>QJSC01025887.1:0-43577 GCA_003697955.1 Calidris pygmaea
GAGCAGCAGGAGGTACTGACCCCCCCCTGGATGCAGCCCTTGCTGCGGTGACAGTGTCCCACAGCTCAGGGCAGAGCGGGGTCACCAACACCCTGTGCCAGGAGTGGGGGCAGCAGCAGCTGAGGTTCCTCATCTCGGGAGCTCAGCTCACCCCGTGCCAGCTTGGGGCTGGGAGTTCACCCTCTTGCCAGCTGATGGGGTGCCCGCAGCAGGGTTTTAAGGGGTTTTGGCCCAGTTTTTGCTGCCCTTCCCCCATGGCGTTGTGTCGCTTTGCTCGTGCTGAGTGTGGGATCCTGCAGGGTGACTCCAAAGAGGCTTTTCCCGGGTGTGAGGGAGGTGTTAACACCCGGGTCAGGGAGCAGGGGGGAGTCGGGTCTCGCCACGCTCCACAACTCCCACTTCACCAGCACCCGCCGGCTACAGAGGGGAAACTGAGGCAGGGTGCTGGAGATGGGGAGCACCAATCCCGTGGGTGCCAGCTGGTCCCTTGCACAGGGCTGCCCGCTGTGTCTGGCCCCAGGGAGCTGCAAATTTGGGAGGTGAAAAGGGCATGGGGTGATTTTTCTTCTCTCTGTCCCCGTGCTCTGGGTCTGCAGAGCTGGTGACGGTGTCTGGACCCGCTCCATAGTTACCGAGGGATCTGCACAGTGTGTATTTCCAATCCCTGGAGGGGTTCAAGGGCAGGTTGGAGGGGGCTTGGAGCAACCTGGTGTGGTGGGAGGTGTCCCTGCCCAGGGCAGGGGGTGGCACTGGATGATCTTCAAGGTCCCCTCCAACCCAAACCAGCCTGTGATTCTATGATCTGCTTTCAAGGCTGGTGTCTCTGCTCAGCCAAACCAGGCGGCTGCATCCCCAGTGCGCTGGGCATTCAGAAGTGCCTGTGCCTTCAGGAGATGAGGTGCTGTGGGGCACCAAGCAGGGTGCTGTGTCCCATCCTCACCCCACTACGGTCATGCTGAGCAGCGGGGTGGCTGCCCAAGGAGGGAAGTGTGGGGAGGGCTGCGATGCTTGGTTTGGAGGCTGGTGGCCACGTCTCCTGGCCATGGCTCTCTGCAGGGGTCCCCTCCCTCCTGTGTCCCCACAGGGTGCCCGGGTGTGGATCCCTGACTGCATTGAAGTCTGGAGGGTCGCAGAAATAACCAGAAGCTACAAGGAAGGAGACGCTGTTCTCCATCTCCGCCTGGAAGATGGCTCGGTAAGGCTGGTGCCACGTACCCCAGCCGGTCCCTCCTGCGCTCACCGTGTGGTCGGGCAGCCCCAGATGGGACGTAGTTCACCTCTGCACCCCCAAACCCTCACCAGGGTGTGGAGAGGCTCAAACACTCTCTGAATGTGTCCCACTTGGTGTCTGAGCAGGACCCCAGACCACGGGGTCTGGCTCACCGTGCCCTGTGTCCCCTGACTGCCTGGTGAGCTGGCCCTCGCTGCCTGCTCCTACCTTCCTGAAAGGCCTCCAGCTCACCTCACCGTGCTGGCTGGGCTGGGATTCCTGGTGACCAACAGCCCCAGCAGAGCCGGCAGACAGCCTTCTTCCTGCTGTTCCCCATGGACCTACCCTGCCTCTGTGGGGCCAGCTGACCCTGCTCAGTGCTGGTCCTGCTCCACCTCCATCCCTACAGGCTCTGGCTCACCCCGTCGAGTTCCAGCTGCCACCTCTCTGCAACCCCGACTGCCTCTCAGGTACCAATGACCTGGTGGCCCTGAGCTACCTGCACGAGCCAGCCGTGCTGCACTCACTCCGCCAGCGCTTCCTGGAGGCCAATGCCATCTACACGTACTGTGGTGAGCCCCGGGCACCCCCTCCTGCTCCCCATCCCCTGCCCCTTCCCCACAGCTCCCTTTCACAGCCTTCTTCCTCCAGGTATCATCCTCGTTGCCATCAACCCCTACAAGCCCTTGCCCATCTATGAGGAGGAGGTGATATACGCCTACAGCGGCCATGAAATGGGGGACATGGATCCCCACATCTTTGCTCTGGCAGAGGAGGCGTACAAGCAGATGGTGAGGTGAGCAGATGGTCTCCTGGGAACATCCCTGGGGAAGGGCTGAAGCCCCCTCTGGACTGTGGTCTCCCTGTAGAGAGCGGCCCTGATGGGTCGAGGGCTGTCCCCAGCTCATGTTGCTCTCCGGCAGGTTTGGGAAGAACCAGTCCCTCATCATCAGTGGTGAGTCGGGCGCGGGGAAGACTGTGTCAGCCAAGTACGTCATGAGATACTTCACCACCGTCGGGGGCTGCCTGGGTGACTCCAGCATGGAGGAGAAGGTGCTGGCCTCCAGCCCCATCATGGAGGTGGGTCCTTCTGAGTCTCCAGGCTCTGCTCCTCATGGCCCGTATCCCTGATGTGATGCCATGGCTGTTCCACCCTGTGAAATGGGTAGCAGGGGCTGAACTTCTCCAAAGCACCTGGAGATTTGGGGCCAGCTAAAACCACCTTCCCTGCAGGCCTTCGGGAATGCAAAAACAACCAGGAATGACAACAGCAGCCGCTTTGGGAAGTACATTGAGATTGGCTTCAGCCAAGACCACGTCACAGGGGCCACCATCAAAACCTACCTGCTGGAGAAGTCCCGTGTCACCTTCCAGGTGGGTCTCTGGGGTGGCGTGGGGACAGGACCCAGTGGGAGCCCCAGTCCTCAGGGTGGGAGGGTGCTCCTCCTGGGAATCCCCCAGGGAAGGGACCCAAGTGCTGCTGAGTCAAGCTGGGAGAGGGGAAAGTGTCCCTTGTCCCCAAATCTGGGGCTGCAGCACTGCTGCAGGGGCAGGTGGCCCAAGGTGACTTGGCTCCTTGGTGACCTTCCTGCTCATCCACAGGCGAAAGCAGAGAGGAACTACCACATCTTCTACCAGCTGTGTGCCTCGGCCGCCCTGCCCGAGCTCCAGGGCCTGGGTCTTTGTGAGTTCTCCCCCATTCCCCAGGAGCCCTATGGCACAGGGTGCTGCCAGCCCACCTCACGCTGGGCAGTGCCAGGGCTCCCTGCCCTCCACAGCTACCGCCTGGGTGCTGGAGGGCACCTAGGGGTGGAATATGGGTGGTTGGGAGCCCTGTGGGGCAGGTTGTGGTGGCTTACAGCCTGGCATCTCGCCTGCAGGTGGGGCAGAGACCTTCTTCTACACCAGCCAGGGCACCGCTGCCCCGTGCACCAGTGATGCGGCCAACTTGGACAGCACACGACATGCCTTCTTGCTCCTGGGTACCCTCCTGGGCGGGGAGGGGGTGGGCAGGGCTGGTCCCTGGGGCTGGTGGTCCCATTGTCCTCACCCCAGGGCTGGTGTGGGAGTGCTGGTGCCAGACATCCCAGTGCTGGAGACCCTGGCTGTCTACAGGCCATTTCCATCCCTCCGGTTTGTGTGATGCTAAGGGGAGGGGGTGGGAGCTGGGGGTTCCCTCATGCCAGTGCTGTGCCCGCAGGGGTCCCCGAGGCTGAGCAGCTGGAGCTATTCAGGATCCTGGCTGCCATCCTGCACCTGGGCAACATCGTAGTCAGAGGGAAGGACCGCCACGGGGATGGCTGCTTCGTGGAGGTGGGTGAGAGCTTGGTGCCCGCGGCCCAAACTGGTCCCTGAGCTGCACTGGCTGCAGGAGCCACATCTCGGTGATACCGTGGTGACAAGGTCTTGTCCCTTCACAGCCCACCAACGAGGCCTTGGGGCTGTTCTGTGCGCTGTTGGGTGTTGAGGCATCCCAGGTGACGCGCTGGCTCTGCCACCGCAAGCTGGTCACTGCTGGTGAGACCTACCTGAAACCCCTCTCCAGGCAGCAGGCGCTGGACTCCCGGGATGCCCTGGCCAAGCATATGTATGGGCAGGTCTTCAGGTGGATGGTGAGCAGGGTCAACCGTGCCCTGCGGTCACGGGAGGGCCACCAGACCTCCATTGGCATCCTGGACATCTATGGGTAAGAATATTTCCCCCCTCCTGGGCTGTGTGGAAGAGCGTGGTCCTGCTCCTGCATCAGCTGTGGAGCCACCACAGCCACCAACTGCTCCAGCTGGGACATGGGGCAGTGTCCATCCTCGCAGTGGGGACAGTTGGTTGCCTGTGCCTGGACCTGGGGGGCTTTGCCCAGCAGCTGCCTCAGGCAGGTCTCTGCTGCCCACAGGTTTGAGATGTTTGAGCTCAACAGCTTTGAGCAGTTCTGCATCAACTATGCCAATGAGAAGCTGCAGCAGCTCTTCAACCTGGTGGGTGTCTCCCAGATGTGTCTTCTGGCTGGGAGCTGGTGAGGGTGGGCCCTGCACGTCCCTGCTGCGCTGGTGCTTTTGGTGGTCCCTGCCTCGAATGTGGCTGATGCTTCAGTCCCTGCAAACATGGGGCTCTGGGAAGCTGCTGGATCTGGGCATGGTCCCCTCCTTTCTCCCAAAGTGCTCCTGCTCCAGGAGAAGGGCTGCTCAGGTGTCTTATGGAAACCAAGTCTCAGCCTGGTGGCTGGCCACCTCTGTCCCTCCTGGCTCAGCCCTGCTCTGTTCTCCCTGCCCTCCAGCATGTCTTCAAGCTGGAGCAGGAGGAGTATGTGGCCGAGGAGATCCCGTGGGTCTTCGTTGACTTCTGTGACAACCAGCCATGTATTGATCTCATTGAGGGTCGGCTTGGCATCCTGGACCTGCTGAACGAGGAGTGCAAGGTGGGCAAGGGGTGCTGGGAGCAGGTGCTGTGATCACGCAGAGCCCCCCCACTGCCCCTTCTGATGCATTTGCCTTCCAGATGCCCCAAGGCAGTGATGGGAGCTGGGCCCAGAAGCTTTACCAGACCCATCTTGGCAGCTTCCACTTCCAGAAGCCCAAGAGGCCTGTGGATGCTTTTGTTGTCTGCCACTTTGCTGGCAAGGTAGGGAAAGCTGCGGTGGTGGCTCTGCACCAGTGGGTGCCCAGTCTGCCCTGTCTAGAGCTGGTGGTGGCACCTCCTGCAGCCTCCCAGGTTGGGAAGTGGTTCCTGCTAGCTCTGATCTTGCTGAGGGGAAAAACACAGGCACTCTGGCTGTGATGGTTCCCATCAGTAGCCTTGCAGCAGGGTAGGAGCTAGTGGCTAGTGTGGCCACCACCAGCTCAGACTCCTGCAGGGACTTCTTCTGAAAGTCCTGGTCTGTGTCCCAGCAGAGCCCAGCACCAGAGCAGGCTGGGGAGCTGCAGGCTAACGCTGGTGCTTGCCTTGTCTCCTGCCAGGTGGAATACCAGTGTGGTGGGTTTGTGGAGAAGAACAGGGATGCTGTCCCTGAGGAACTGGTGGGGCTGCTGCGAGCCAGCAAGGTGAGAGTCATTCTGAGCAGGGGCTTTGTAGGGCAGAGCTTGGCCAGATTGTGACCCTGGGGCTGGGAAGGGAGTGATGGTGGAAGAGGTATCAGCTGTGAAGGGTCAGTCCCTGTCTGGCTGCTGGCACAGCCCCATGCAGTGCTGGCCATGGTCAGGGTGCCCTGAGATGTGGGTGCTCCCCACCCTGTTCCCCTGTCTCGGGTTTCCCCATCCTGTGGGACACCTTGGCCACGTCCCTGCTGGGAGGGCTGGTGGGTCCTGCTGCTTCCAGGTCTGTGACGCTGTCACTTCTCCCTTCCACCCTGCGTGGCCCTGGCAGAAGGTAAGGGACATCTTGGAGGGCTCTCGAGCACACCTGGGAAGGTGCCCATGGCTTGCACTTAGTTTTTCCTGAGGGAAGCAGTGGGTGGGGGCACAGCTGGATCTGGCACATCTGGGCTGTAGCAGGGAGGACCAGGACCGTGCACTGGGATGGTCTCTGTGGAGCCTCTGGGCTTTTGGGGCTGTCCCTCCTGGTGGAGATGCCTCCGGGTGCTGGGTGATGCTCACTGTGAGGTCTGCCTGGCTCTCACGGCTGGGCTCTGTGCAGTCTGCCCTGATCACCGAGCTCTTCCTGGAGGAAGGGGATGGCCCCGTGTCACTGCAGTCCCGCAGGTCCAGCGGGCACAGGATGGTTGGTCGCCCTAGCCGCAGATCACTGCCCAGTAGCCAAAAGAGCAAGAAGTCCATCGCCAGCCAGGTACGGAGTGGGAGGGAAATGTGTGTTGGCCCTGGACAACTAATGCTGGGGTGGCCCTAAGGGGACTTGTGTGTGTCCTGGCTTGGGGGAACCCCACAAGCCCTGGGATGTTCCTGCTGGCCCCACTTCTGCCGTGTCCTCTGCAGTTCAAAGCCTCCCTGAAGCGGCTGATGGAGACGCTGGGCAGCACCACCCTGCACTACGTCCGCTGCATCAAACCCAACGACAGCAAACAGCCCTTCGTGTGAGTGCCTGGCTGGAGGGGACAGGGCTGGGGACACTGCTGTCCCTCTGGTCTGGGTTCCTCTTGCCATGGCCCTGCAGAGCTCGGAGTTTGCCAAGCTGTGGGGGGACCCACTCCAGATCACCCCTCTCTGCCCCAGGTTTGACTCCAGACGAGCGGTGGAGCAGCTCCGAGCCTGCGGGGTCCTGGAAACCATCCGGATCAGCGCCTCAGGCTACCCTTCCAGGTACCCCCACCTTCAGCAGCACCCTGGGTGCCCCCCCATCTCCAGCTGCAGCATCTCTGACCCCACTCTTTCCCCCACAGATGGACATACCAGGAGTTCCTGGAGAGGTACCGGGCTCTGGTGAGCCGGGAGGAGCTGCTGGGTCCTGATGAGAGGCAGATCACCAGCTGTGCCCTCGAGAGACTGCTCCAGGTAAGGGTCCTGCTCGGGGGGTGCAGCTGTGGTGCCAGAGCATCCCTTTTTGAGGGTTTGAGGAGCCCACAACAGCATATTGGTGTTTGGACAATTATTTTTTCCACCCGATGACCCCTCCCCACCTGGGAAGGGGAATCAGGGGGGGGAAAAACCAAGGAAACTACAAGGGTTGAAATATGAACAGACTTAATAGAGTAAGACTGAAAAATTAACATTAATAATGCTGAAAAACGAATATTGATCCTGATGCCAGTATAAAATTATACCAGGACTATACTCAGCCAGTTCTAGCAGCCGTGCTCTCCCCGCAGGGATGGTCAATGTGGGACCCTGCGAGCACCGCGGCTTCGGGAGGAGGGAAGGGCTCAGGGCTCCAGCAGCGGGGCAAGGAGTTCTTGGGGTGGCAGCCACCAAGGGATAGAGAGAGAGAACTCCTCAGCAAACTTTATATTTCATATTGAATGTGACATTCCTGGTACGAAATAATCCTGTTGGCAGCTTGGGCCAAGTGCTTGGGTCTTGCTCCTCCTCGTTCCCACACCTGGGGAGCTGGAAAACACTGAGACCTTGAAACCCTCACCCCAGAGCTGGTGATAAAGAGGATATTTTCACAAATTCAGCCACTAGAGTCTCCTAAAAGTGTGGTTTTCCCAAGCATTATATCAAACAGGATGCCCCTGCAGATGCTTCTTCCTATGTGTGGGTGCCCAGTGGGGCACAGAAATGGGTGAGCTGGGAGATGGGGAGGAACTGGAACTCTAGGGAGGTTGGAAGGGGAGATCAGTGGCAGGAGGAGCAGCACTCCCGGGGCTGGGGTGTGCTTTGTCCCTGGAACTGACAATCCCCTCACACGCAGGACCCCAGCAAGTACCAGTGTGGGAAGAACAAAGTGTTTTTTCGGGCTGGCCAAGTGGCTCAGCTGGAGGAGCTGCGGTCCCGGCGGCTGAGGGGGGCCTGTGTCCTGCTGCAGAGGCACCTGCGGGGCTGGCTGGCACGGAGACGCTTGGCACGGGCACGAGCAGCAGCAATCTGCCTGCAGCGCCATGCCCGGGGCATGCTGGCCCGGAGGTGAGCGGGGAATGGGGCTGGAGGGAGCTGTGATGAGCTGAGACAGAGCTCAGCCTTGGGGTGACCTGGTGGTTGGGCTGACCCTGGGCTGGCCTTTGGCCAACTTGACCCCTGGGCTGGCCCATCTAAACTTGAGGAGGAACTTCTTTATTTTGAGGGTGGCAGAGTCCTGGAAGAGGCTGCCCAGAGAGGTGGTGGAGTCTCCATCTCTGGAGAGATTCAAAACCCTCCTGGACATGATTCTGTGTGACCCTGCTCTGGCAGGAGGCTGCAGGAGATGATCTCCAGAGGTCCCCTCCAACCCTGACCATTCTGTGGCCTGGCTATCACTGGGGTATGGGCTGGGCTGTGAGCTCTGTGACCCCCTGCCCTCCCCACAGGCTCGCCAGGATGCTGCAAAGGACCAGGGCTGCTGTGACACTGCAGAAGACCCTGAGGATGGTTCTGGCTCGACGTTCCTACCTTCAGCTGCGCCAGGCTGCCATCACCATCCAAGCCTTTGCCCGGGGCATGCTTGCCCGGCGTCTTTACCAACAGGTAGGAGCCTGGCAGGGCAGCGGGTGTCCCCATCCCACTTCTGGGGGGGGCTGTGACAATGCCACTGCCCCATCTCTCTCTCTCTCTGCAGATGGTGTGGCACCAGAAAGCCGTGGTGATCCAGGCGGCCGTGCGGGGCTGGCTGGCCCGCAGCCGCTATGCCCGCCTGCGCCGGGCCGTCGTCTACCTGCAGTGCTGCCGCCGGCGCGTGCGGGCACGCCGGGAGCTGCGGCGGCTGCGCGTCGAGGCACGCTCGGTCGAGCACTACAAGGAGCTGCACAAGGGCATGGAGATCAAGGTGATACAGCTGCAGTGCCGGCTGGATGAGCAGGTGGGTGGTGGCTTCAGCCCCTCCTGGCTCCCAGGGCATGGGGGCAATTAGGTGCTTTTTTTTTTTTCCGTGACTGCTTCTTACCAGTCCCTGTGCAGTCCAAACCATGCCTGCCCCTGCCTTCAGTCCTGTCCTGGCCCTGCCTGACGTGTCCCCTGGCAGGAGTTGTGCATCTGGGCGTCATTCCTGGGTTTTCAATGCTCCCTATGGATGTGGGGCTGGAGGACTCTGGGGGTGGGACAGACACCTTCCTGAGTGCTCAGTTGGGTGCAGTTCCTGGGTGGGAAGAGTTCTGGCATGGTGTGTTCTTCCACCGCACTCCTGCCAGCAGCATCTGCCCTCGCCATCTGGGTGGGTGTCTCTGCTCTGGCCGTCACAGCTCCATTTTTGGGGTGTCTGTGGAGGAGGAGGGAGGGATTCTGTGTGCTGGGGGAAGCAGGGCTGGAAAATCCTGCTGTCAAGACTGGCCAGGAGGTGGGTAACGGGCTGTAAAGACATGGTGAAGCTCATGTGTGGTTCCACGTGGGATGGCATGTCATGGAGAGCTGCTTTCCCAGGCCTGAGCTCTGTTCGTGGTGACACCAGGAGGCTCTGGGCTGCAAACGTGGGTGGGCAATGGGGTATCCGGGTCCATTGCGGAAGGACAGGCTGTGCGTTCACGGGTGCTCATTGATGGGAGGGATGTGGGGACAGTGCCCTTGTTCCCGGCCGCCTTCCTGACGTGCTCTGCCTGCTGACCCAAGGCCCAGGAGAAGCAGCGTCTGGTGGAGCAGCTCTCGGGGCTGAACGCTGCCCACGCCGAGGAGGTGCGGTGCCTGCGGGCAGAGATGCAGCGCCTGCGGGAGGACGCGGCCCGTGACTCCCAGGTCCAGCAGCTGCAGGAGCGGTTGGCTGAGCTGGAGAAGCACAGCATGAAGAACTCCCCGGGCCAGGAGGTTGAGGAGCTGAAGCAGGTCGGTCTGTCCAGGGGATGTTCTTGCTCTGGTGGGGGTGCACAGATTCTGGAAGCATCCTGTGCTTCCTGCCATGGGGTGGTCCCTGGAGGAGACTTCTGGCAGCCAGGGCTGGCCCCAGACAAGGTTTTTACCTGCTCCTCTGCCTTTCTGCAGCGCCTGGCAGAGGTGGAAGCCATGAAGCTGCAGCTGGGGGAGGAGAAGGATGCCCTGATGCAGCGCATGTTGGAGCAGTCCCAGGATCTGGAAGGTAAAAGGGGTCCTACCATCCCCTCACCCCAGTCTCCTGGGTATGGGCTGGTCCTGTGGGTTTGGTGTGTTCCTGCGTGTCCCCTCCTGGCCCTGCCTGTCCCCACTCCCCGCTGTGTCCGTCCCCACAGAGCAGCGCCAGCGTGCGGTGCGGGAGAGCCAGGGGCTGCTGCAGGAGCTGGAGGAGGAGCGGGTGCGCTACCAGAGCCTGGTGCAGGACTACGCCCGCCTGGAGCAGGGCTATGAGAACCTGCGGGACGAGGTGGCCTTCCAAAGGGTGAGGGGCTGGTGGGGACGTGGGGAGGCTCAGGGCACCCCCTCCCTCGCTCCCTTGTGGGGAGCAGGCAGTGGGAGAGGTGGGCTCTCCAGTTCACCTGCTGGGGGGATCCCCAAGCCAAGGTGGCCTCCTGAGGCTATCACTGCTCCCCTCCGGATGATGTGCCAGCAGGTTCTCGGGGTGCAGAGGAACAACCTTGTCCTTCTCTCCCCCTCTCAGCAAAGCACTTTGAGACGGTCCCCTTCGTCGGAGAGCTTCCTGGGCTCCGAGAGCAGCTACTTGTCCTCCATGTCCACAGCTCCCTCACGAGATGACTCTGACCAGCAGGCTGAGGCTAGTGGTGATGCTGCTGGGGACAGTGGGGTGGGGGATGACAAGTGGACCGTCCCTTCCCCTGGCTGTGGGGACAGCTGTGCCCTGGGGCTCCTGGCTGGGAGCTGGTCCCATTGGGGAGGGGTCCCTGCTGATGTTCTGGTACCCAGCACTGGTGGCTGTGCCAAACCCTGTCTCTGCACCCAGGGGATGGAGGAGCGGTGGCAACTGGTGCCAGAGAGGGCACAGCCCCAGCCCGGCGGTGAGGTGGTGCTGAATGGCAGCGTGGGCCAGGATCCCTTCGAGAAGGCCTACCTTCTTCTCCTGAAGCAGCTCAATGCTGCCAACGAGGAGCTGGCCCGGACCCGGGAGGAGCTGCGAAGGTCCAAGGCTGCCACGGAGCTGGAGGAGAAGAAACCATTGGATTTCCTCAAGCGCAGGGTGAGCCCCTGCCCCACTGCCATGAGCAGGGCCAGGTCCAGGCTGGTGGGGCTGGCTCACCCTGCTCTCCTTCCCCTACAGAACATAGCAGAGATGCTGGGGCTGGGCAGGAGCCCGGAGAAGGTGGCAGCAGATGATGACTTGAAGCACGCATATGATGCAATGCAGGTTGCTAATAGGTGAGTGCGGTCCCAGGGATGTGGTCCCCAGCTGAGGCTGGTTTCCCTACAATGAGCTACTGGATCCATGCTGCTGGTGGAACTTCCTGGCCAGCCTTGCAGCTGTGTGGTCCCTGAAGTGCTGTGGTGCTGGGCAAACCCTCTTTGAAGCCACCTCCTCACATGTTATAGATGTGGTGGCCCCAGCTGGGCTGGGAGAGCAAGAGAGCCTGTCCCTTGCTGCCCAGCTGGGTGTGGGGTGGCCCTGGCCCTCTCTGTCAGTGCGCCCAGCTGCATTTCCCTGGGGTAGTGGAGCATCCCACCTTGCTCTGAGCACAGTCACACCAACCATGTGAGCAGACTGGGTACCCTGGGCTCAACAAGAGTAACAAGGGATAGGACAAGAGGAAATGGCCTCAAGTTGCCCCAGGGGACATCTAGGATGGATATTAGGGGGGAAAAAAAAAATCTTCACTGAAACGGTTGTCAAACCCTGGAAGAGGCTGCCCAGGGCAGTGGTGGAGTCGCCATCCCTGGAGGGATTTAAAAGCCGGGCAGACGTGGTGCTGAGGGCCATGGGTCAGTGGTGGTTTGGGCAGGGTTGGGTTGATGGTTGGACTCCATGATCTGAGAGGTCCCTTCCAACCTGGATGATTCTCTGCAGAGGGCAAGGCTGGTGCAGCCTGTCCCTGGGCTGTGTCTGCTCAAAGCTCAGTGCAGCCAGAGGGGAGATGCTCTCCCAGCCCAGCTGGAGCCGTGCTGCCCCCAGGCTCCTTGGACAGGAGAAGAGTTCCCAGCTCTGAGGCTTCAGGGGAGAAATAACGCTTCAGCAGCTTCCCCAAGGGATGGGATGTGACAGCTGAAGGAGGCTGGTGCCTCAGTTTCCCTGTGTGGCTACCCCATGTGTGCAGGCTGCTGGTGAGTCAGCTGCAGGAGGAGAAGCAGCAGCACGAGGAGGAGGTAGAGGGGCTGCACCTCGACATCCGCTCGCTCAAGCAGCTGAGCCAGCAGCAGGCAGCCCTCATCCAGGACCTGCAGCGGCACCAGGGGCAGGAGGGGCTGCAGCACCATGTCCTGAAGCTCAAGGAGGAGAACTGGGTAAGGGCTGGGGGGCGCAGGACTGGGTGCGGGGCTGGCTAACCCCACTTTGCCCTGTGGTGAGCTGCAGCAACCCCTTAGGGAGCAACGTGGGGGACCCTGCTGTGTCTCCCCAGCTCTGCTCCACTCCGTGGGTGCTGGTTGCAGGGGTTGTCCAGCTGAGGGAGGCTGGCTGAGCCCTACTGGTACTCTTCTTGCTCAGGAGCTGGCCCAGAAGCTGGAGAAGCAGGAGAGGACCACACTGAAGCTCCAGAAGCAGCTGAGAGCCTATGCCAAGCAGATCCAGGAGCTCACAGGCAAGTGCCTGCATGGGAAGGAGGGCGTGGGGCTGACTGGAGGGTTACCAGCCTGGTTTGAGGCTGGAGCATCTCCCAGCCTCAACGTGGGGAGCAGAATTCCCCCTGCAAACAGAGATGCTGGGGAGCATCTGCTTGGACTGAGCTGAGGGGACCTGATCTGGGTCCCATGGCCCAGGACCCAGCAGGATGTGACCTGCACTCTTCTCCCCCAGTGAAGAGAGAGGCTACTGGGCCAGCACAGGAGTTGGGAGCGTCCGCTGTGGTCCTGTCCCGGTCCTCCATGGTCCCATCCCTGGCTGGGCCGTCCCAGGCCATGTTCGCATGGAGGATGGAGGATGAAGGGCGCATTGTCAAGGCCATCATTACAGGTAGGGTTTGGAGAGATGGGGACTCCTCACCCCAGCTTGGTCCCTGTTGGGGTTTCTTGCCAACCTCTGTGTGAGCTCATCCCTTCAGCGTTGCTGGGGCAGCATCTTGCCTGGCTCAGGACCAGCTTTCTGTAGCCGCCTGGATCCTGACAGTCATGCTTTCCCCCACAGACTACAAGCCACAGAGCAGCCCTGGGGCGCTCCCAGACCTGCCCGCCTACATCCTCTTCCTCTGCATCCGGCATGCAGACCACTGCCGTGACGAGCCACGAGCCCACTCACTGCTGGATACGGCCATCAACGCCATCAAAAGGGTCATGAAGGTGCTGGGTTTGGGGGTGTGGGTTGGGCTGATGAGCAGGAGCTTCACTGGCCAAGGTGGAGTGGCACTGGGGCAGTAGCCTGGCCCCCAGGACATAGTGTGTGTCTGACTGTGGTGTCCAGCCTGAGCATCTCCTGGGGTGAGGGGTGTCCCTGGGTGTCACAAGGCTCCTGTGAGAGGGTCTGAGACCTCTGCAGCCCACTCTGTGTGGCTCATGGAGCTCCCGTGGGGTGTGAGGGCTCGCTGTGCCCACCACCAGAGCCCTGCTAACCCCCGTGCTCTCCATCCCCTCCTGCAGAAGCACAGTGATGACTTTGATGTGGTGGCACTCTGGCTTGCCAACACTTGCCGGCTCCTGAACTGCCTGCGCCAGTATGGCCAGGATGAGGTAGGTCTGGGCTACTAGGGGTCTGGACCTCCCTGGGGGAGGGGTGGGAGCTCAGTGGGGACAGGGTTTGTCTCTACCTGGGGCTGTGGTTCTCTTTGCCCCCAATCCAGGCAGGGCTGTGCTGGGCTGATGCTGTTCCACACCTAGTTGGTGTCCCCAGCCATGTCCCCTGTCCCTGACCCAGCCTGTTCCTGCAGAGCTACTGGCAGGGGAACACAGCACGGCAGAATGAGCATCGCCTGCAGAACGTGGACCCCCAGAGCTTCTGCCACAGCCTGGGGGCCCTGGCTGTCCAGCTCTACCAGCAGCTCATCCGCATCGCCGAGAAACATCTCAAACCCATGATTGGTATGGCCTGGGCTGGGGGGACCTGGGGGACACTGGTTCAGGGCTCAGCTGTGAGAGCTGCCCACTCTGTCAGAGGCTGGACCCAGAGGGGGAAGGCTCTGAATTGGGGTCCCATGAGGGACCATCTTTTCTGAGGGACTATCTGCTCTTTGAGCATCCTGGCTTGGAGGAGGTGGCTGGGGAGCTTGAGCGGGCTCGGCACCCTAGGGACCCATGGGCTGCATCCATGGGGAGCTCTGTTTCCCCCATGCCCTGCTTTGCAGCCTCATGGAGCAGGGCTAGTCCCCGGGCTAGCCTGGGCCAACCATCCTTTGCTTGGAGCAACCTGCTCTGGTGGGAGGTGTACCTGCACAGAGCAGGGGAGGTTGGAACTTGATCTCTAAGGTCCCTTCCAACTCTAACCATTCTATGATCCTGGAGGTGTCATTGGCCCCTGCATCCCCAAGGGGCACTAACAGCCAAGGAGCAGCATTTCAGGCACAGCGTGGAGTCTTGCCTTGTTCTGATGAGCCTTTTCTACCTTTCAGTTGCTGCAATGTTAGAGAGTGAGCCCATACAGGGCTTGTCGTCCTCCTCCTGCCCTCCTGGCCTCCGCCGGTCCTCAGCAGCCCCTGCCCACACCCTGCCCGAGCTGCTGCAGAAGCTGGGCTCCTTCCATGCAGCGCTGGACCACTGTGGGCTGGCCACCAGCGTGGGCCACCAAGTCCTACGTCAGCTCCTCTTCCTCATCAGCGGCACCACCCTCAACTACCTGCTGCTGAGGAAGGACACGTGCTCCTGGAGCCGTGGCATCCAGCTCAGGTCAGTCTTTGTGCAGGATTTGGGGGGCGGGGATGAGGGTGGCTGAGGGAGCTGGGGCATGGCCGGTGTCCCCCCTCCCTGACCTGGTGTCCCCGGCAGGTACAACATCAGCCAGCTGGAGCAGTGGCTGCGGGCAGAGGGGCTGCTGCAGAACGGGGCCCGTGAGGTGCTGGAGCCGCTGGTCCAGGCTGCCCAGCTGCTGCAGGTGAAGAAGGTGACGGAGGAGGATGCTGGAGCTCTCTGCAGCCTGTGCACCGTGCTGTCTCCCCAGCAGGTACTGGGTGGGGGGTTGGGGCTTGCTGGGTGCTCATTCTATCTGGGGTCTCCTGGGGGTACCAAGGATGTGCTGGGATGGGGACTGTGCCATACCCAGGAGTGTCCAGATGTGCCCAGCCCTTCCCTCTTCATGGTCCCCACCATCTCCTCCAGGTTGTGAAGATCCTCCGGTCTTACACCCCTACTGCTGGGCTGGAGGAGCGCGTCAGCCCCAGCTTCATCAGCAGCGTTGAGGTAAGTGGGATTTGGGGTCTGGTGGGGGGAGGGGGGGGGGGGGGGGGGGGGGGGGGGGGGGGGGGGGGTGCCCCACAGGGGTCCCCTCAATGGGGCAGCCCTCGATGCGAGCACTGTGTCCCCACAGAAGCAGCTTCAGGTGCAGTATGGAGGGGAATCCAGCCAGCTCCTGGTGGACACCAGTCACCTCTTCCCTGTGCATCTGCCCTTCACCGCCTCCCCCCTGCACCTGGATGAGCTCCGTGTCCCTGACACCCTCGACCTGGCCTTCCTTGTCCGCCTCTGAGCCCGGATCTGGCCCTGGGTCGCTGCCAGTGCCCAACTGAGGGCTGTCTGAACCCCCCGAGGTGTGGGGAGGCCATGAAGGCTGGGGGTGCAGCACTGTGTGTCCTGATCTTTGGGGAAGTTGTTTGTTTATTGAAACTCAGGGGCCTCGTTTGTGCCACAGCCAGGGCCTGTGATAGTCCTGAGCTGGGGGTTTTGGCCACTTTTTAATCCTTTGAAGTTAATAAAAGTCTTTGCAGATAATTTCAGTATCTGAGGCTGTCTGGGGTGGGTGGGCAGTTTGCAGGGTGGTGTGAGGGAGCTCGAGGGCCATCACTGATGGGGTTCCTGGAGCTTTTCATGGAATGGTTTGGAGAGGACCTCTTAAAGATCATCTAGTTCTAACCCTCTGCATTGGGAAGGGACATCTTTCACTGGAGAATGTTGTTCAAAGTCCTGTCCAGCAGCACTTGGAATGCTTCCAGTGATGGAGTTCCACAACTTCTCGGGGCAGCTTGTTCCAGAGCCTTGACACCTTCATTGGTAAGATGTTTTGTCCTTAAATCCAACCTAAATGTCTTCTTTCAGTTTGCCACGGAAGGGCAGATGGGCCTGTAGAGGGCCCTGGGGTGCTTGGGAGGGTAACAGGGTCCCACATGGGCTCTGGCAAGGCACAAATCAGTAGCCCTGGTCCTTAGGGCAGATTTAACTTCCCAGACACCAGCTGGGAATCCCTTATTGCTGTCATGAGCAGGTCCGGGAAATTCCTGAAGTCTGTGGGAGATGGGAACGTCTTGTGACAAGCACTCGGGGAGCCAGCAAGGAAAGATGCCCTCCTAGGCTTGCTGGTTGTGAATGGAGAAGGATTTATGGGACATGGGATGGCCTTGGCCACGGGGATAATGAAATGGTTGAGTTTAAAATTGTCAGTGCAATGAGAAAAAAGGACAGTGGAGTTGGCACCCTGGTGCTCAAGAGAGTAAAGAGAGGTTCTTAGAGTTCCCTGGGAATCTGCTGGTGAGAGCTCAGGAGTCAGTGAGTACTGGTTGGTCTTCAAGAAGCACCTCTGAGAAGCTCAGGAGCAGGTAATTCCCCCTTCCCCTGTGTTGGAAGTCAAGCGAGCAGGACAGTAGACCATCATGGCTGGAGAGGAAGCTCTTTGTGGGGTTCCAGAGGAAAAAGGAATTGTATGATCTCTGGAAGTGAGGTCAGGCTTCTTGGGAAGATGACACAGCCATGGTTCGTATATGCAGGGAGAAGACATGAATGGCCAAAGCCGAGAGTTGAAACGGGGAAGTGTTGTGTCAGACACCAAGAAGGATGTTAAGTGCATTGATAGCAAGGGAAGGCCTAAAGAAAACGTTGGACTGATACTTGAAGACGGTCACCTGACTGATGGGGATGGAGAAAAAACAGGTGTTCAATGGTGGGGGTTTTTGTGGGGGGCTCTGGTTTTTTTGCCTCTGTCATTAATAATACTGATAGACCATGGGCTTCCCAGTCCCATGAGTTGGAGGCCCATGAACAGGGGAACAGTGACTTTCCATTTGTGGATGCTGAAGTTGTCAGAGACCAGCTGTATCAACTGAATGTTCACAGCATTTGATACCATTTCCCACAGCATTCTCCTGGAGAAAGGGGCTGCCTATGGCTTGGATGGGTGTCCTCTTTGCTGGGTAAAAAACACCAGCAGGATATCCAGGCCGGAAGAATTGTGCTGAATGGAGTTAAATCCAGTTGGTGGCCAGTCACAAGTGGTGGTCCCCAGGGCTCAGTACTGGGGCTGGTTCTGCTTAAAGACTTCATAAACAACCTGGATGAGGGGATCAAGTGCACCCTCAGTCAGTTAACAGATGGCACTAAGTTGGGTGGGAGTGTTGATCTGCTGGAGCATAGAAGGCTCTACAGAGGGATCTGGACAGGCTGGATGGATGGGCTGAGGCCAACCATGAGGTTCAGCGAGGCCCTTGGGATGCAACAACCCATGGATACTCCAGCCTCGGGGAAGAGTAGCTGGAGCTGCATGGGGGAAAAGGATGTGGGGGTGTTGGTAGACATCAGGTGAAGATGAGCCAGCAGTGTGGCCAAGGAGGCCAACAACATCCTTGTCTGCCTCAGCAATAGTGTGGCAGCAGGACCTGGGCAGTGACCATCCCCTCTCCTTGTCCTTGGTGAGGCCCCACCTTGAGTTCTGTGTCCAGTTTTGGGCCCCTCACTTCAGGACACTGAGGGGCTGGAGCGGGTCCAGAGAAGGGACACGGAGCTGGTGAGGGGGCTGGAGCACAAGTCTTGTGACGAGAGGCTGAGGGAGCTGGGGGTGTTCAGCCTGGAGAAAAGGAGGCTGAGGGGAGACCTTCTCGCTCTCTCCAACTCCCTGAAAGGAGGGTGTAGCCAGGGGGGTTCGGTCTCTTCTCCCAAGGAACAGGCGATGGGACAAGAGGAAACAGCCTCAAGTTGCTCCAGGGGAGAGTTAGGATGGATATTGGGAATAATGACTTCATGGAAAGGGTTATCAAGCCCTGGAAGAGGCTGCCCAGGGCAGTGGTGGAGTCACCATCCCTGTAGGGATTTAAAAGCCGGGCAGACGTGGTGCTGAGGGACATGGGTCAGTGGTGGTTTGGGTAGGGTTGGGTTGATGGTTGGACTCGATGGTCTAAAGGTCCCTTCCAACCAGAACGATTCTGTGATTCTATGCCTTTGCTGAGGTGACAGTGTCTGGGCAAGGCTCTGTGACAGCAGCACTTCAGTTCCCTGCAGTCCTTGTACCACTAGAGGGGATCCAAGCTCCACCTTTTTTTGTTCTGTTCAACCAGGAGAGCAGCAGCCCCTGTCCGGGGGCCACGAGCAGAGCATCCTGCAGCTGCCAGGCTCTACTGGGTTTGAACAGGGTAGTTAAATTTCTTCATCTACAAACAAGATAAACAGCGTTCTCTAGTCCGGCAATCCCAGAGCAGGAGCAATCACTGATGTTTGCTTCAAAAAAACCTCAGATGGCTTTACCTTGTCTGCTGCCCTGTGAAGGGCTTCTCCAGCAGGAGCCTGGCAGGGGCTTTTGCAGCTCTCCAGGGGCAGCAGGATCCTACAGCTCCTGAGGTCAGGCTTTTGTTTTTAGGAACGGCTCGAGGTTACTAAAAATGGATTGTCTTTATTGGATGTCCTTAGTGCGGTGCTCGGAGGTAAAACAGAACCACTTTTCTGTTTGGTAATTTTACTCTTTAGCTAAACCTCGTCTAACCCTCTGAAATTTAACAGCATATTGTGCAGAAAAGTGTTCTCGGAGTGATAAGACGGATGTTTATAGTGGGTGCCGGGGGCTGGTATGCAGAGAGGCTCCTGCTTATACTTATTGCTGTAACAGCCAAGGTCAGCTCACTTCATAACTTGGCCCCGTGGAGAGGAGGAAGCAGAGAAGCACAGGGGGACATGCCTGTGGGGAGGAGGGGACAGGAGAGGTGGCCCCAGACTGGTATTCCATCCCATCACCATCATGCCCAGTATAAAAGTAGAGGGATCAAAGGGTCAGATCTTTTTCTTTTCTTCAATGGCTGGCACCTGCAGAGGACTCTGTTCACCTGCCTTTGATTCTGACCTGTGTGTTCCTGAATCTGGATTGGGAATCTAGTTCCTGCCCAGGGCTGAGTCCAGTCTGGGACTTTCCCTGTGCTGCTGGTGCCATCACCCTGGCAGCTTCATGTGTTTTTGTATGTATTTCATTATTTTCTTCTTTATTATTTTACTAATATTTGCATCAAAGTAGTTTAGGTTCTTCTAAACTTGTCTCTTTCTCCTCTCCTTGGAGAGAGCCAGGGGGGCAAGGGCATCTGTTGTTTGTCTCGGTGACCAGTCCAGCCTAAACCCTGACACTGGGAGACCCCAGTTTTCCTCCCAGTTCAGCTTTTGCTGGGCTCTTCCCCTGTTGGTTTTGAGAAGGGTGGGTGCTCTCGGGGCGCCTGAGCCTGGATAGAGCTGTGCCGTGTTCCTGGGCTATTTATCCTCAGGGTTAACCTTAAATGAGCTGCACTGGGTGTCACCCTCCCTCCCCCTCCCCCACTCCCCCAGTAGTCACAGTGAAGGGTGTGCTTTTTAATGTCAGTTATAATAAAATATTTTTACAGAGCCCAAAAAATTCAAAATAGTGCAAAACATCTCACTGTCATGCATCCATGGTAGCCGCCGCCGGCGGTGCCGCACGGGCTGGTACAGACACACAGGCATCGGTGACACATGTGCTACAGGAGCAGAATTGGTCGGTTCAATCACATGCCGAACAGGACAGTTTGGGGAGGGGGCACGGGGCCAGGGGCACCATGGTCGGGGTGGGGGGGTACGGGGCTGAGCCCCAGTCTGACCGTGCGGGAGCAGCGGTTAGAAAAGGGGTGTAAACATTGAACAGAAACGAGAGAGGAAAGCTAAACCCTTTGGTCCCAGGCAAACCCTATAGAAAAAGGACCATGGGGGCCAGTCCGGGGTACCCTGTTTTGGGAGGGGGGGCTGAGAGAGGTATATTGACTTGTGGGGTCATCAGACCTCTGTCTTCCCCGGAATTTAGGGCAAACTGGCCAGCTGGGGTGGCCACCCCCAACACCGTGCACCCTGGCCACTCGCACGAGACACACACACCACTGATCACGCAGAAATGGTGGTTAATGGGATTTTTGGGGTGGGGAGGGTGGGTCCTCTGGGTTGGGAGGTGGGAAGGGTCTTGCTTGTGCCAAGGAGGTCCCATGGGTGCTGTTGCACTGCACAGGGATGGCTGGTCCCAACTGGCCAGAGCAAAGGGAGATGGGTCCATCTGCCCCAGCGCCCCCAGCCCTCACCCCCCAAGCCCTGGCACCCTGGGGTGGGGGGCAGGCAGTGGGGCAGCCCATGGTTAGTGGCAAGGCAGGGAAGACAGGATACGGGCCGGGGGCTGCTCCCTGCCCTGGTGATGCCACCGCCAGCCAGGGAGGGGACCTTGTGCGGGGCATGCGGGGGCTGTATATCCCCCTCCTCCCGACCCAACAGCCCCAATAGCCCTTCCGGGTGCAGGACACAGCCACATCGTCCGGCTGCCCCCGTGTATCTACAGCTATTTACATATGTACAGGGTGCCCAGGGGGCGGGAGCCTCCCTGTCCCTCAGGGCGCCTGGTGATGCTCCAGGGCATGGGGACGAGGGGCGATCCTGTTGTGCCAGCCATTCCCCAACAACCCCCCCAACAACCTCCCAGCCCTTGTGTCGCTCCATGAGGTTTGGGGGTCAGGGAGGGGCCGTTGGGGGTTCCTCCATCTCAGACAGGCTGGGAAGGGGCAGATCTGTCCCCTCGCCTGGTCTGGGGCCCTTCTCTGCAGCCCCCCCAACCCCAGCACCTTCCCTTTGGGGTGGGATGGGGGCACGGCCGTGCTCTGAACCACTGTCATGGCCAGTGTGGCCAAGAGAGGGACAGGAGGGGGGTCTGTCACCACAGCCACGTCTGTCCCTCACCCACACCAGGGCCAGGAAGGAGACTCCTCTCGTGGCCGCTCTTATGGCTTATACATGGCTGGAGGAAGCTGTAGAAAAGGGGCTGGGAGGTGGTGGTGGTGGTGGGGGGGAAATGGCTGGAGAGGGGGTGGAAGGGGTTTAACTGCTGCCCTCCTCGGCCGAGCGTGTGTCCGACTTGAGCTTGACGAACTCCTTGGCCACCTCGTCGTTGTTGCGCTGGGAGAGGATGCGGAGGACGGTGAGGCCGGTGTCGTCCATGTGGATGCGGCGGCCGAGGGGCAGCCAGCAGGCGACGCCGGGGCGCTGCAGGACGTCGCGGAGCTGCAGGACGGCGATGCCCACCGTCCTGTCCTCCCGCGCGAAGCAGTAATCCTTCACGCACACCTGCAGCTCGTAGCACTCGGGGCCCGTCTCCGTCCCCAGCGTGCTGCGGGGGGGGGACAAGGGACAGAATCACAGAATCTTCACGGTTGGAAAGGAACTTTGAGATCATCAAGTCCAAGCACCAAAAAAAAAAAACACCCAAAAAAACAACCCACAACGCAACCCAAACCAACGCCCACCCACAGAGAGACAAAACCCAACAACCTCGGGCACTAGACCATGCCCTGAAGAGCCATGTCTACACATTTCTTAAATATCTCCTGGGATGGTGACTCCACCACCTCCCTGGGCAGGCTGTTCAGTGCCTGACCACCCTCTCAGGAAAGTCATTCTTCCCAATATCTAATCTAAACCTCCCCTGCCCCAACTTCAGACCATTTCCTCTGCTCCTGTCATTATTCCCTTGGGAGAAAAGGCCAACCCCCACCTCTCTACACCCTCCTTTCAGGGAGCTGTAGAGGGCAATGAGGTCTCCCCTCAGCCTCCTCTTCTCCAAACGAAACATGCCCAGTTCCCTCAGCCTCTCCTTGTAGGACTTGTTCTCCAGAGCCCTCACCAGCTTGGTGGCTCTCCTCTGGACACGCTCCAGCAGCTCAATGTCCTTCTTGTAGTGAGGGGCCAGGTGGTGTTCGCACGGGGGGGGGGTCATACTCCCATGCCCCCTGGCTCTGAAACAGCACCCTATATGGGTGCTGCCTCCCCACCACCTTTTGTTTTTTTCCTTTTCCCCAATCCCTGCTTTTACCAATGAGTAAAGATCTAAAACAGCCCCGGGGGAAGAGCAAAGTTGGTGGCAGACCCCCAAGATTGGGGGGACGCAGCCCGGCCCCATGTCCCCAGCCCCACGGTGCCACTCACAACTGGAAGCTCTCGTTGTACTTGGGGGCCCAGCTGTTGTTCTTGGATTTGGTGGCGAATTTCCTCTTCTTGTCACTGAGGTGGGGCCCGATGATGTTGACCTCGATGAAGGGCCGGAAGATGCCCGATGTCTGCCACTTGAGGTCATTCGCAGCCACCACTGCAAGAAGGGGGCATGTGAGGATCATGGCGGGGGGGGGGTTTCCACCTGCCAGCCCCTGGCACCCCAACCAGGACAACCCACCTTTGACGGTGACTTTGTGCTCGCCGGTGCCGGGGTGGGTGAAGAGCTCCACATGGATGGACACCTCCCCGACAGGGTCATCCACACCAGAGCCTGCGTGGCAAAGGGAGGAACCGTCACTGCCCGTCCCCTCTGTGTCCCCTGATGTCCCCTGCCCACCACCCACCCCACTGGAGGAGGCAGGTCACCACCCCCATGGGGCGAGAGCGGGTGGGCAGCTGGATTTGGCTCAGTGTGGCCTCTGCCGAAGGGCTCTGGGGACAGTGGCATGGAGCACAGCGACCGTCAAGGACGGCTGGGGCTGGCACCAGGCTGAGCTGGGGGATGGCAGGACCCCCCCCAGCGCCAGGCCAGCTCTCTGCCATCCCCACCCCACATCGGCAGGGCCCAGTGAGCCTCCCTTGCCCACCTGGGTGGGATGGGGCAGGGGACAGTGACCCCCAGCTCCCCCCCCCACTATGGTGCCCAGTGGGGGCCGTGTCAGTGCTCTGAGCATGGCATCAGCACAGCCCTGGGCAGGAGGGACCCAACCTGGTCCTTGTGCCACAGCACTGCCCTGGCCATGCCAGATTTGTGTCCCCCTCCATCCCTCTTGTGTCCCCTCCATCTTAGGACCACATCAAGCCCTGGCGCCCCCGAGCCTGGGGAACTTGGGTGACCTGCGACCAACAGCCCACCCTCTTCCCCCCCCTCCCTCCAAGAGCCCTGCATGCACCCATGGGTGAAGGAGGGGGCGCAAGGCAGAGGGACAGGCTCCGTGGGTCGGAGGGGGCCAAGGAGATCAAACCGAGCTCAGCAGGAAGCTCTCAGGGTGGAAAGAACAGTGCGAAGGAGGACACACACCCCCCCCTCCCCATGTCACCCTGTGACCGCCCCCCGCCCCCCAACCCCAGCACGAGGGTGCCAGGCCGTGGGGGGGAGGCTGGTGATGGCAGACTCTCCTCGCCATCCACCCTCACCCTCCAGCCCACCCCCGGCGCCCCCACCACCCGCCGACCGGGCAGCGCCGCATGCTGAGCCGAAATGGAGGCGATGGCGGGCGAGGAGGAGGAGGAAGGGGGGGGGGTGTGTCCGGGGAGGGGAGGCCAAGCATGGGGTGCAGTCCCGGCCCCCCCCCCTCGGGCAGGGTGCGATGGAGGCCAAGCGGGGCCCGCGGGAGCTGGGCTCATTCCTCACGTCCCTGAGGGGGCGGACGGAGCTCGCCGGAGCAAGGCTAGTAATGGTCCTTCTGGCAGCAGAGGGGATGGGGGGGGGGGACGGGGGGGGACAGGGACATTGTCACGGCCTCAACTCCCAAGGGGACGGCTCGCAGGGGGGCTGTGGCGGGTGCCCACCCCCTGGCAGCAGCACTGGGATCAATGTGTGGGGGGGGTGCCCCCCAGAGCGTGCAAGTGAAGGCGGGTACCCCCATCCCCGTGGGGCACGGCCCCCCCTCCCCGGGCTGGAGGGGGTGGGTCAATACGGCTGAGCTCAGCTCCTCCGAATTCAGCCCAAAGCAGCCCCCCCCCCCCCAGGAGTGCAAGTTTGGGGGGAGAGGGCAGGGGGGGGCGCAGGGCTCCAGCTCTGCCCATGCTAAGGGTCCCCAAGGGTGGTGGCACCGGGACAGGGCTCCTGGCCACCCTGGCCCGCAGTGCCAGGACTGTTACTAGCCCAGGCCGGCGGCGGCAGGCAGGTGCAGGGGCGGGCGAGCGGCACACGTACCCTTCTCAGGATAAATTTCTTCACTAAGGGTAAACCTAATACCTTTCCCACCATGAACTAGTGGGAAGGAGAGAGAAAGAGACGGAGACACGGCACAGAGTAGACAGAGAGAGGAGGAAGGAGACAACGTGCGTGAGGGACGGGAAGGGTGGAAGGGAGGGCGGGGGGAGGGGGGTAGGGGGGGGGAAGAAAACAAAGAGAGAGAAAGAGAGATCAGATCTCGCAGACAGACGGACGGCCGAGCATCCGGACAACACTGCAGCGACACGGGAACGCCGGGCATCACCCGGCTCCCAGCCCCGGTCCTGGGGCCAGGCTGCACCCAAGGGTGCTGGCACCCAACCCCACGTCCCCAACACGGCTGGCACAGGAGGCACAGACAGGACAGACGTCCCTTGCAGGAGACGCACAGACAGCAAACGCACGTCCCACTCCCCCAGGACGCAGACAAGCCTGGCCGGGGCGCTGTGCCGTGGCCCAGGACTGCCACCGGGCATCTCTGTCCCCTCCTCGAGCAGCCAAGGGGAAAAAATTGGCAGCGTTTGGAGCCAAGGGGTAGTCATACCCCGGGGGGTGCCCAGCACCCTCTCAGATGGGGCCGGGGGGGGGGTGGTCAGGGGCTGAGATGGCACTTGGCACCCGGAGGGATCCCAAATCATGGGGTACGTGGGGCACCCAGGACAGCCCCTGGCACGGCATCCTGGTGCCACCGATCTGAGCCCTGGCCAGGCTGGCACCGCTCGGCCAAGAGTATCTGTGCTGGGTGACAAGGGCCATCCAGAGGGGACAAACACCATGACACATGGCCAGAGGGTGACTTTCCCCCCGCCCTGCCCCGACCAGCCCCCATTCCTGTGCCAGCCCGGCCATGCCCTGGCACTGGGGACACACTCTTCTTGCTGGCTGGGGATTTGGGGGTGCCAGGCTGCCTCTGGGCACCCACGGCCCCTCTTCACCTGCAAACCGTGGGAGGAAAAAGCCCTTCCCTCCCCACCCATCCCTCCATGAGCCCGGCTGGGACCCCAAACCCTACTGGGATGGAGGCAGGGAGGGTCCCTGGCCGTGGGGCAGCCAAGCCCCTGCGTGGGGCAGGGTTGGGGGGCCAGGGCAGTGCATCCTACCCTGCGACGCCTGAGTCTGCACGAAGGTTTTGATGAGGAGGTCGGTGGCCTGGGTGTAGAGGGACAGGGCGTAGCGCAGCGACTGCAGGTCAGGGCTCTTCTCCAGGAACGTCTTCTTCAGCCCCACGCCACCAGCATGGAAGTATTGCTGGGGGGGGGAGGAAGATGGGTGAAACGGCCATAGGGTCCTCAACAGCTCTGCTGGAGACCTCCTGGTGCCCCCCCCCCAGGTCTGTGACTCAGAGCTAGAGCCCCTGGAGGCACCCCTTGGTAATCCATCCTCACCTTGATGGTGTCCAGCGCCAGCTCCACCACTGCGCATTGCTTTGGGGTCAGGCTCTTGGCTTCCTCCCGCACCATGTGGTCCTGTGGGGCACAAACGACCCATGGGACCACAGCATGGACTCGTGCCAGCCACGGCCACCAGCAAGCACTGCTGGGGTCCTTGCCACGGTGCCAGTGCCACCCAGAGGGGCTCAGCCCACCCGTGCCCCACCCCCGGCCCCAGCTCAGGCTCCCGGCCCTCACCTTCAGCTTGGAGAGCTGCCCCAGCTCCTTGGCTGCGTTGAAAATCATCTGTGTGCCCTGCAGAGAGCAAAGAGACAGGAACGGCCCCGGTGAGCGGCCAGGCTAGGGATGCCATGGCCAGGCTGGGCACACGGTGCCAGGAGCTTGGTGCTGCTCAGGGGGCTCCCCCGCCCCCCTCCCCGAGGTGGCCACAAGCCTTGGGGATGCGGGTACAGGGAGAGGGTGCAGCCCCTCGAGTTCTCAGCACGGGTGTGTAGCTGGGGGCTTGGGGACCCCAGGGCAGGCCATCACCCTGGCATCAGGGACCTCACACCCTGCTCAGCACAAGCCACGGGGTCCCCCATGGTGTTCCCTGTGGTGTCCAAGCACCCACTCCTGCATCCCACAGATGGCACCGTGGGGACGGTCACACAACGTCAGGACAGGGGGAGCAGAGAGCGAGTGCAGGGGGGGCAGTGGGCATGGGGAGGATGCGGAACGGTCCCCCTGTACCCCACGACGCTGGCAGCCAAGCCAAACACCCCCCCCCGCCACCCAGATCCCTGCCCAGTCCCAGCCCCAAGGGGGTTCCCAGCCCCTTTTCACCTCATGGTGGTCCTCATGGGCCACCTTTGCCTGTCCCGTGCCACCCTCACGGGCAGGGGCCATGAAGCCATCCCATGGGAGTGACTGGCACGGCTCTGGGGGACACAGCCCCATGGCACGGGCAGATCCCACTCGCCTCCCTGGTCCGGCAGCCGCTCACCAGGCTGAGCACCAGCTCTCCTCCAGTGCAACAAGCAGCTGGGTAAACTGGGACCCAGTGGGACAGAGGCAGCAACTCCCACCTCCTTCCCCCTCCCAGCACCAGTAGGTCCAGTCCTTCCCAACAGTGACAAACCCCAGCATCTATCCCACTAACCATTACCTTCTTGCCCTTTTCATGCCCTCCTTTTGTAACTCCCCCCCCATTAACCCTCTGTGCCCCCTCAACCCCGAGTTCTGTCCCATTAATCCTTCCCATCCTGTCCCCATCTCCCCCAGCCGGCGAACAGGCTGGGAGCTGGGGACACTGGTGTCACCCGAGCAGAGCATGACGGGACACTGTACTGAGCTGGGACAGCAACCCCCCCCGGCCCCCCCAGCCCCCCAGCACACGGAACAAGGGACGGGGAGGAGGCGAGAGGAGGGACCAGAGCCAAGTGGGGAGCAGAAGAGCCATGTCCTTACTTCAGTGTGACTGGGCAGCTTCACCCTGCTCTGGAAGAGAACAGCAAGGGACAGTTACTGGTGGCCCCAGCAGTGACCAGCCGCGGGTCCGGGCCCCCCACATCCCCCGGCCGTGCGGGCTCTGGCCCCTGTGCTCTCCTCCGGTTGTGCCCAGTTCTCCGCTGGCGCCACTGGTTCCGCACCAGTTCACACCTGCAAAGGCTCAGCACCCCCCCTGCGAACCTGTGACGAGTGTGCCAGGTCTCTCCCTGAGCGGGGGCAGGTTTGCTCCCCGCTTTGCTTGGGGCTGGGGCAATAGCTGCAGGTGGAGGAGAGCAGCTCACCCAGCAAACTGGGGCAGGACCCACAGCGTCCCCCGCGAGAGGAGGGGGCAGTCAGAGGGGGGGGCAGAGGCATTGCCCAGATGGATGCCAATAGGACTCTTCCCGAGAGCCGGGTTTTGGGAGCAGGCAGCCCGGCGGTGGGAGCACCCAGAGGGACACCCCGTGGGCCCGGAGAAAGCCCCTTTGGCAAATGTGGGGCTCAGCGAGCCTTGCCGAGACCCCTCAAGCATCAGGGGGGAGAGGGCTCCAAGGTCCAGGGGACCTCAGCAGCCCCATGGACCCCAAGTGTGGCCCAACGTCCTGGGGGGTCACCTCTCCCTGAGCCCCCCAGCTGTGGGATGGGTTTCCACCCGGGGAGGTGGGTGGTGCATTCAGGATGTCCCACGCTTGGGCATCCCCATCCCCATGACCTGGAGGGGTGCTCAACGCCATGGGGCAGTGTCCCCCATGCCTGCCCGGCGCTGGGTAACACCCCACACACCCACCCATGGAGGGGGGGAGCTGCTAAATACACCACGACACCCACTCCCTACCCCGGGGGGACACAGAGAAAGAGGTCACTGTCCCCCCCTCCTGCAGACAGGCAGCACGTCCCGGACAACACGGCACACCTCAACACGACAACACGCCACGCAGGCAACGGCACATCCAGACAGCACGACAGAGGAAGCACGGACAAGCCTGGACCTCCACAGCAGGCGGGTAAGGGGGCCGCAAGGGCGGCCACGGGGCGATGACACACATGGAGCCCACGGCTATTTACCTTCTCTGTCCCCTTGCCATGTTTTCTCAAGAGCGTGCCCTGTAGAAGCAACGTCAGAGGTTGAGTGGTGGGGTCTGGGGACAGCACGGGACAGGACACAGGGGAGGCACAAGGGCAAGGCTGGGCACAAAGGGTGGCCACAAGCTGGAGACATCACTGGGCTCCTACAGGCCAGCCAGGGCCAACGGGGGACTGGTCCCTGTTGGGGTGTTGGGCTTACGGGGGACAGATTCCCACTGGGATACTGGGTTGGGGGAAACCGGTCCCCAGAGGGATGCTGGGTCAGTGAGGGACTGGGGCCTTTAGGGTGCTGGGCCAACTGGTCCCCACTGGAATGCAGGATGTTGCACTGACGGGGAACTGGTCCTCACACTGGGATGCTGGTTGCTGCTGGGATGCTCAGCCCATAGGGACTGGTCCATACTGGGATACAGGGACGCTGAGCCCAGGGGGACTGGTCTGTACTGGGATACAGGGATGTTGAGCCCATGGGGACTGGTCCATACTGTGATACAGGGACACTGAGCCAAGGGGGACTGGTCTGTATTGGGATACAGGGATGTGGAGCCCAGGGGGACTGGTCCATACTGGGATACAGGGATGTTGAGCCCATGGGGACTGGTCCCCACTGGGATACAGGGGTGCTGAGCCCAGGGGGACTGGTCTGTACTGGGATACAGGGATGCTGAGCCCAGGGGGACTGGTCCATACTGCGATACAGGGATGTTGAGCCCAGGGGGACTGGTCTGTATTGGGATACAGGGACACTGAGCCCAGGGGGACTGGTCTGTACTGGGATACAGGGATGTTGAGCCCAGGGGGACTGGTCCATACTGTGATACAGGGACACTGAGCCAAGGGGGACTGGTCTGTACTGGGATACAGGGATGTTGAGCCCAGGGGGGACTGGTCTGCATTAGGATACAGGGATGTTGAGCCCATGGGGACTGGTCCCCACTGGGTTACAGGGATGCTGAGCCCAGGGGGACTGGTCTGTACTGGGATACAGGGATGTTGAGCCCAGGGGGGACTGGTCTGCATTAGGATACAGGGATGTTGAGCCCATGGGGACTGGTCCCCACTGGGTTACAGGGATGCTGAGCCCAGGGGGACTGGTCTGTACTGGGATACAGGGATGGTGAGCCCATGGGGACTAATCCGTACTGGGATACAGGGATGCTGATCCCAGGGGGACTGGTCTGTACTGGGATACAGGGATGCTGAGATCAGGGGGACTGGTCTGTACTGGGATACAGGGAGGCAGGAGGCAACTGGCATTGGGCAGCCTCCAGTGCCCACGCATTCCCTCCAGCTTGGGCTGATGCTCACAGCACATGCAGTGCTGGGCCCAGTGACAGCCCCACACTGACCCAGGTCCAGCAACAGCAAGAGAACCAGTGTAAAATGGGGCAGCAGAGCCATGTGGGGGGGTCCTGACCAGCCTTTCGGGGTGGGCTGGGGCACGGCTGAATTAGGAGGAGGTAGCAGGGGGAGTGTCAGCTGTCAGGGAAGCCTGCGGGGGGGACAAGCAGCACAGTGAGGGCCAAGCAGGGCCACCAGGAGGGTTTCTTGGAGGGAAACTGAGGCACGGGGTGATGGGTGAATGAGAGGACCTTGTGCCCCCAGCTGGCACCACCCCAGCGAGGCTGGGACATGAGGTCCCCATGAGGTCTGAGGGGAGGCTCAGCCCCCAAAATGCTGCTGTTGGAAACTGAAGGTGTTGGGGGACATGGGACAGGCGTTTGTCCCCACAGGGACTGGCACCCAGGACCCAACCACCATCTGCACCACTGCTCCTCCTTGCGAAGGTGCCTGTGGTCAAAGCAGGGGTGGGGACAGGACCGGGGGATGGACGTGGCCATTCCCTTGCCCGGTGGGACATAAGCCCACGGCCACAGAGTGAGCGACGATGACACGAGGAAACTGCTCAGTCAGAGCCGTGCCAGGACCCAGCAACACCGAGAGGGAACCCAGGCGTTCGGGCTCCCAGAGCTGGATCCCAACCAGGGAAAATGTCTCACAACTCGTGTCAGAAACCTGCCCCACCACCGAGGAACTGGGGCAAGGGACCCTGGCATCCCCGGCGAGATGCTCCTCTCGTAGCTAGGAAAAGCCTCTGCCCTCAGGCCCATCATCACACCCCAGACAGGGCCTCAGGGGGAAACTGAGGCACGAGGGGTTGGGAAGAGCAGCCCTGATCTCTGAGCGCACATGGCTCCTGGCCCCAGTGCCCTCGGCCTCTCTCATCCTCACCACGGAGCAAGAAGATGGGATCAGCCTGGCTTGGGCTGTCCCCTATTACGTGGCACTGCCCCATCACCGTCCCCTCCCGCCCCACGGCTAACCCTCACACCTCCCCACATCCAGGATCCACGAATCCGGCCGGGACCTTCCCCCCCACACCCCGAACCCAGCTGGGGCCACGGGCAAGTGCCCGCCAGGAGCCAGTGCCAAGCAGGCAGCACGGGGATGGGGACCACAGAGGTGGACCAAGTCAGGAGCCAGAGGAGGGTGTGGGCAGGGGGCGGGCAGCCACACAAGACAAAAACCGGCGCGGCCAGGACCAACACACAGCGGAAAGACAGACAGACAGACAGACAGGGAGCCACCGTACTTACAATCATCTGCCATTGAGAGGCGAGCGGAGCAAGTGGAGAGAAGAACCGTGACATGAGTGTCGGTCCCCTCCTTCCTCCGTCCTCCCCAGCCCCAGCTGCCCCACGGCTGGCTACCAGCCCCGGCTGCCCCCCACCCTGCCAGCCAGGAGGGACAGCAGAGCCGGGGGTGTCCCCCATCTGACGTGTCACAGCGCCTGGTGTCGATGCCCTGCCACCGGCACCGCAGGTCTCCACGGCCCTGACGTGGCCCCATCCCAACCTGCCCCATCCTTCCTCACTGTAACAGGAGGCTCTGCCCCAGGGGGGCTCTGCCCCAGGGCACTGGTGGGTCCCACTTGACATTCAGCTCCGACACATAGCCCCATGCCACCGATCTGCCCTGCCACCCCCAGGCTGGACCCCAGAGCCACCCTGCCATAGGGACCAGCCCCGACACGGCCACCCCTCAGGAACATCGCCCCACAGATCCACGTGTCCGTGCCACCTCCTCTGCCCTCAGCATGGGGCTCGCTGCCTCCAGAACGTGGCACAGCCACACGTGGCCGGGAAGGGACAGAGACAGGACCTGGGATGGCCACTGGGACCCAGTGGTAGCAGCATCCCTGCTAGATTTGGCCACCTTTGGCCAAGGGAGTGATGCAGGGCTGGGCTCTGGGCTGTGACAAGATGCCAGTGAGGTGGCACCACTGAGGGCTGACAGGTCACCCATCACTGTCCCTTACAGCCACAGCAGGAGGAGCCACACAGCCCCAGAAAAGTGCCACAGTGGCCAGTGGCTCCGGGGACTCCAAATAAGAGTCCGAGCCCAGCTTTGTGACAGTGACAAAAGCCACCGAGAGTGACAAGGGCAGACGTGTGGCTGGCTCAGAGCCCTTGGTGTCACCCTTCCCTGCTGGAATAGCCACTCCGGGAAGTGTTGGGGTGCCCGGGGAGGACGGACACACAGCGATGCGATACGGAGCCTCGAAGCCTGTAGGCAACGTCCCTCGGGGGAAGGACCATCCCCAGGGCTTCGCTCTGCTCCCCTGGAGCCTGCTCAGCCCAGGAGCGGGGGAGAGCTCAGCCCTGCTGCAGGACCACATCCCCCAGCCCCACATCACCCCCACCCCTGCGAAGCCACTCCTTGCCCCCCAAGTGACCCCAGCCCCATGGCAAGGGCGATGTGTGCTCCGAGAGCCTCCTGATTCTCCTCCTGGCACAGGGGCTGTGCCCACGGCCGGTGCTGATGACCACAGCATGGGACACTGCCCCAGCTCAGAGGGAAGGACAGAGAAGAAAGGACCAGTGACCCCTCCTGGTGCCACAATGGAGGTGGCAGGAAGGTTCTTTGGCAAAGCCAGCCCGGAGGATGCCAGGTTGCACCTGGGTCAAAGATGACCTTTATCTCCTCCATCCCTTCCCTGGCCATGAGCTGGGGGCAGGTTTGGGGATGCTGCCAGAGTGTCCACCCCCTCAGCAGCCAGCGAGGGCACCAGCCGTGTCCCACACTGGCCCCTATCAGCCACCTGCATCTCAGCTCCAGGGTTCCCTGTCCCTGGTTCCTCTCCCCATCACTCACCGTCTGGTCAGTGAGCGGGGGCAGGACAATGGTCTTCTCCATCGTGTTCATCACCAGCTTCCAGAGCTCCTTCAGCACCCGCTTCAGCACCGTCTTCTCACAGATCTTGGCAAAGAGTGTCAGGCTGCGGAGAGGGGACAGGGCTGAAGGTCCCAGCACGGCACCCCCGATGCCACCACTCCTTGCCCAGTCACCTTGACACTGCAGCCCCCCCACACTCCCAAGGGCATTGGGGATGACGGGGTCCCTGTTGTCCCCCCTACTCACTTGCTGTCCAGGAGGTCCATGATGGGCTGCAGGACATTGTCAGCATCCTGTGCAACGCTGCTGCAGGTGCTGGCAGGGACGTTACCGGTGCCCTTCACCTGGCCCAGGATGTCACCCATCTGCTTCACGCACTCCTCGATGTGCGGCTGGAAACTGGGGACCACAATGCTACTCAGCATCCCCCATGGCCATGCCCAGGAACCTCTTGGCTGAGCAAAGCCCCCAGCTGCACCTCCTGGACCCCCAAACCTCTCCTTGGCCCACCACCCGCGTCCAGGGTGTACCTGGTGGCAAAGATTCGGCTCAGCTCATCCAGGACGTTGTTGAGTTTCACCTGCAGTTCCTTGAGGATATCACTGGCTTCTGTGTCCAGCTGGAGGAAGGACAAGTTGGAGAAGCTGTCAGGGTCCCTGGCCCAGCCCCAGGGAGGGAGGGGTGGTCTCTGCACCCCAAATGCCCCCTGGTGCAGGGTGAAGCCCATCCATCATGGTGGGACAGAAGGGTGCCATGGGGTGGGACAGTGGGATCCCATACAGGAGTGAGGAACTGGGGCTGCTCCCAGCACTGTGGAGCTGGGGAAGGGGCTGCCTCTGGTGGGAAGGGACTGATCCTGCCCCTCCTGGAGACCCCCGATACCCACCTCCTTCCCACCCATGGCTTCAAACATCTTCTCGAGCTGGACACGGAGCTGCTGGATGTTGTTCATCAGGATGCAGGGCTGGAGGGGTGGAATGTGGAGAGAGGGGGTCAGCACCAACACACGTGGCTGGAATAGCTGCCCACGCCCCCAGGTCCCTCCCACCCTATGCTGGGGGACACGAGAAGAGTCACGGCACGGAGGCAGGACTGGCAGGAGGGACCCAGGGACTGCCACCGGACAGAGACCGAGGGCAGGACCCACGTCACGGGGACCAGCTCTGGAGCTGAGGTGAGGGCTGGGGTCACCGCGTGGGGACAATGGCAAGCAGAAGGGAGATACGTCACCACTTTCTCCTTCTCCTTGGAGCAGTAGGAGGCGAAGTCCTTGGAGATGATCTCAGCGTACTGGAGTAGCACGTTACTGATGGTCTGCAGTCAAACGAGGGATGGGACCCACCCAGAGAGCCAAAAGGAGGCAGGAGGGAGAGAAGGAGACCATGAGTCCCACAGCAGTGGAACAACTCAACACCTGGTTGCACCCTGGGACCCCCCCTAGACCCTCTGGCCCCACAGATGTGCCAGAAGCAGCACAGGCACAGCCTCTGGAAGCCAGATCCAGCACATCTGGTCCCCATGGGCAGCTCCAGCACAGCTGTGAAGGCATCAGCCACCAAGCTGCATGCAGCTCCTTTCCACACTGCGGCAAGCTGGTGGCGTTAAATTAATCTAGATTAATTAACCAATTAACTCATTAATTAGCTAATCTCCCCTGCTAGCAAAACTGGGAGAGCCACAGGGTGTGTTCGTGGCATGTTTGCTTGAGCATCCCCGTGAGAGGTGGTGCGATCTGTGTCGCTGCCCGCAGCTGGATGGGAGGTGGCAGAGAGCCCAGGAGCCCCGGGCCAGGGCTGGGACCGGGTTTCCAGGGGTGCTGCTGGCCCAGTGGCCCCCGTCCCAGCAGCTGCCCACCTTGGCAAACCTCCGCATGTAGTGCCCAACGATCTGGGGGTCGGGGCACTCCAGCTTCTTGATGATCTCGAAGCTCTGGTTGAGCTGGGAGAAGACGTCCACCACGGAGCAGGAGAAAAGCGCGTGCTCCGAGGTCTGCTGGAACTGTGGGAGCGAGAGGTGGTGTCAGCAGAAGGTGGGGAGGGGAGGTTTTGGCCCCGATGGGGACACACTGGGCCATCGAGGAACAAGCCCCTGGCTGTGTCCACCAACGCTCTTGTTCATATGAGCAAGCAGTGTGCTCTTGTGGCCAGGAAGGGCAATGGAATCCTGGGCTGTGTAGGGAAGAGTGTGGCCAGCAGGTCGAGGGAAGTCATTCTCCCCCTCTGCTCTGCACTGGTGAGGCCACAACTGGAATACCACATCCAGTTCTGGGCTCCCCAGTTCAAGAGGGACAGGGAACTACTGGAAAGAGTCCAGCCAAGGGCAACAAAGATGATTCAAGGATTGGAGCATCTCCCTTATGAAGAAAGGCTGAGAGAGCTGGGACTCTTTAGCCTGGAGAAGAGAAGGCTGAGGGGAGACCTTATCAATGCTGACAAGGATCTCAAGGGTGGGTTGAAGGAGGAGGGAGCCGGACTCTTTTCAGTGGTTCCCAGTGAGAGGACGAGGGGCAACGGGCACAAGTTGGAACATAAGAGGTTCCACTCAAATAGGAGAAAAAACTTCTTCACAGTGAGGGTGGCAGAGCCCTGGAACAGGCTGCCCAGGGAGGGTGTGGAGTCCCCTTCTTTGGAGATTTTCAAGACCCGCCTGGATGCCGTCCTGAGTAACATGCTCTGACAAGCTCTAGGCAATCCTGCTTCGGCCGGGGAGTTGGACTAGATGGTCTCTATGGTCCCTTCCAACCCTAAAAATTCAGCGAAATTCAGTGAAATACCCCATCCTTCTTGTCCCGCTCCAGCGCTCCGTGCAGGAAATCCCGCGAAACCTCTTCGTTCTCATCCAGCCACTGGATAACGAAGGGCTCAAACCAGCTGGAAGAGAAGACCCACCCTCGGTGAGGCCAGCTGGCCCCCAGGCCGGTGGCCACCCCTTTGCCCAGCTCCCCAGGGACTGCACTCACGCCGGGTACTCGGGGACGCGGCTCTTGAAGGAGGGCAGCTCGGTGACATACTCGTTGTAAAGCCACTTCACCTTGAAGTGCAGGTTCATGTAGTCCGCGCTCTTGCACAAGCGGTGCTTGTCGTGCTCTGCACGGGGAAGGCGAGCGCACATGGGGGTCACTTCCAGCCCCAAACATGGGAGGACAGCCGCCCTGAGGGCAGCTCTGGGGATGCCAGGGCAATGAGGTGAAGATGGAAGAGCTTCTGGGGTGGGATTTAAGCTGGGCATCGTGCCAATGAGGGGTGAAATGGGCTCCCCCAGGGAAGAGGGGAGGTAGGAGCAGAGTGGGCTCCTCCCAGGCTCGGGGCAGCGTGGCAGGGGGAACACACTCACCCTCCATCGCGTACTTCATGTCCTGAGCAAAGAGGTTCCACATCACCTCTGCGCTGATCTTCCCCACGTTCAGTTCCTGGGGGAACCTGGGGTGGGGGAAAAGCACGGACACGGGGTGGACCAGCCCATCGCTTGGAGAGATGTGTCCCCTCCCCAACACCTCCCAGCTGCCCCAGTTTTCCCATCTGTAGAAGGGACGTTACAACCCACTTCCAAAGGACTAAGGCTACCGTTGCTGCCGTGTGGGCAACCCCCCGGGTGTGAAGCAGCGTCCCCTCTCCCAGCACCTACTCACTGGTTCAGGCAGGGCGTGTAGGAGTTCTTGTCCTCCTCGATGATGGAGACTATCAGGGTGATGAGCTTGGACCAGAAGTCCAGGTTTTTGATGCTGGGGCCCTGCTCCTCGGGGGGCACCTCGCCTTTCTTATTCTGGAGGGATGGGGACATAGCGGGGGCTCCGGTCACTCCACCGGGGGCTAACAGGGAGGCAGGAGGGCTCTGGGAACACCCCTGGAGGCCCCCACGCAGCCCCCACCTTTATCTGCCCTGGTCTCAACCCCACGCCAGTGGGGCTCCAACCCTGCCCAAGGCTTGGGGCTCATTCCGCCCAGGGCTGAGGGCTCTGGAGAGGGAGCGGGAGAAGGGCAGGGGATGGGGAGTGTCAGTGGGGGGCAGAGCGAGGTCCCCCCCCAGCATCCCAGTGCCCCCCAGCTCTCCCAGCCCCACGCACCGGGTCCGTCTGGTACTCGCGACTGTAGAGCTCGTGACAGTTGTTGAAGATGTACTCGTAGGTGGAGTTGAGGCAGGCCTTCACGCAGTCCTTCACCACCTGGCTGGCTCGGGGGGGGCTCTGCAGCTCCTGGACCTGGGGGTGCGGGGAGAGAGCAGCGCTGGAGGCAGCCCCACAGCTCCAGCCCCCCACCCAGGAGCCCCACCACGGGGCCAGGGTGACCCCAATGTGGCAAAGAAGCGGGGCCGGGGAGGGTCGTGCTCCCACCAGAGGGATGGGGCAAGCGGGGCCCCAGCGATACCTTCATGCGAAAGAAGGTGATGCTGGTCAGCAAATCCACCGTGGACTTGAGATCCTGCAGCCGCTCGGGGCTGCTGGCAGGGAAGTTGTTCTGCCAACGGGGAAGACAAGAGCGGAGTCGCACAAAAAAACTCACCGAGGAGGCGAGTGGAGGGGAGGGGGGGGAGAGAAAAGAGCCGCCTGTTGTTTTGGAACGGCTGGGGAAACTGAGGCACGGCGGGCACCTTACCCGGTACATGGAGAGGTCGATCCGCAGGGAGTTGTGCAGCTGGTCGAGGAGTTTGACGAAGCGCTCCTTCTGCGGAGAAACGCCCCGGGGCCGGGTAAACGGGGGAAAGGCGCAGGGACCGTCCCCCCTCCCCGCTGCCCCTGCCTTTCTCTGCCCCCAGCCCGGCCCGTGCCACCCCCAGCTCTCATCCCTCTCCTTCCTGCTGTCCTGCTGTCCTTCCTTCCCTCCGTCCTTCACGGGAGCCCTGCGGGCAGTGCCCGCGGAGAAGAGCGTGTCCTTGCTGGTGGCTGGGGCTGGCTGGCAGCCATCGATGGCTCCCGGGTCGGGTACAGGATGGAGAGGCAACACCGCGCGTCCCCTTTCCTCTCACCGTGCCGGGATGCTCTGTCTGCCCTGCCCGCTTGAACCCGGGGCTCGGGGCAGGGAGAGGGCGTGCAGGATGGTGCCCCTTGGCCGCCTGGCCCTGGGCACTGAAGCTTTCGAAGAGCTCAGGAAAATAAAAAAAAAAGGGCAGGGAAAAGGAGGAGTTGGGCTGTTGGGCTCCTGCAGCGCTCGCCCGTCTGCGGGGCTGAGCTGCTTCGAGACAAGGCCAAGGGTGGCCCCCGGGGAGCTGGGACACCTCCGTGGGCTCCTCGCTCGCCCGACGGGGCTGCATCAAGGGCTGCGGAAGGTTTTCCCCCCCCAGGGAAATGGTCTGCACTTGGGGGACAAGCGGCTTCGACTCAGGTCAGTGGGAGGATGCGGATCCCACCTCGGGCTGCGGGTTGGCTCTCGGAGCTGAGGGCAAAGGGGCAAAGACCCAAATCTGCCCCAAAACGCTGGCGGAAGGCATTTCACTCTGCATCTCTGCCGGAAGGGGGGGTGTTGGGACAACCCCGTGGGCATCCCTGAGAGCCCTGGGTTCTCCCCCCGGCTACAGCACGGGGTGTACCGGGTCAGGGCTGCACCTGGAGAGCCCGGAGCAGCTCCCCGAGTCCTGGCCGGGGTAGGGGGACAAGGGACAAGGGGACGGGAGAGGGCAGCGGGTCCTGCGCCCGCCTGGCTGCTGCGGGGCCAAGCCGGCAGCCTGCACCGGCGACCGCAAACCTTGGGCGCGTTCGCCCGCCGGAGAGGGCAAAGCCAGGCCCCGGGCCGAGACCGTGCGTCCCCGCCACCCAACGCTGCAGCGCTTTAAAACTGGACACGACGGGTTAAAGCGAGACGGCCGGGCACTTTAGGACCCAACCTTTAGGCTCTCTAAAAAAAGAGAAAGAAACAAGTTTTTAAAACCCTCCATGTTAGAGAAAAGGCGCTTTTTTTTTTTTTTTTTTTGCTTTTCTGTTTGTTTTTTTTTCCGCTTTTCCATCCGGTTTCCTCCTGCTGCGTGACCTGGAGGCGCCGCTCGCTGGGCTCTAGCCTACCCCCTGCAACAGGAACTGGGAGATGATCCGAAGCAGCCGCTGTGCTCGGCCCTGGCTGCGTCCCTGGCTACCCAGCACTAATCCTGACCCGGGGCTGGGCACTAACCCCAGCTCGCCCCGTGTGCGTCCGCAGCAACCGCCGGCTGCCCCTGGGACAACACGGGGGGAGCCGGGGCGAGAGCTCAGCCCCACACCCCCGAGGACGCACCCGGCCCCGGGCACAAGCTCGCCCTGCCGGCTCCGAGCGTGGCCACCCGGCGGGCACCCATGGGTGCTGGCGCAGCCGGGCGGGTTTGCGGCGGCGCCGGGGTGCGTCCCGAAGCGCACAGGGCTGTGCAAAACTCCCGGCGAGCTGCAGGGGTGGCTCCTTGCCACCTCTTTGGGACGTCGCCACCAAGGTTTCCCCCCGCGGCCACGTTGCCGCTCAGCCTCCCAGCCCACTCCGACCCCCGGTCGTGGTTTTCCCATAACAATTTGGGGAGCAAATTTAGACCTTCTCCCAGGAAGGCGGTGGCTTTTTTCCTTCCTGGAAGGAAAGCAGGATGAATTTCGGGGCCAAGCAGGGGCTGACCCCCCCGCCTTGCTGCCCAGCTGCAGTTTGGAGCGGGGTGTTTTGCACGGCCCTTTTTGCCCCTCGAGCCCCCCGCCCCCTCCCAAGAGAAGAGAGAGAAGAAGGAAGAAGTGTTTACGCACCATCGGACTTACCCCGAAATTGGACGCGGCAAAGCGGTCGGAGGCTGAGACGTTGGTGGAAGCCGTGGTGTGGGCGTAGTAGGCGTTGATGTTGGCCAGCAGGGTGCTCATCACCGCCGGCACCCCCGGGCACATGTATTTGGAGGAAAGGCAAGCAAAATGCCTGCAGAGGGAGGAGGAAGGTGAGGATGTGGGGCCGGAGAGGGGCTGGGTGTGGGAAGGGGCACAGGGGTTGGGGTGCGGGCATGGAGAAGGGGATGGAGGGGTGCACGGGTGTGGGACAAGCTCGGGGAGCATCTCTGCCCCTGTGGCGGGGAGGGGGGTAGAAACGGCAGCAGGGGAGGAAGACGCCGATGGTGAGACCCCCCACCCAGGGCTGCCCCTCTGAGCAGGTTGGGGGGCGAAGGACTCACGTCATGGCCTGGTAGATGGACTCCACCCCGTAGCGCATGGCAAACTCGTCCACGATCTCCTGCGCCGTCTCGTCAAAGTACACCTTCCAGGCGTCGTCCCCCTTGGCGTCGGGGATCTTCACCACCCCGTTGTTTTGCAGATCCGTCACGAAGTGGAACAGGTTCTGGAGGCAGAAATGAAGCCGCTCAGGTCCGTGGGGCTGGTGGTGGTGGTGGCACGGCTGGGGTGGGGGCCGTGACCCCGGAGCCTGCCCGGGCTGCTCACCTCGTGCAGGCAGGTGTACTGGACGTGGTAAGGGGCCACCTTCTCCTCGCCTTTGATCTCCACGCTGATGTGCAGCCGGATGGCTCCCGACACGGCCGACTTGTCTGTCCGCTTGTCTGGGGGGGCACAGGGAGGGGGATGAGACGTGAGGCTTCCTCAGAGTGACTCTGCTCGCTCCTGGCCCCAAAGAGGGGGACCCACAGAGGGATTTTTGGGGCTGGGGACAGGGGGATGCCCAGGGCTAAGAGCAGACAGGGTACCAGGGTACAATGGACCAAGGCACTGCAGAGAGGGATTTGCCCGTATCTCCAGGCACTACAGAAATATGGCCTCTCTGTGCCTCAGTTTCCCCTCTGCAGATGGCTGGTGCTCCAGACCTCCTGGGCAGAAGGTTTTGAGAATGGCCCTGGGCAAATACTTGATCCCAATGGCTTTCAATATTAAGTGTTTTTCACAGCAGACCCTACTAATGTTCTGAAATCGCCTCCGCGCCCGGGCCGGCAGCACGTGTCCCCGGGGAGCGCAGGGATGGGGGTCCCAGCCCAAGTGGGCTGTGCCAGGGCAGCTGGTTACCGAGGTTGTACCAGACGTCCATCTCCCCGCTCAGGGTCCGGACCTCGATGATGGTCTGGCCCAGGAAGTCGTCGGACTCCCTCTTGAAGCGCTGCTTGACGCGGGACTTGATGTCGTCGTCTTCGTCCCAGACACGGACCTTGATGCGGTCGGAGGAGTTATGGCACTCGCTGGGGAGGGGAGAAGGGGGGAAGCCCCGGGATGAGGAGGGGAACCCTTCCAGCCTCTCCCCAGCCTCTGCTTCCCTAAACAACAGGGACCATCCCAGCACCAGGCAGGAACTGGGGAAGAGAGCGGACGTGGGGCCACCGACCCTCCCTGGTGAGCCCAGCAGGGCTCGGCACCATGCCCCGGCAGCCCCCAACGCAGCCTGGATCAGCCCTTGTTGCTGGGAGCCAACCCCCCCCACGGCACAAAACCAGCACTCCCAGTGACCCCAGCAGCCCCCCTCCACCCTCAACTGGGTCAGGGTGAGGCCCCAGCTGACTCCCCACCACCCAGCATGACCGCGAGTGGCCAGGAAAGGGGCCGGAGGGGCCGGGGGGGCAACTTACAAATGGAAATTCTCTTCCCAGACAGGGTTGAGGTTGCCGTAGATGGTTTTAGTCCTTTTTTTGGTCTTTCCAACCTGGACAGTGACATACGGGTCACTGGAACCCGTCTTGTCCTTTGCTTGCAGGCCCTGGGCACAGACAACTGCAGCGCAGGATGGCATGGCACAGTGTGGCACGGCATGGCATGGCACAGCACAGCATGGCACAGCATGGCATAGCATGGCATGGCACGGCACAGCATGGCACAGTGTGGCACAGCAGAGCATGACATGGCACAGCATGGCACAGTGTGGCATAGCATGGCATGGCACAGCACAGCATGGCACAGCATGGCACAGCGTAGCATGGCACAGCGTGGCATGGCACAGTGTGGCATGGCACGGCATGGCACAGCACAGCATGGCACAGTGTGGCACAGCACGGCATGGCACAGTATGGCACGGCATGGCACAGCACAGCATGGCACAGTGTGGCATAGCATGGCACGGCACAGTGTGGCACAGCACAGCATGGCACAGCGTGGCATGGCACAGCGTGGCACAGCGTGGCATGGCATGGCACAGCATGGCATGGTACAGCACGGCATGGCACGGCACAGCACGCACAGGAGGGACACAGTGGAGAGAAGAGAGAGAGGAGTCAGTGCCAGAGCCACACCGAGGTCCCCGTAACAGGTACCTCATGTCCCCTGGTAACGCCCCAGGGGCTGAAGCCCCTTTTGCAGGACGAGGGGCGGGAGGGCAGCTGGAGCACGGGGCATCCCTGCGCAAGGGGACACCCGCAAGGGGACACCTGCAAGGTCCCCCACGGCACGTGGTGGCAGGCGCAGCCGGTGCCTACCCGTGATGCTGATCTTGGCCGACCATTTGGAGGTGCCGTCCAGGACACTCTGCTTCACTGCCTTCATCTGCTGGGTATGTGTGGTCTTGGTGACCCCAAACACCTCCTGGATCAGCTCGAATATCTCAGGCTTGTTGCGCTCCCGGATCTTCATGCGGTCCTTGAGCACCATGATGATGTTCTGGGTCCGGTCCTCTGCTCCATGCTTGGAGCTCTTCTCTGCCGCCCCTGGGAGAGGACAGCCATGGGTGAGATAGAATCAGAATCACAGAATGATATGGGGTTGGAAGGGACCTCTGGAGATCATCTAGAATCACAGAATCATAGAATCATAGAATCGTCTAGGTGGGAAGGGACCTTAAAGATCATCTAGTCCAACCATCAACCTAACTCTGACAAAAAAATAAATAAGAAATAAGCAATAAAAAAAAAATCACTAAACCATATTCCTGAGGACCATGTCAACCCGGCTTCTGAACCCTCAACCCCTTCCCTGGGCAGCCTGTTCCAATGCTGGATAACCCTTTCTGTGAAGAAATGTTTCCTAATCTCCAATCTAAACCTCACCTGGCGCAACTTGAGGCCATTTCCCCTTGTCCTATCTCCTGTGACCTGGGAGACGAGACCAACCCCCGCTTCTCTACACCCCCCTTCAGGTAGTTATAGAGCGTGAGAAGGTCTCCCCTCAGCCTCCTCTTCTCCAGGCTGAACACCCCCAGCTCCCTCAGCCTCTCCTCATAAGACTTACTCTCCAGACCCCTCACCAGCTCCATTGCCCTTCTCTGGACCCACTCCAGCCCCTCAGTGTCTTTTTTGTGGGAAGGGGCCCAAAACTGGACACAGTACTCAAGGTGAGGCCTCACCAGTGCCCAGTCCAGTGGGACCATCACCTCTTGGGGTCCTACTCACCACGCTGTTCCCAATACAGGCCAGGATACCATTGGCCTTCTCAGTCTAACCCCCCCACCAAAGCAGGTCCCACCTAGAGCAGGCACCTAGAGAGAGGGGCAGACATCATCCTGGAGGGAGCCAAGAGCTCCCCAAGCCCACCACGCATGAACGAATCCAAACCTGGAGGGGTCTACACCCTGCCCAGGACAGATCTTCCCTGCCCACCGCTTCCCTCAGGCCCAAGCTCTCCCCTCCGTCCTCCTCCCTCTCCGAAGCCGGGAGGGATGAGGCTGGGGGCACCGGGCTCCTTACTCTGGAGGCAGTCGGCGTTGAGCAGGTCCTGGCACTTCTCGTGGCACTTGACGCCGCACTCGGCGCAGCGCATGCCCTGCCGGGCGATGCCCCAGAGCAGCCCCTCGCACTCGTAGCAGTAGGTGGGGGTGGTGGCCGTCCACACCTCAAAGTTGTGGGGCGTCGTGCAGGAGATGGGGTACACTAAGGCTTGCAGGGTCTTCTTGTAAACATGGTTTTTCTGTGCAAGGAGGGAAGGGAGAAGGGGAGAAAAGCTCAGGCGACGTAGGGCAGCGTCCGGCGAGGAGACGCCATCCATGGGTGCTGGGCCACGTGCAATGTCACCGCTGGGTGAGGACAAGCGGGGCAGAGGACAACCACAGCCATCCCCAGGCGCAGCCGTCAGCATCCTTGGCTGCTTTGGCGTCGCCGGAGGGGGACGCTGGTGTGGGACGGACCCCACACCCCCGTTGCTGGCCCAGCCAGCTGGGGCTCAGCCCTCCCACCACGACCCCCCCGCCCCCAAGCCACCCCAGCACCTACCAGCTCCTCGTTGTTCAAGGTGCTCGAGGCCAGCGCGGACGTGATTCCTGCTTTCCTGGACTGGACCAGGGACTGCGGGAAAGAAACACAGTTCCCAGACCCGGCAGAGCACGGGGCGTCCCTCCCGCACACCTTCGGGGTCCCAATGGCCATAAAACACCCGGGATGGACCCCCACCCCCAGACAGGGGTGGGCGCCGGCTGCGTGGGGGTGGCAGTGGGGACAGCCCAGCTCCCAGTGACGCCAGCGCTGCAAGGTGCCACCTCGGGGCAGTGGGACTGGAACCAGTTTGGGGGCCCGCAGCCTTCCCAGTTCAGAGCCTCTCGACGTGTGTCTGAGACCCTGGGGAGACGGGG
>QJSC01025893.1:6726-37753 GCA_003697955.1 Calidris pygmaea
GGTTTGTAGCGGGGGAAACTGAGGCACGGATGTGATGCGCAAATCAAGGAGCAAACATCTTCCATTTCTGGTGGAGATATTTAAAAATAGAGTGCTTAAGGGTTGGATGCTACTGAGCCTCTTTCAGCACCAGCCCACCTGCAGACTTAGGTTCCAGACAACTTCCCCATAGCATGGGTGCACAGTGTGTCTCCTTGGTGCTCTGTGAACATCCTGGGGAGGGACAGACCCTCTGCTGAGGTACTGTGCACAGAAGGGCTGCAAGCAGCGTGGAAGGCAGGATTGAAACTCAACCCATCACTTTGGAGTGGGGGAATATAGTATAAAAAGATGAGATCACAAATGGTAGGATAAGACTTTAAATGGGAAATGCCACATGTAGGGAAAGTGGGAATGACCAGAAGGCACCAAAATTGGAGGGAAATAAAAAAGGAGGAAAGAACAGTGCTAAACCATAACTACTGAGATGAGAACCTGTAGTAAAATGCTGGTTCAAAAGTGCCATTTTCTTCCTGGACCACATTATCGGTGTTGAGAGAGGGTAATTGCTCCTTGTCTCAGAGGTGGAAAAGCCACCGCTGTTATACTGTGCCCTTATATGGCCACTGCCCTTAAGGAAATTTGGGATGAACCAGAAATGGAGCAGAGAAGAGGGCAAGGGACACAACCATTAGATGATTAGAAAAGAAAGTCTGAGGAAGGAGGGTTGGAACTCGATGATCTTTAAAGTCCCTTCTAACCCAAACCATGATTCTATGAAGAGCTTAGGGGAAGAGGACTCCTTCTGTTTTGTCCAGAAATGAAAAGCATAGAGGAACTCCAGTAGAGGCTGCTAAGGATGAGGGCAAGTAGTTGGTTTCCTTGTCCATTGACACCTGGACAGACAGAATTCAACATAATTTGGCATTTTTGAGGATACACTGGGTACCAGAACACCTGAGACTGGGCTAAAGGGTAGTGGGATTGTCTTTTTTTCTCACGGATGGACTGTTTGACCTGACCACAGAATGGAGAGAGGAGCTAAGTGACTTCCTCCAGTTCACCCCCTTCCCCGCATCTATCACTTTATGAATCAATTTAGAATTCACTCTCAGAGCTCATCTTTCCTCAGGTCCGATGCAATGTCTCAACCACAAAACCAATCCCGTGCTATTTACTCTTCCGTAAAGTGCAGTTTACTCTCCTGCAAATTAAAGTGCCCCATTTAATCCTACGAAGCACTCACTTGCTTTGTTCCAAATGAGATGGGGAAGGAGAAAAAAAAAAGGGATTTCCTGTGGATGTTCGTTCAGATTTTAAAATTAATTCCCTTCCACCATCGTTGTGTTCATTCTCTGAGAAGCAGCAAATTTCATTTGCACAAGACGTTTGCTGCCAGCCAGGTCTGAGAGTTACTCACCACATACACAAGATAAGAAGCAAATGATATTTTTGTAGATATGAGAAAAGCTTCTCTGGTCAGGCAGCTAGAAAAGGAGTAGGTGAGCAGCACATAAGCAACTCCAGTGGCTCAGCTCAACAGGACCCACAAGAAATATAATTCTATATATGTATTTTATATCTATATGAAACTGCTGAAATAAAAAAGCATTCCTGCCCCAGATATTAAATACTTATGGATTTGCAAATGATTGCAAGGAAAGTTCATCGCTTTCCACGAGGAGGAGAAAACGCCAGGCCCAGTAGAGCGTGTTTGATATATTATTCATAAGAAATTGCATGCCGAGGACTTGTCAAAATCCAGCAAACAGGGGTCAGCACTAAAAAAACCCCACAAATAGGTCTGCAACAGTTTTTAAACTGTTTTAATGCATCCAGTTTATGGCCCTTTTTATTCATTAGACCTGGTTGTCGGGGAAGTTCTCGTGGCAGGATGGAGGTTACTTCTGAAGATTTCAGAGCCAGCGCTGCTCCCAGTCTCAGCAGGGTTCAGCTTTGTAAACACAGCAAATTAGATTTAGGGCTTTTTGAACAGAAAGAAAGAGGGAAACCCACAAGGACATTGCTCACTTTTCAAAGTGTAGCTGTGCTTTCAAGGCTGACCCAGTACTGTCATTTCGGGGCTGTCTGAGCAGCCACTGGAAAATAAAAGAGTACTAAAAATAGCCAACACGGGCTCATTAGCTCTTTAATTACACATCGGTTTTCCTTTCTCTCATCTGCACTCGCGACTGTGTCCTGTGATCTCACCACTGACATTGACTGGGGAATGCCAGGAGCTGCCTTGGTCTGGTGGACACCACTACGATTCATCCACTATCTCTCCCTTTTCCACAGCTTGGGAGAATGGGATTCCCCCACGAAGCCCACGGTAAGACAAGCAACAAGGAGTGGAAAACGCAGGGAAAACAGGGTGGGAAGTGACAGTAACAGCCTTTGAGGTGCTCAGAACCTGTCCTGGGACATGAAATCCAGGTGCGTCTTCAATAGGAGGCATGAGTTAAAGAAGGAACCATGAGTCCACCTAAACAGACATCATGAAGCTTCGGTTACAGCAGAGTCCACGTTCCCAGGGACAACTAGATTTAAACCCTTTTCAACAGGTGTGGCTGAATAACACGTTTTTAGCATAATCCAAGTAGGAAAACCTGGACCATGGGATCGTTTACACAAAGGTGACCCTCCAGACTGGGCAGGGCAGAAGATGTGTGTAGGGTTACCAACCGCACCAGTCCTATTACACTTATCTGGGCTCAGGCTCTGGGAAGCTGTTGTCCAGACTGGTCAGTTGTCGGCGCGGTCCTTCCTTCCTATGGGACCAAAGACTGGGCAAACCTCCAGAAAATTCACACTGAAAACCTGGTCTAGGTGGAGCCAACTGCTACCTACCTGGTGCTAGAAGGTGGCAGGAGTCCGCTCTGCAGGCAGATGAGCAACAGCGCAAAAAACGGTCAGGTTAGAGACTGAACTGAAGTTGTCCTCTCCAGAAGTTGCCTGTTAGTAGCGAGCCGGGGAAAAGTGCTAAGGAAAGTGTTAAAAGAGAACTTGGCAGGTTGATGAAAGGGAACGGGGGGCCTCTTTTGTGCGAGGGATGTCCCAGGATGGGGATTAGGAGGAAATACAGCTGTGTAAAGTAATTTCTTCACTTTTTTTTTCCCCACACTTCTAGGTGATAGATGATGGTCTTTCCAGGATTGCTGCTTCGCTCTGGCCCTGGTGTGGGTTAAAACCCCTTGGCACTAATTTCTGCCTCCTTTTTCAACTGAAAGGTGTCCTGGCTGGTTTCTTCAGTACCTCTTCCCCTAGGGTCCCTGCACAGCTTCTCCCACTGTCCCAGCATCTCTGCAGCCTCCTCCCTGTATCTTCCCCCTCTTCTCTCCCTTCTCCTCCCATCCCAGCCCCAAACAGCACATTGCTAAAGTGTTTGCCCAGTGCTTGTGAGCCACGTTTGTCATTGTAAGCAGAGAAGTGCAGGAATCTTATTGCTCCTGACACAACTGGGGAGCTGAGAGCATGGAGGGGTCAGAAGAGATCCTCTCTGCATCTCCGGGTTGATTACCCAAGCCCAAGAGAGTGGTTTGGTAGCTCCCAACCCAAACCACAACCCACGCTGCAGCACACAGGTCATTGTGCCTCCAGTCCTGCGGTTAGTGGCATGTGCTTGGCTATAGCAGGGGGTAGGAAAGGACCGGTCCATCTCCCTTCAGATCCTTCCCAGAGCATCTGGGAAGCAGAAGGATGTTTGGTTTGAGGCAGCGTTGTATATGAGACACCTCCCTTCCTACAATGTGTTCTTTGATACGCAATGAAATGCTGGACCTTCACAGCTGGGTAGGGCTAGATCTGGAGTCCTCTCTGCTGCAAACTATGACAGATGTTGCAGAGTGACTTGCTCTCCTTGTATCAATGGGACTTTCTTAAGATGCAGGTGATACCTTCTGGAGAAAATCGCCAAGATTTTGGGACATCGCTGTACATGGTGGTCCACTTTACCCATCACTTCCCAGGGGTTAGGTGTTTGACCACAGAATTGATATCACAAAGCATTTTTATTTTTAATGGCCTGGGCAAATTTGATGAGGAACCTCCCTGGAGTCTGTCTGTTCTGAGCTTCATTCTGCTTTGAAATATGGTAGAGAAATTGCAGGTTCATTTCCCCAATGCTGCAAAAACCCTCTCCAGAGTGAAGAGAACAGCGGTTTCTTGAAGGGAACAGCTTCATGGAGAATATGGAGAATGGAGAATATTATCTGCTTTTCCTGATAATACCCAGAAACTGCCACCAGAGATAAGCACCCCACAGGGTCTCTGCAATAGGTGTCCACCCTCCCTTATTGTTAAGTGTGCTCTGCAATCCGACAAGTTGGCATGCTGTTCCTCACTGTTATGTCTCTAGCAGTAAATTAAACAACTCCTGGACAAGTTTATGAGCATGTTCCTTAGTACAGCTTTGGACCAGGTCAGCTGGAACTGTCCCAAATAATCCTTGGACTTGGCTCAGGAATTAGAATAGACCATTCCCAGTAGGTAATTTGGATGTTACCACCCTGCTCTAGAGGCTAAGGGAGTTTGGTAGCATGGACCTGGTCAGATGGTGCCTTAGAACCAAGGTTGTAGTCACCATTTACCTTGTGGTCACAAACAGATTTGTTTTCCAAGCAATACCAACCTCCAGCAACAGTGTGTGTGTGGTGGGTTTATGCACCATCCTGGACAGGGCTGTGGAGAGGCAGGAGGTGAGAAGGGACGTGACTGAAGCACATCAGAAATAAGAGTTGAATTTGGGGGTTTGGTAGAGGAGAGAGTAAATCTTTCCTTGTGGATTGAGTGAGTGGGGATGAGGAGGGACAGGACAGGTATCGGGCACTCAGTCCCTGTGTGAGTAGGCTCAATGTGGGGACCACACCGCTGCCAGAGGATGCAAACTGCTTCCCTTGCAGCGGCCGACGTGGGAGACATGGTGTGGTGGTGCCATCTCCCGTCTGGGGACTCCACAGAGAGGTCCCATCACCTAGAGCCAGCAGCAGAGAATTAGGTTTCCAGCTGCATGGTGGTTTTCTCTAACCCTGGACCTTCCTTACCCACCAGGTCTTCTACTCACAGGCTTCTTCACCCTGTGGTTTGACCCAGTGTCCATTGGGTTTTCCTGGACCAAACTCTTGCTCTGGTTTAAAAGAAACTCAGGATTGCCGTGAGATAAAATGTTGCAGGTCTACTTTGGGTTTTGTAGGCTGTGTGTCCAGTGAGGAGTAGAAAGGAAAGAATAAAAAGAATAAAAAGACACAGCACGCTGCAAACATGTTATTAAAATGAACTGTTTATATTATCTCAGTTGAGTCAATACATTATAATGTATTAAAATGGAAAGGTACAAAATTGAAATAAATACTTTCTGATTCATGTATAAATCTTTTGTCAAGATGACATTTTGTTTGTTTTTTTCATCAGTACATGTTTCAATAAAACATTTAAAATGACAAAGTATCATTTAAAATATGGTTCATGGAAGAAAAGGTTGAAATCAAACAACTTTTGGCTTGTTTTGGCATGAGATCTTGACACAATCTGGGTTCCCCAAAACCACGTAAATGGTGGTAAAATATAAATGCTCAAACTCATTTAAAAAAATAAACAGGCTTTACAAAACCCTCTGATCCTTGACTTAGCCACTTTTCTGTATAGTCTGCACTTACGATATATACATTCATTATTGTCCAAGGGAAGACAGCCACTGACGTTCATTTAAAGAGCTTGGTGGAGAGGCCTAACAAACATTATGCAGCTGACTACAATTAACACGGTTTAAAAAATTCCCGACAGTGCGGAAAAAAAAAACCAACAACCAACCAAAAACCAGCTAGGAAATCGAAGCGTACAAATGGGACAGGGAAGAGGCAAGTGCACAAGCCCAGATCTGATGCAAAATCTCCAGGCGTTTCGGCCAGGTCTAATAAAAACCAGCTTTTTTTTTTTTTTTTTTTTTTTTTTTAATTTTTATTTTTATTTTTTCACCAGGATCTGGTCAGCTTCTTCTGCAAAGATCTGCTAGCACGCACCCATTGTAGACCTGTTTGCTGGCACGGGGTCGTTCCAGGCTCCCCTGTGGCTCCCGGGGGTATTCCCGATTCGTGCTCCTGGGGAAAATCACCCCCCTGGCACATGGGGACCTTCTGCAGAGACTCGGGTTCTCGTTGGAGGTGAAGGCGAGAGCTGCGTTAAGCAGAATAGACCGGGGTGAGCCTGGCCTGGGCGAGGGGGGTGATGTCTAGAGGAGAAACAGCAGCGTGGGACGTGAGGAGGAGGAGTGTGAGTGTGGGTTCGGGACCTTTGGGAAGAGGCGGTGGGGAATTGACTCCAAGGCAGCTTGCAGGGTTTTATCAGGATCGCGGAGCAGGCTTGTTCGTGTGCTTTAGTCTCAACAGTGTGCTTATTTCTTTGTCGCCGTAGCTGTGGGCTGTTCTGGTCCCTCTAACCTCTGCCATGTGCTTATCGTTCTGGGGCAATGGATGGGCTGCTTGTTGGGGCAAGGCGCGAGAGCATGGACTTCCCTCTTGGGTAATGGTGACTTCTTTCCAAATTTCCAGGAAATTTCCAAAAAAATCAAGATGCAGGCTTACATTAAAAATGATATTAAAAAGAATCTTCCTGCCAACCTCTGGATAAAACTTCTCGATGCCCAGTACTGGTCCTGCGGGTTGTATTGCTGCCAGTGAGCTAAACTGCATAAACCGAAGAGTGGATTTTCTCTGTTTGGTTTTTTTCAAGGCAGTAGAAGACTTTATCACCTCAGAAAGGTTGTGCAGCCCCATCCTGACTCGGCTGAAGGGCAGGCAGGGCTTGAGGTGGTTCTCCTTGGTGGTCTGCAGGCTGATGGGGACTAACTCCTCTTGGGTACCTGGTTCTTCGCACCCTGTGAGGGGGGATCTGCTATCACAAACTCTTTGTAATGCTCCAAGTGTTGCTGCAGGTGCAGGGCTCCCATATCAAGCCCAAGCCCATTCCAAAGAGAGCCTTGTAAAGGTTTGGGACGTGTGGGATAAAGGGTCAAGGGACGTGAAGGGTATTGTTTGGGAAAATGGTTTTCTGTCGCCCCGCACAAAAAGCCAGTGCGTCACAATTAAAACTTCTTGGAAAATGCCAGCTTCAAGCTGTTTCCTGCTAAGAAATACCAGAGCCATGGGGGAAATGAAGGACGTGATTTGAGGCCCTTGGATGTCTTCTTTGACATTTTCATTCTTTTTTTTTTTTTTTTAATTTTATTTCAGAACAGCTTCCCATTTCAAAATGCAGGGTAATTTAAAGGAGGATGCAAACAGGAAAAGATCAAAACAATCTCACTCCAAGATACCAAAACTGTTTTTGTTGGCATATGCATTGTTTTGCATATTTTTGTTTCATGTTTGCTGGTAGCCTTGAGGTTTCCATGTGGGTTGGAAAAACAAATTCACAAAAATTCTTAAGGGACGGAATAGTTCTTTCCTGTCCAACTCCCCTGTGCAGAAAACTTGATTCACCTTAGGTAAAGCTCTCCCCTTCTGTATTTTTGAGTTTGTGACTCAGTTTTCAAAGGCGAAGGAAGCAGAAGTTCTGAGTGCTGCTTTCCAGTGAGGGGGAACCACTCGAAGCTGCTCCAAGAATTTCCAGGTTCCAGCGTGGATGAAAAGAGATAATTCATCCTACTGCTTTCCCTTAACCAAATTCACGTGGTGCACAAGAAGGGTCTTTTTTGGGTTCCTTTTCCACCTCAGGGAGAGTAATTTGCACCATTTTATGACCTAATCCAATCTTCTTGCAGTGTTCAAAATCCCACCTCAATGGAGGTCCTTGGATTACCAGCTTTCTTGAAGGAAGTAGCAAAATTTCCTGCACTTGGACAGAACGGTTTTCATTCTGTTAACTGTTCATTCTGGTTAAGACGAAGCTTGGGATAAAATAGCATCCTTTGCTGCCTATGGGGTAAGCTAAGAATGTGACAAGGTTTTCCTCTCCTCCAGTTGCTGGGATTCATGTCATAAATCCTGTCTGCTAGAGCCCGAATCCATTGAGCGAAATGGGTATGGTCAAGGCGAGTCTGTCTCTGTGCATCAAGGTGCTAAACTCCCAACAAAGCAGAGAAGTGATTTAAAAATTACTTTTCTCTGCACATCCTTTCAAATAGCAACCAGCAAACTTTTCCCCGGGTGTTCCTGCGGTGCTGTGGGACAGCCTGGACTGTGTCACAGAAAGCACGGGCATCTCACGTACAGCCAAAATGGGCACTGGCTTGATTCTCCAGGGAGACTTTGCAATCCAAAGACTGAGTGTTCGTGGTGGCCAAGAGATTGATGAGGTGGTTGTTGGAGGCTTGGGACAGTAGGGCAAAAACCTCTTTGTCCATGGTTGTGTGGGTAATATTTCAGTTATCTCAGGAATAAGAGCAGAGCCTCCCATATCCAATCTCCTCCACATATCATATCCAGCCTTGCCTGAGGGAAGAGCCCCAGACCTTGGCACCAGATGAAAGCAATGAATAAAAGTCATAACAATGTTAACTTCTGCCTACACTGCTCTCTCAAGAAAAAGGAACAGGGAACGTTGATGTGCTAATCTATGAACCGAGGGCATTTCAACCCCACCTTCCAGAGAAGGATCTCAGTAACAGAGCCTCACAACACCCCTGGGAGGTAGATACTATTATACCTGGGTGGGTAAACTGAGGCACACATAGAAAAAGTAGAGAGCAAGTGAGAGGAAAAGCTAAGATCCCTGAGGATCCAGGGATCCTTGATGCCAGTCTGCTGCTCTGAGTAGCATTTCCTCTCTGAAAAAGAAGACATGTGGCTGGCTGCTGGAAGGTGGGAGAGACAGACCTATGAGCTCCTGGGACATGGTATCAACATTAATTTTCCTAGTTGAAGTCCAGGGTTGATCTTGTTAAAGGTCAAAAAAGGCCACTGGGCATAACAGCAAGGAAAGAGATAATCCAGAAGAGGGAAGAAACCAAGTTGTAGGGGGAGACACAAACAATATCACAACCAAAAGGTATCTCCAAAGAGACATCTGTGGGCTCTCTACAAGAACACCGTCAGGTGAACTTTGAAACTACAATGGAATGACCAAAGGGATTTGCTCTCACAGATCCAGTGGCTTACAGTGAAGCTTCTACCTCCTCATCTCACAAGAAAGAAAGAGGTAAGGAAAGAAGGAAAGACAAAGAAAGAGAATGAGAGAGACACTGAGAGATGGGAAAAGAGAAAGAGATAAAAAGAAATAAAGAGGAAGAAAAATAAAAGAAAGAAAGAAGAAAAGAAAAGAAAGAGAAAGAAAAAAGAGAGAGGGAGAGAAAGAGAGACAGAAGGAAGGAAGGAAGGAAGGAAGGAAGGAAGGAAGGAAGGAAGGAAGGAAGGAAGGAAGGAAGGAAGGAAGGAAGGAAGGAAAAAAAGAAGGAAGGAAAGAAGGAAAGAAGGAAAAGAAATAAAAAATACATGTAAAGCCACATCGTTTTCCCCATTTGCAATCCCTTCCTGTTGGGACAGAGGGAAAGGGGGTATTTTCCCTTCCAACATTCTGCAAAGTGCTGCTGGGCGGAGAAAATACAGGGCAGACTGTCCCATGCAGAAGGTTTTGGGAGATAGCACCTGGCACAAGGTTTGCTACAGTAAGTTGGTTATTCTTTATTGCGTTGGAAATAAAACAGTCATGTAAAGTCCTGCATAAATCCACAGCTCTGACCTGGAAAATCTCAGCCTCACCTTGACTTTGCTGAATGTTTTCAGGGTTTAGGGCTTGAGGGTTTTTTGTTATATTTTTATATTTGGTTGCAAGGATGGAAATTAAAGCTGGTAATGAGATTTGTTCTTCTTCAGGGTAGGAAGGGGAAAGTCTGTCTACACGGAGAGATTCTTCTAATGGGTTGGAAGTGAGGGTGAGCAAAGCAGTGTGCCCAGCTTGTAACCCAGTGTAATACTTTTTAAGAGGGTTTTTATCTAACCCCAGAACATACTCCCATTGAGCAAATCAAAGCTTGGTAGGCAACCAGAAGATGAACATCTTTCTGGCAGCCGGTAGACAGCTGTGCCATGCCCTTGGCTGGTGCATGTTAGAATAGCTCCAGTTATTTCTGTGGGACTCATAATTTACATCAGATGTATGGTTAATTGATTCAATGAGAACAGTTTCATGCTGGCCTTGAGACAGAGGAGGGGAGGAGGACCAATCGTTGGAGGGTGACTCTCTTCAGGATGCTGCTCTAAAAGCCAGCTTCCCCTCGATGTATGTTGGCCATGAAGGGGCAGACAGACCAAGGGACAAGGTGACACTACATGAGCATACTTCCAGATGGCATCTGTCAAGGAATTAGCTCTCTTCTGATAGGGCACAGCTCCTTCTCCCAGACACATTGGTGATACAAAAGGCCAGCTTTGCAGAAGCAAATCTTGAAAGCTCTTGCAAGGGGTTGAATAATGATGTTGTCCATCTGAGGATGCTCCACACACAACCTTGAGGGGTCTGAAGGAACTGGTCTCACAGCCTTTGAAAGCAAAACTTGACTTCAGCAGGACCTTTTCTATATACTTAGGACTCAGGACTAACTGAATCCTTCTTAAATAGAAAGATCCACTGAGCTTCATGCCATGAAACATCAACCAGGTGATCTCCTCCTCTTGCCAGAGAGACAGTGTTTGGGCGCTTCCACTCTCTTACTGGAGAGACTCTGGATCTGGAATAAAGCAAGAATAACGCTTACCAAGCTGGGGAGATGACCACCACGAGCAGCTTTTCAGAGGTGCAGCCAATCCTGCAACAAATCACAGGACTTGTAGTCAGCATCAAGGCCACAAGCCAGAATCCATCAAGTGGTAGGATTTGGCCACGAGACAGTGCATATATCTGCATGCCAAGCGAGGATTCCTGCCAGTGCCTAATGTCAGGCTGCTAATTTCTGTCCGGATTAAAACCAGTTAGAACATCAAGCAGCAAAATCAGAGTGTAACCGTAGTTTAAAAGAAGTTGTGGAGATCAGAGAAGACTGAAAGTTAATTGGCCAACACCTTTGTATAAAGAAGAGAGGCAAAGAAAGAGAGAGTGGTGGAGTTGTTTTATTTCTGGAGGAGAGGAGGGGCAGATTTGTTCCCTGTTCTCCTGTGCAAAAAGAATATTTTTAAAGCTTTTAGGAAAGAAAAAGCTGATGAAAGCAAACTGGAAAAGCTTAGGTTACTTGGACCGCTCAATGCCCAACATTATGGGAGGGCAGAAAATAAGAGGGGAACTGCCCAGAAAAGGAAAATTCGATGAGTCAACCTGTCCTCTATTTTTTTAGTGTGGACTTAGCTGGGATTTGTGCATGCCATACTTTTGCTAAGCTCCCCCGAAAGTGCAATCCACACCTCTTGCACTAGACTGTTGCATAGAGTTGCCGTCAGCAGATGTCGGGGAGGTTCACCCCAGAGGTGGCTGCAGATGAGTAACAGTGCTCTGCCACTTACAGGCTGCACGGGTACGACCGTGTTATGCTGGAAAAGCCCTTTGAGACCCTCTGGGGTGAAGAGCACAAAGAAATTGGATAGCTCTATGTGTCTAAGTCTAGCTCTGTCTTATTTTTGGGAAAGGCCACTGGAGATTTTTTTCAGGCATTAAGAGATAAGAGTATGTCCCCATCGACCAAGGAGGTCAATCCCAGGAGCCATTAATGGTCAATAAGCCAGCAACTTTTGATGGCGTTGGTGTGGTGCCTGCTGGAGGCTTGGAAACGTCCCCATTCTGGTGGTTCAGCAGAAGCAAAGCTTGGAGAAAACCGGTAAGAGGTGTGATGGGGGCAGGAGATGTGAAAATGAACGGTGACCATTGCCCGTATGCTCCCCGTGTTGACGTTTGGTCCTGGCTCTCATCACATCCATCGGCCAGACTCAGCTCTGCAGGGCACGGAGCCAGCTCCTCTTGAATGTGGTGGGTTTGTGCTTCTGGAAGGGAGCGTGGAGCTTATTGCGAATGCTGAAGGTTCGTTGTGGTTCTCATGGTGGCAAGGGCGGGTCGCCCACACTCCGCTGCCGCTACCCCTTATTTCAGCAGGGTTGGATGGCTGCCCCTAAAAGCCAAATTCATCCATTGGGAAGCTGGGAAAAACCCCAGGGGATGCCTGCCGTGATCCTGACAAAACACAAGCTGCCGAGAGGAAAAACCCAGCCTTCGTTCAGGAAGGAGGGACCAAATCCTGCCCTCGTGCCCCTCCGCTGTCAGAGACTGCCGGGTCTGACGCTGATGTCCCACTGGAGGAAGCCACTCGGGTCCCCCTTGCCCCAGCAGCACTCGCAGCCTGGCCTCTAGCATCTCCCCGCCGGCAAGTAAGATCCCAAAGGAGAGTCAAACCTGGAACTTCACAGCAAATTAAATGGAACGCAACGGAATCACAACTGTGATGCAAAACATCATTTTGCCGGACGAAACGCAGTTTCCACAACCTGGTTTTAAGGAACAGTATTACATATAGATAGATACACTATGCTAGATCTTGAGAAAAAAATAAATAAATATGCTAAATAAACTAAGACATACAGTATAGGGGATATTCTGATCAACAAACCAATCACCATTAGAATCAAAAAGTAAACCAGCCTTTCACTTAGGACCCTAACAACATTTCTCAATGCACTAAGTACATTTTAAACCATGCAAGTTTACACAAACATCTTAACTAGGTTTTTTTTTTTTTTTACTTTTTAAAACACCAACATTATGCATTTCTTTGTTAATTATATTGGTTAAAGTTGCAGCCGTTCACTGCCAAATATCAGATACATCATATACATATTTTTATACAGAATCTGGACAACACAACATTACACAGCCTAAAGAGAGAAAAAAAGATTATTTGTTCCTTTGTTTGTTTGTTTTTTTTTTCAGTTTTGTAAAAAATATGAAATGATGATAGGAAGGAGGGAGGTGTGGGAAATCTTCTACCAAATCAAAGGATTGTATCAAAATAATTCCCAAATCACAGTACAACAAGGAAAAAAATGGTTCGAACTCAGCTCCACATTTAAGATTCTCTTAGCTAAGAAACAAGACTTTACACACAGAATGTATCAGTATTTAAAAATAGAAAGGATTGCAACACCATGCTGTCTGATTCCAAATACATCTTAGTTAAAAAAATGTTTAAAAAGGGGAACAACAACAAAAAAAAAAAAAGTCAAGAAACTTAGTGATTGCAAAGTTATCTCATTGGTTTGGATTTCCTACCTACTCGCAATGCATTGCTGTGCGATGGAGCTGGACAGCCAACGCGGCCAGAATAAAGAAACGTCGTATGATCGGGAACAGCTGGAACTCTGAACGGGATCTGAAACCATCCAAATGGTTGGGGGGGGCTCTTCTTTGTGGTTTTTCTTTTTTTTTTTTTTTTTTTGTCCTTCTGCTTGGCTTTTTCGGGCACACCTCTCTCAACAAGAGCTGGGGGGGGGGTGGGGGGGAACTTGGGGGGTGACCTGCGCGGTTCCCACGGCCATACCCTGCCCATCGACATGTAGCAATGCACGTGTTTGATTAGACGGAAACAGAACCTGGAAATTAACGGTGGAGGATGCGATCGTTGACATGGCAAGTATACAAAAATGCTAAAATTTCAGATATAATCAAAGATACAAAATCAGTTCTGACAAGAGGTTTTTTTTTTTGTCTTTTTTTTTTTTTTTAATAGTAACCATTACAGTGCAAGGTTTTTAAAGTTATTATTACAGTAAAAGGTGTGTATCTGGTTTTACAGTAACTGTATCACTGATTTTTGTTATGTATAGTAGGTCCCTGATGTAAAGTGTATGCACCAGTTTGAGAGAAAACCCCGCACAATAACGGCTCTTTAGCTTTAAATACATTTTTTTTTTTTTAAACAGATACAAAATAACACATCAATTTCACAATTTCACAAGCACGTACTTTTGCCTTAAGAAAAAGCATGAAAACTTTGTCGAAACCCCGACACTTAAAGAAATGTAAAAACCGTTCAATGAGGAAGGTGGCTGTGTGTTTGAGCCAGGGCATTCTGCCACCCCACCGAGCTCCCACAGGTCACAGGTGACTTTGTGACGTCAAACTGCTGCTTCTCTCCCTCACCCTCCAGTTTCTGGCCAGGCAAACTGGTCTTCAGCTTCCCACAGCTGGGATTTGAGTTTGTGCATTTAATATTGTCAACAATAGACTTTTTGCACGGATGAATTCCCTAAAGAAGGGTCATCCGTACCGGCCCCCTGACTCCAAGCCACAGATGTATTCGGATGGGGCTCTTTTGACGTTACCAAGATGAGATGCAAATGACTGCAGCCCTGGCAATGACCCCCTGCGTGGAGCTAACTCAAGGAAGGTGCTCAGCTCCTACCCCAAGAAGCCAACTTCACAGCTCAGCAAGCAGGCACGTGGAACACACCACAAAGGAGGCAGTTCTGGAAATTGCTGGGGCGAAGCCAAATTCAACCCCTCGATTCAATGGAATTAATTAATCCAGAATTGCCTTCGTGCACCCAACTGTCTCTGTGGGCTGGATGAGAGCAGCTGAGGCCCCACAACTCGTATGTACTCTTAAAGTATGGTAAAACACCCCAGAGCTCAGAGAGGAACCACCAGTGGTGGGACATTGCTAATATACATCTCCCCGACCTTCATACGTCTCTCTGTCCAGCCTATCACATGTTCTAGACACACACCTTAATGGCTCACTACAACCAGCTTAGGCTTTTCACAGTTAAACAAGCTTTAAAATACTAGAAGCATGGTGGTAACTTTCTAATTCCATCAAACACGTTGATTTTATTTTAAAACAAACTAGACTTTCATTGAGGCAAGACCATACAGTAATCAGAAAACAGTCAGGAAGACCTGAGACTGCAGGTTAAATCACAGCTCCAAGAAGAGGTATCCAGCTGACTTCATAACCACCTAAAATACAGGCTTACAGCAGAAATGTCCCTGTGCCTTGAAGAGTATTTCAGGAATTTATTTAGTGCTTGATTCTGCAATTTCTACCTCTTCGAGTGGCCTTTACTCAGGTAAGTAAGAGGAGTTTCATCTGAGTTCCAGTTACTCACCAGAAAGTTAGACCCAAAAAAGGTGGTGTGAGTTATGTGGGATGAATTCCTCTCCAAAGGTGCCTGTCTCCTTCCACTGGTGGTAGAGGAAGTGGATACAAAGACCTTGGATGAGGCACTTCAGCTTTTAGTGAGTGGAATTTAAATGGGATTAAGCTTCTCCCCACTCCAAATGCCCAGATAAGTAAACAGATGATACTCAGGTGGGAAAGACTGCAGACTTAGACTTAGAAGGAATGTTTTATATTAAAAGAAAAAATGTTTTGAAGGTCTCATCCTCAATCTGCAGCTAAATACAGTCCCAGCCAGAGGCTGGAGGAGGTTGGATGAATGTTATGAGCTCAATGGAGATGAAGAGAAATGTTTTTTCCAAGGTCTTCCATCCCTGCCTCCCTTTAGATTTTATTCTGAACACTTGTGAGACTGTAAGAAACAGTGCAAGTCCATCCCACAAAAGTGGGATGCTTTTGGTTGTAGCAGCAGCCACACATTGGTTCTGTCAGACCCTACGTCCTCCCGTCAGGCTGGACTCCTGCAGTCAGCTCCACCATTGCTCCTCAGCTCCTCATTGTGAAGCTCCTCTATGTAGGAACCCCCGCCTCCCTCACAGCACAACTCAATCTTGGCCTGAGGAGCTCCTCCACATGGGAAACCTGCCATGGCACCCCGGTTACCTTATTTTGAAAAGCTGCCTTCTTTTTTGAGAAGAGTCTGCCTTTGCTGGTGCAGTCTACCTAACACTGTGGGAGCTCGTACCAATCTGGCTCATAGAAAAGTCAAATGGTTGACAAGATCCCTGGTCAGAAGAATGCTTATCCCTTTAAAGAGGACAGGTTCAAGGATCAGACACATTCTCATCACAGTGCTCCTCTACCCTGGGCTTTCACTGAATGAGGCATTCCTCTTGAGGCCTGATGAGTCAGTGGAAAAGCAAAGTACGAAGGCATGTGCTAGGTGTGCTGCCTCGCTGCAAGAGGCATTCATTTAGCTAAGATTGTTATTCTAAAGCAAAAATCAATTTAAAAGACAAAGAGAAACTCAACAACAACAACAACAACAACAAATCCTTGTAAAAGGGAAAGAACCCCTTCTCCCAAACTCTAAGTAACAAGAAGACAGTGAACCACAAGCCTAACTCAAAAAGGCTAAAAAGTCAGGATGTCTGTGAAGGCATCCACCCAGAATATAGTCAGATACTTAAAGCACAACTTCCCAAGCTACAAAAGAAATGGTAAAAATCTGATAAGCCAAGTTACTTAAAATTAGACTATTTAAAGCTTTGGGATGTGAGGCTGTGAGGCTAGTTGAGAGGAGCAGGCTTCATTACCATAGGATACAACAGAGATCTCTACCGTCTACAGTGGTTTTGCCCCTTGGATTGTAATGTCTGAACTTCTCCAATGAATTGTGGATGGAAGGAGGACAGCAGGAATGTTGCCTCATTCTTACACAGAAGAATTTGCCGCATGACTGGTGGAAACAGCCTGTGATCTCCACATTGTGTTAGAAAATCACCCTTGGCTCCTTTTGTAGTCGGTGGAAAGAAATAGGCATTTCCAGTGACTGATTCATCTCTCATACTTTAGATATCTCTGCTAGGAGAGGTGAGTATTATTCTCCAAGAATCAAAGAGAAAGTTGAGCAGCACTAACTTGAGTTTGGAGAGTTAACTTTTAGTTATCTAAGTCAGACAAAGTGAATCTTACCAGCAATATTCATTCTCTCCAAGCTCTTAAAAAATTTGTGGAGCTTTGGATTTTCTGAAGTACTGACATATTTCAGTGCTGTTCTATTCCATCTTGAATTGATCAGTCCATCTTAGAGTAACAGCTATCTTAATTTTTTGTTCCTTCATTTCACGCCAGGACATCACAGCTTCTTTTCCACAGCAGTTGTCAGAACAATTTCTCTCATCTAAATTCACCTGTAGCTTCTTTTCCCAGTTGGGTCACCTGTGTGCAGCCTTTGACTGTCGTCTTAGCCAGTGGCTTTGGGAACCAAATGCAAGTTGTTGGTCATGCAAGGACACCGATTGCTGGAGCAGCTCACAGCGTCCAGATTCCAGCAAGGTGTCTACAAAGAAATCTGCATGTTCTGTTCTTTATGGAACACAGGGAACATCTTGGCACCGGATCCTTGATGTTACTCCACTAAAACCTCTGGAAGATGGATGAAAATCTGGATGATGAAGAAAAAGATGTCAGTTTTGTGCAAGAGAGATGGGTTCACTGAAAGATCTCCTCTCCAACTGCAAGGCAGCAGACATTGCAGTTCACACCTTTGAATTATCTTTATACGTTGCAGTAAAAATCTGGAAGAGGTGTTGAAGGACCTTACAGTGCTCCTTTGGAGGGGCTTGGAAGCTAATCTTAGTTGTTCAAGGTTGTGCTGCCTTGTGCTGCAAGCTTACCTGAATTAATAAGCTAAGAAAAATTGATTATGACCAAGTCTGGATAGGTGACCAAGGCTGAAATGACTAGACTTTCACTAGATGGCACTTCTCTACTGAAACCCTGAGTTGAAAAAGAAGATGAAAGCTAGATTATTTGGAAGTGCTACTGTACAAGTAATGTGCAAACTGGCCATAAAGGTTCCAGTAAGATGTTTGGCAGAAATAGAAATTGAATGTCACTAACTTGACTCATAATGCCAAATGCAAGAAGATCTTTTTCTTCCACGTCCACAGAGAATGTAAGAAACAGAAGATCACCTCGACAGGTAAGCAGTCTGCAGAATACAATTTAAAAATTGATTTTGGTCTTGAGATACTGGGAGCCTCATTATCTGAACAAACAGAGATTGATGCTTGTATTCCAGTTAGTATCTTGGACTTCTGACATCAAGACAGATATAGACATTTCTAGGACATGACTCACCTGTCGAAGTGCAGGGATCTGCTTTACAACAACAGGAATTGCATCCCAGAAGCACATATTCCTTTCTACAGGCTGTAAAAGTGGCCTCCATTATTAATCTACTCATGCCGGGCATCCATACTGTAGATGTCTAAAGTCAGGTGAGATTATATCACCTTAGATTGCAAAGTTATTAATTTTTGTGTCTTTTTTTTGCCTCCGAAAGCAGCCAGAATGTTACGGAGCAAACGGAAAGCTCAAGGACCAAGAATCACTCACATGGAAGGGATCCTATTTCTAGTGGAAACTCAGTCAAAAATCTTAAAACTTCAGAGGTTCCTCCTGGAGCTCTGTGGGAGGCCTTTTCAGCTCTTGCTAGAGAGCAAGGGGAAGAAATAAAACTGCCCTGGGAGAATGACTGAGTTCCAATACCTTCTCTCACATGTATCCATGTAAGGTACAGAGGGGTGACTAATTGTTATGGTGATGGAGATGAAAGATACCTTAATAAACAACAGTAAATAAGCCAGGTGCTAAAAGCTTACGTTATTGCTGCTGCTGCTGCTAAGACAAATTTTCAAAGAACTAAAATGGCAAGGTATTCTCATAGTGTCCTTCTTAGTGCCTGCCAAAGCAAGCAACCTAAGAGCCTACCATGATAACACAGCCCGGACACAGCGAGGGGAAGAACCTCTGACTGCACACAGGGCTGCTAAAGCTTGCAAGTCTGAAGGACATACCTTCTGGAACTCCTCAAGTAGCTAAATAAACTCTACATGTAGCCACGGGACATGAAAATAACTAGACTTAACTCATCGCTTAAACAGGTTTTCAGATTAGAGCAAATGAGAAGCAAGCAGAGAATCGTTTCTTCAATTACCTGGTATATCAAATGTATCTCAAGGCAAATAGGTTGGAAATGGCAGCGCTGATGGATGGAAGAGCAGAGCTAAAGGCTTTTTTGTCCCATGTCCCAATATCCCATCACGAAGGCTGAAGCAACAGCAGGCTCCAAGGAACACCTCCATTGGCAATTTCAGCCAAATAGTCTGATGGAGGGAAAGTCATGACTGAAGGGGGTTGTGTCAGAGTAGGGATGCTGTACCTCAGCGATGTGGAGACAACTGCACTGATGGTATCTATGTTCATCTATATTCCTTGTTAATACCAACCACTCTTGCCTGCATTGGCTTGAAATTTTCCATAATAATTAATAATTAGCATAATTTTTAATACCAGATTCATTTCAGCAGCTGTCTTGCTCCATGTAAACCAGGTTCTTCTTTTCCTGAGAAAGGAACTGTACTGCTCCGGTAAAGTGTTATGGGTGTTTCAATTATCTGTATTTGGCTGATATGGACCGAGGTTGCTTGTGTCACTATATAAAAAGAGGAAAACGCATTTGTTTTCTCCAATAAAAAAGTTTCATTTTTATAGGAAAAAAAGTAATAATGGACCTGATGCGCTGAATACAGGACCTGACGGAGCAAGAAAATACAAATGATCCAGAGAGATGCGCAGCCATCTGTTTTACCAAATCTGTGATCTCTTAACCCAACCTCAAGTTGTCATGCCAAACACCTCCCCAGGGCTCATGATGCAAATTCTTTCAGCGCTCTTGGCTGAGTTTTGAGAAAGCCCAAGGCTGAGTTCCTAGTGAGCGTTGGAGCTGAGGAAGTATTTGGAGAAGGCGGCAAAAAATTATATGTTAAATCAGTCTTGGACTGGGGGGAAGCAATCGTTGCCCTAGCCTGAAAAATAAGGAATTATTGCAAGAAAATGCAGCCGGCTCTGAAGCTGCTGAATTCTGCAGAAATATCCTGCCTGTCGGAGGGAAACACACATAAACACAGCACATTTTACACCATTAAAACTCATGCAGCACTGTGGAGTCTTAATTTTTCTTTTTTTTTTAAAAGCAAGTGTAACAAGGCCATATGCTGTCCTTGAGGCTCTGTTGGCAGGATAACAAAGGGAAGGCATGGAGCAAAAACGATTCTGGGCTCTTCCTGGAACATACTGATCCCCTCAGCTCCACGGAAAGCGGGGATGGTATTTTTGGACTTAATAAGGAACCTTTGGCACCTTGCAAAGTTGAAGTCTCTTGCTTTGGTGTACACTCTGGGATAAGAACAGGGTGCAGGCCATAAGGATTTAAAGGGCCACGAAAATTTGTTAATGCTAGAATGACAATGCTGAGACAAAATCCATTGTAAGACATTTCTAAACCCTTCCCGGTCACCTTTTGGTAGCTGACACAGTCTAAGGTAATACAAGAGGCATGGTTTAAAGGGGGACGAATTTTAGTAATAAAATATATATTTTTAGTAAAAGATATGATCTCTCCCTCAAACCTTGTCTCTCTTATTAAGCAGGGACTTGGTTGCAGGTCTAGTCTCATCTTACCTCCTCTTGACTGTCACACCGTGGCTTGTCATGCCATTTAACCGTCAGCTCATGAGGTTCACATTAACTATACCTCTAATAAAAAAAACACCGCCAGGGCCCATTCTTTCTCCCTGCGAGGGTCTCCCTTAGCCTCCAAGATAGGGTGCCCACAACCAAAGCGTCTGTTATCCCCTGACTCCCTGATAAATCCTCAGGCAAGGGATTGTTTGGGTTAGTGCTAGCTGTCCCCAGCCAAAAGTGTGACAAGGACCTCGCTCACAATTAAACAACATTGACAACCGAGGGTCAGTGCCTGTACCTGGGTCCTGTACTGTTTAATTTGTTGGTGTGGATGTGGACCAGGAGCCCAACAGGAATGGGATAACAATCTGTGGCTCTTATCAAGTCTACAGCTTTCACATCTTCAGAGCACATCCAAATGTTATTCAACCCCTCGCCCTGCATCTCTGTGGTAGATAAAGAGCATGCTAGATCATGAGATGCGACCCCGAGCAGGTCCACCAGCAAGGTAGTTTGGTTGTTCAACTTGAAGACCGAAATTGGCTGGGCAGTACAATGCTCATCCGGTGCCCAGGCAGATCTGTAAGAAATTCACTGCCAAGTGATGTCATTGGTGTTGAGCTAATGATCCAAAGAGGGACTGGCACCAGGAAGAGCTGAGTGTCCTCACAGCTAATGTCATTATCACTTCAGAAAAGTAATTCAAGGTACATGTTTGAGACTCAAGCCAGCCTCGGAGATGTGACAGGCCCACTGAGTAAGGGGAAGATTATCCTTTTCAGCATCTACCAGCCTTACACCTCCTCCTTGTACATCTAGTCAAGGTTATGGTCAGGACTGTGGGCTGGATGGCATGACTGCTTGGGTGATTCCAGGCTAATTCTCTTCAAGTTTAACATGATCCATCACTTGTTTAAACAACCACCTTTTCCTCACAGTTGTCACCTCATGCAGTATGTCCTTAGCCCCCTTTGCTAAGTCTGTATTTCAGAGAAGGACTTCAATTGGCTAAATTTGCAGCACGTTTTCTATATATTTTAAGCTCTGGTATCTTTTGTAGGATCTTCTGATGGTGCACTCGTCTCCCCTTCAGCACATGAGCCTGGGCATGTCTTGATGCCCAATAATATAGCTGTTAATGGACCCAGAAGCCCTCAAACCATGGTTTCACCTTCATACCTTGGACACAAGTCTGCATCTTAACAGCATGGACACCTCTCTCACCTTCTGCCAACCACCTTGACATGAACTGAGCAGGAAGTGAGCCGACTCTGACTCTGTGCAGGGCTCTATGCTTCCAAACCTCAAGAGATAACCGATAGAAAACAAAACGGAGTCCCACAAGTGTAATTCTCTGTCAATGCTCTGCTGCCTGAAGGATCTCGGGAGACCCTTGATCCAAATCAAACGAGTCTTGGTTTCTGTAAAGGCTCCATTGCCAAAACCTGCTCAACCCTTTACCCAAATCTTCTCTTTAGTAAGAGAGACAGCAGAAGACACTTCCAATGCTATTATATCCATTTGTTATAACCTATCCATCATGAAACAGTCACCAGAGAGGCAACTCCCCCTCAAAGAACACACCCTTCTCACCAATAGATGCTGCTACTCTACGCCAGGATAAATGTTGAGTCAGCTCCACTGAATCTAGTAAAACTCTCCTACGTTTACAGAGTTGAAGAGGAAAAAATTTCTCATGATACAGCTGCCAAAATAAATGGGACCCTTATAGAAATGAACAGTCTTGCCACCTCAAAAAGACCAGATAGCACAGCAGCGATCATGAAGTTAGAAGAACCACACTTTCCTCCACAGAGATATGATGGAAGAGACACACAGAGGTTCTCAGTAAAGCAGACCTGATGCTACAGAAAGACATAAAACCCCGAAGTCAGCATTAGCAAATCGTCGTGATACGACCAGAGTAGCAAAGCAACAAGAAAATGTGACAAGAAAATGATTCCATGAACAAAAGCAAAGGCATCCCATTAACATCACTGGAAATACTTGTGAGAATAAGGGAAGAAAATCTGGGCTTCTTTCAGACAAAGAGATGGAGAAAAATAAATGCTTAAGACACTCCCCTTTCATCAAACAATCCACCAGCCCTCTGAACAGCTGAGGCACCGTTAATGCTACTTCAGACACTTGCTCTATCCAGTACCCACGCCTGCAGCTGTGGAGTGCAACAAGGATAAACCTGCCCCCTCGTTAACATTTATCAGCGTGACCAAATCAGATCCACAAGTGATTTCAATAACTTAGTCCTTCAAAAACCACATTTCACTGCAGGTGCGATAAAAACCCAAGCTGTCTCTTCCATTTGTTGGATAGACTCTTTGTCACTCAGTTAAAACGAAACTTTCTTCACTTTACAGTAGGTCTCGAAGAGAATAACCACTAAGTACAAAATTCAACCCAATTTTTAAAGCAAATAAAGAACAAATAAGGCCAGGAATTCTTCATGATTTCTGAGCAGAAATGAAACAGCTGCATCTCTCCTTTTTGCCTAATGCAAGATGATTAATGAACAGACATAAAGTATTGTGTATTTCATGTCAAAATTTTGGGTTTATAATGTTCAGATAGGCAAAGAATGAAATAACATAATGGAACCTCAATAAAATTATAACAATTTAACTTTGTTAAATAATTGTGCTTTTTGGTATCTCAAACCCCTCAACCTTCATAGAACCTCATTATTTCAAAATAAACCTTTCAAAAAGCTCAGTAGAATGGCAAAATGCTCAAATTCAAACACACACTTTGGAAGCATACTCTTCATATAGATATTTTTCTCATTGTTAGATACTTTTTTTTTCATGTCAACTCCAACCTGTAATTCCATCTGCTATACAATTTCATGAACACATCTGTATTTCATTCCATATAGACAAAATACTACACCATAAAAATAGAAATAGCTGGGAACAGGCAACAGAAATAATAAAAACAAACCAAAAACCAAGCCAGATTTGTACAGACACCAGATCAAGATGAGGAAAAAAATGCTGCTTGTACTGAACAATTGTGCCAATTTTAGAGCAAAGACTAAGTAGAAGAGGTCTCGTGAAACCGAGGCTAAATATGTGTTTTGCAGTCCTGTCTTGTGCTTTAGGTAAAACCCAATAACATTTTCTCCACTGAGATTTATTCATGTTTGGGTTTCATTTCCTGCATTTTTATTTTCTCCTTTTTTTTTTTTTTTTTTTTTCCTGATGGAATAGCTGGATTTAAGTTCAGTAGTATTTTTTCTCCTTCCTTTAAAAAAAAATATGTCATACTCCATTTGTGTCCAATTCTTTCTGGTCACTAATTTTTTGTTTGCTTTGACAAAGCAATAAGGGAAAATATTACTTTCCCTGCAGTCTGGTGGAAAGGAAATGGAAAGGATTCCCCTCAATCTGCTCCCAGTAAAGTCAATGCTTCAGATCCATGGAACTGTTTTCTAATTGAGCATAAAGTCTCAGCATTTGGGGCTCAATGCTTTTTTTTTAATTCCAGCCTCTGAGAGCAGGGTGGGAGTCAAGAACGGATTGTGCTGGGCAGATGTGGACTTTGTCCCCTCACATTTTAGGTGGCAGGATCAAGCTGTGAGGCTCTCGGAAAGGCTTTACTGGGAATAAACAGATGAGATGTCCGGTCCACCTCAACAGTCCTCCCTGATGCTCCCCCCCATGCTGTAGGACTCATCCAGCATTTCGATCATTATGGTATTGCTGGATAGTCACTGGATCCAAGGACATTTTCCACCACATGGACATCAAAGAAGTAGGCAAAGTCCTGCTCACTGCACCAGGAGCTCCCACCTTCCTCACCCCTTCCATTGGCAGAGCACAAAGTACCATGTGGCTCAGAATAATGCACATGACCAAAAACTGAGACAGTTTTCACTTGCCAGGATGGTATTTGTGCCCTGGTGATGGGAGTCGTTGAGCTTGGTTTTAGCCCATAAAGTTGAAGTAGCTAATGTGAGCTCATCTTATTTCCATCCACGGAGATGGGGAGAGACAGCCATCCCAAAGGAGATGCATCCCACATGCCTTAGCCAAGTCTCTTAGCATGGGCTGAATTGTCCCAGGGAACTTTTTGTCTCTCTCCATTCCCACAGAAAGGTGCTGAATTAGTGACTCTGGGTCGGTGGCTGACATCGGACACACAACTTCTCAACAGCTAGGGTTAATTTTGATGAGTGTGGTCCCCACGCTCAGGGAAATACCACATTTCAATCATTTCAAAGAATTAATTCACCCAAATGGAAACAGTTGAACATATTTTTCTTTCATCAGTCCTAATAGCCCCTCTTTGTTTCCTTCCTCTCCGCCTCCTGCCAAATTCAATGCTAAGATCAGACAAACCAAAATTGAAAGATCAGGACTGCAAATCATTTCCTTTCAATTTCGCTGTTTGATTCCAGTTACAAACAGGCTGTATTTGTGGGGGGGAAGAAAAAGTAAACCATTTCATGTTTGACAATTCTGGTGTCTATCTCACATCTCAAAAATACCACTTAAATGGAAAAGTAACAGAAATAATAGCCATCCACTCATGAACACAATATTGATTCTAGTGTACAGGAAAATAGGATCCAGACAGGATTTTACAACTAAGAAGGGAACATTACAATAAAGATTATGACATTTTATGAATATTCGTGTTATAGCTTTGAGCTTTATTGCAAAGCAAAAAATATATATTTGTATATATATATATATATTTTTATCTACATATCACCTCTGACATTGTATACAACACTAAATCACAAGAAATCAAAGAAATCATAGTGAGGTAGATACAAAACAAAGGGATGTTGAAGAATCCAGCTGCTAAATTTGGCTTAACGCAACTGTCATTAACATATGTATATCCAACACAGCAGTGAGCCTTGATTCACAGCTTAATCAATGGATCCTACTAACATTGATATTGATATTGATATTAGAGCCCATTTAGAAATAATGTCATTTGGAAAGGAGGGGGGAGAGGGGAAAGTAAATCGGAAGCGTTTCCTACAAACCAGTCATCTCCAAGGGAAAATTTTCCATTGATTTTTCATGACTTTTAACATTGATAAAACAGCTCTGAGAAATAGCCTGTGTTCTAGGGGTACTAGCGGTGCATGAGGGCAGACAAAGAGGGATGACCCTACAGCAGGGAAACCTACTGCGGTTCAACACAAGCGAAAGAAAGATAAGCCATTTCCCCTCCCGTTTTGATGGCCAAGAGGAAGCAGCACACCCCGGGAACGCTCGAGGTTGCATTCACCAACATATGCTCGTGAATATCAGCTTGGACTTGTCGACGATGGCCAACGAAACAAGGCTTCAGTAGAAGGGCAGCCCCTTGATGGATTCTGCTGCTCTTTACAGGCAACAGCAGATACGTGGCAAGAAAAACGGTACCACTGAAGTGACCGAGTGTTGGTGTGACCGGTGCTGGTACCTGGTGGGATCTGACTGCTTGGTCTGCACTCTCACAAGGAGACTTGTTAAGGCACCTGGATGACTGGGGCTCTTCAGTTAATTCTCATCATAACGGCTTGGGAGGGATTTGGAAGAGCCTTGGGCTTCCCAGCTTTTGAATTTAGTCTATCAATGCAGGACAATATATACCTGGTGCTTCCACAGGAAAAAAGACGTGAAGATGAGAAGCGGTGAGTTTAACTATAGCAAGGAGGAACCAGCTTGGACACAGAAAAACCTTTCCAATACGGTGGAGCATAAAGATGGTTGGTAAAAGCTCTTGTTTGGGCCACTGGGCCAGCCTCATCCATGAGATGACATGGGCAGCAAAGGAAGGGTATGACACCCTCATATCTCCAGATTCGTGAGCCACATATTATCAGGGAAGTGAGGAGCTCTCAGGTGCTTTATGTGAAACACAGACAAAAACTTAAGTTTGAAGCTCTGGACTAGGCAGCCCCTTTGCTGCTGCTCAAACATCTCCTATCTTCTTGCAAAGGCAGGAAGAGGTGCCCTGGAAGGAGTATGATTCCCCAGCTGTTCTCCAAACGGTGGCAATCTGAGCTTTATTCTCATGTCATTTACAATGTCACGGCTGAATTAAAGAAAATGAGGCGAATTGACCAGAACGGATTGCTAATGAGCAGGAGAAGATGCCAATGTGATTGTTACCAGCTCGCTGTGTGAGTCTACTAAACAAGTCACTGCTGTAGCTCAGATTTGACTTTTTGCTTTTCACGTAGCCAAAGAATGACCTTGTCCTTTAGGAAAACACACAGAAGGTTATTGCTTGTACATTAATTTTCAAGGGTTTTTTTTTTGTGAACCCCTACAGTGACCAGAAGACTGCCACAGAAAGTGTGTATCACTAAAGAAAATCAAATCCCCCCTCTCTTGAGTGGGTCCCACTCTGAACTACAGCCTGACGCCCTTCAGTCCTGGGAGGGGACTGGCTGATGTGGAGATGCCACTTTGGCAGGGGGCTGCTGAGCAAGCATGGAGCTATGCTGAAGGAGATAACCTCGGATGTTCGTTGGCAGAGCAGAAAGAGGACAAGTCTCATGGTAAGCCATGGTAGGAAATGGTTTGGAAGCGTTGTAAATCCTGTCCGCTTTTGGTGGGATTCAACTCACCTCAATGTAACCAGCTAAAGGGCACAGAAAACATCTAAACGGGAAACCAACTGGGATGAATTCCTACCTGGAGGTATCTTGCTGTTACTCTTTGAGTATGGAAGGGACCTCGATAACTCACTGCATACCCAGATTTTCTGACTAAATTAGAGGGTTGGATCTCATGCTCAGGCAGAGTACTTTGAACAAACATCGCCAACCAGGCTGTGTGTGTGTATTTCAAGAAATACACTCTCTTAGGGTCTGAAAGTGGCTTCATACTTGTCCACAAAATCAACCTCTCCTGCTGTTTGCCAAACACACTCTTAAAGATATTTTTTTTCATGTCACAGAAAGGGATTTTGAACTGAAAAACAGGTCTGCTTTTATTTTAACTCTGATGGGTGAATTTCTTTGCTTTGAAGGGGCTGGGTAGCCTGGAGAGAAAGGATATATTGCCGAGCACCCTCCATGTATTTCTTTCCCTTATGTAGATTTTCTTGGTGAGTCATGGAAGGAAGAAGCCTTTGCAAGTTACCCCCTTTAAGAAACTGGAGTGTATGAATTTAAAAGATTTTAGCTACAAGATTGTGGATTGAGTCAAACTTGAGCTTTGGGTTCCTCTATTCGCTGAATCTAGCAATTAGAAAAGCATCTTCATTTTTTTTCCTTCAAGCTTTAGTACAAACTGCTAATTGGGGCAGACGATGATCCACTTGGCCTGTGTAGGTGGGCACCTCTCAGCCCTACATTTTCAGGGAAGGAAATTAGGTGTTCTGCCTTAAAGTGAGCCGGGGGGAAAAATACTGTCTTTGATTTGTGTGTGGGATTAACTATTAACACAGCCCACAGATGCCTGCATTCTAATGGCAAGTCCAAGGGATAATTACAGCTCCTTGCAAATGTCAGCCCCAACCAGAGCCTAAAACCTGTCCATGCAGGTAGATGGAAGAGCCCATGTTTGTGCAGGAAGAGCGGATAAGTAGACACTTGAGGCAATACAGCTGTGTTATGTATTATAGCATTGAACAGACCATGTGTAAAACATGTAAGGCTGAGTGAGGTGTCCTGCAATGAATTATTTAGGTATGAATGCCTCTTTCTAGAGAACTGAGTTACATGAAGCACCCACAGGAGGTTTCTGAGCCCACCTGGATTTACAGATTAACCAACTGACTGCCAACCACTGCAGCCACGAGGTTATGCAAGACAGGAAGACTGTCCCCAGCTTTTCCACTATGGTTGTTTTCAGATAAATGTGGCTTTAACTTCAGTAGAGAGGCTGACATGAAGTTCTCGTCAAGGATTCAAGCACAAGAGACTGGCTGAAAGAAGAACCCATGCTGTCACAGACTGATGAGGCCATTTGTGCTCCCACTGACACGTGGAAGAAGTGCCACAAATTCATTCCCCTCATCTTTCCCACTCCTACTGGCTTCAGTAAGGGCCCTTTCTGTATCCACAGATGTGTATGACACCCAGTCCAGCTGTCCCTTGGTCACTTGGAAGAGCTTCACTAAATCAGGTGCCCTGTGAGTCAGAAATGGGGTTTCATCTGCCCTACCCCAAGACACTTGAGGTCATAGAATATCTCAAGTTGGAAGGGACCCATAAGGATCAGTCTTGATAGGTCTGCGTCTAGTGTGTAGGTCAAAAGTGGGCTGATGTCAGTAGCCCAGGGTTTTTCCCCTTTGCCAAGTCGTTTTAGGGCCTGGAGGCACCATAGCTGAGGAGAGTCTGATAAAGGGATTTGAAGAATTTTAGCATGGTGGGCCGTGGCTCTTAAGGATGGGGGAATCTTGAGTAGAAGGAAGAAGCACAACAATGCTCATTTAAAACATGATGGTGATGGAATGAAGGTCAGAGCATGGCCCAATGCAGCAGCAGTGGGCTTCCTGAACAGAAGAGAGATGGAGGACAAGGGGTAGGTTGATGAAGATCTCACTGTAAACTGGCCCGAATCACCTCCCACTGGTACTGAAGGGGACTCCGCGGTATCTGCAGAGAGGGACCATGAGTGCAAAGTGCTTAAAGGCTCGGTAAGCAACAGCAACCCCAGTTTGACAGGCACAGAGAAGTGGGAGTGATGCGCTCTAAGTGGCACGGTGAGTGTGGGTGGTGGGCAGGGGACATGGCAGCCACACCTTGTGGCCTCATGGTCTCGTGGTTTCCTGAGCTCATCACTGGACGACCCTGTTTCCTCACCAACACTGTCTCCTCAGCACCCGCTGGTAATCTGGGGTGGGGAAAGAAAGGCTATAAAGGCTAAATCCCCCCACTCTGGAATTTGCACTGTGAATTAACAGGGGAGGACAATTTTCTACCTTCTGTCTAAGGACAGGGAAGAGTTTTACCCAGTAGAGCCAGGCTATTTATTGTAGCTTGAAAACCTTAAAGAAATACAAAACCTCTAGTGTTATGGTATAGATGGACATGATCACGTGTCTGGATGTGTGTATGTATTATACACACCCTAACATGGACATACACTATTATATATTTCTATAATATATAATATAGTATATAATACACACACGCGCGCGTGCGCGTGAGATACTCAAACATCTTAACTCCTCTTAATCAAAACTCTCTTCTTTGAAGGCTGGGTAACACTCACTACTTTTTCTATATAGACAACTTTGTACATACAAGTCGTAAAGTGCGTTAAAAAGCGCGTAAAATTTTCTATGTAGAAAACTATATACATATAGCACACACATGTACTAAAACACTTGAAGTTAAGCCAAATTTCACCTTCATCTTCACATCCCCAATACCTACAATACAAAACCAGAATCAAAAAAAAAAAAAAAAAAAAAAAAATACATAAGGAAACAATTAAAAAAAAAATAATCCTAAAACCCAAGAGAGAGAAAAATGAACCAAGAAAAAAAAACAAACCCAAAACAGTCAACAGAAGCCTGGCACATGTAGAAAACATCAATTCACTTAGAGAACATAAAGANAAAGAAAAGAAGTACATAAGGAAACAATTAAAAAAAAAATAATCCTAAAACCCAAGAGAGAGAAAAATGAACCAAGAAAAAAAAACAAACCCAAAACAGTCAACAGAAGCCTGGCACATGTAGAAAACATCAATTCACTTAGAGAACATAAAGAGGGTCAGGTCCGAACCTCCTTTTTCTTAAAAACAAAACCAAACCAAACCCCTTTTGTTTGTCTGTTTGTTAGCTCTTATCATTTGAGAAAAGTCACAGTAGCACTCTCACCTTGAACCAGAGTTTGGAACTTTTTGTGTTTCTTTGTACAAAAGAAAAAACGGTTTAGGTTATGGAAAATAGTTGGGAAATTTGAGGTTGGAGAGAGGAGATAGAGAGAGAAACTGGAAGATTGCATAGTTGTGAACAGTGGCTTCTCATCAAGGTGAAAAAGTGCATCATCTGATAAAATAGCATTAGATTAGATTATTATTTTTTGTTCGGTTCCATATGTTTTTTTTTTCCTCAGTCAACTGTACATGTCGCACATGAAAAGGTATATACAGCACACACACATGCTAACATTAAACATCTGACATTGAAACAGCCATTCTTTAAATGTTCCATCAGAGTTTTTTCCATGCGAATTTGTATTCTTTTTTAAATACATTTTTTGCTACATCCTAAGACCACAAACTTGTCTAAGCCCATCTCATGTAATTTTGATTGTTAGCAACTCAAAAAGGGGAAAAGCACCAGAATGGCTCGGTTTGATCACCAAACCTCTGCTTTGACTTCTTTCTGTTTTATTTTTCATTCCTTCAATCACTGCTGGTTGTTTGCCTTTTTTTTTTTTTTTCTGTTGTTTTCATTTGTTTGCTTTAATTTTCCAGAGATGGGAAAAAACAATTGACTCTTTTTTTTGTAAGTGTTCTTGAGGTAAGAGTTATGCTCAGCACTTGGGGCAGGCAACAAAGCTTTCAAAAGCATTTGAGAAATGAAGTGTGAGTCCAAACACTGTCACCAATGTCATAAACTAACAACAAAACAAAACAAAAAAAAATTGGGATGAATATTCCAGCTAAATCTCCCCCCCTATTTCTATCCCTCTTTCCTTTTCCCAAAAATCGCAAACAGAATTAAAAGGAAATAAAAGTGACTTGGCACATTCCCTCTTGCACAAGCCAAATGAAAAAAGACAGGTGTTGTGCATTAAAAAGGATGCTTCAAAAGCTTTTCATGCTTGCTGCCTGC
>QJSC01025893.1:37908-288803 GCA_003697955.1 Calidris pygmaea
GGTAAGGTGACGATTGACCCAACCCAGCAGCCCCTTGACAAAAAAAGAAGTCCTGTCCCCCCCCAACCTTGAAGTCAGGCAGAACTGCTCCCCCGAGCAAAGCCCACCGCCGCCGCCAGCCTCCCTCCTCCCCGCCAGCGATGGGCTGCGGCGCCGGGCTCGCCGGGAGCAACGCGGCAAACCGAGCATCCGAAGGGGAAAAAAATGAAAAGAACACACCAAGCTGGTGTCTCACTGGGGATGGGGAGATGGAGAGGCTCACCAGCGGGATGGTTTCGCTAGCGGGGAAATAAACCACCCCCTCGCCTCCGTGCAAAGAAAAGGCAAGGATGCTGCCCCCCGGGGATGCCGCCCCACCGGCCCCATCGTCCTCCTTTCGCGGCAAGAGGAGACCTCCCCATACCATGGCAGGAGGAAGATGTTGCCTTGCGGCATACGCTGGCGACGGGGAGAGCTATCATCTGGGGCAATTGCTACGGTGTGAAACAGCAGCTTTCACGGAGAGGGTTTCCAGGAGCGGGGAGGAGAGAAGGGAGCCGGTAAAACGAAGGCGGGAAAGAGAAGCTCCTTGCCAAAGGTTGTAATGCTTTACAGGACGTTGAGCTGTTGGTCTCACTCGAGCAGTGTATGATCCTGCAGAGGAATGGTCCATTCCCCATACAGTGGCATCAGAACCTCAATTATATATATATAATTATAACTATAGCAATATATCTATATATCTATATTTATATATGTATACATTAAAGTCTGTTACTGCACCGGCACGTGATACAGAGGAAAAGTACTGGCATTGCTGTTTGATGCAAGTGGTTGCCTTGACTGAAGTCCTGCGAAGGGTAAGCACCACAAGAAAAGGCACCACAAGGTTTCGAGAATTGAAATGTCGCTGCCCTAACACCGCCATTGTCAGGAAATAGGAAGGGCTTTTTGGAGTTAATGAGGGCAGGTGGGGCCAGACCAAATTCTGGCCTCGCTGGCGGCAGAAAAACCAGGGCATTCCCAGAAAAAAAACAACAGTGGGGTTCCTGCAAGGGGGGCTGGTACCTTGGTGAAACCGAGACCAGAATTTGGTCTTTTAATTTAAGGGGCACGTTGATTTTGCGAGCTCTTATCTAGCACTTGGGACACTTTTTAACAGCCCTCCTAAATGAAAATGACCCCGTCTTGCCACGTGCAACGCGATTGCACCAGCGTAAGGAAAGCAGAGTTGAACTTTTGAATGCTCAAAGCATAATCTAACGTAAACAGGGCACGACCTCACGTGGACTGCCTCCTGGGACGCGCTGGATGCCTTCAGCTTCCACTGAACCAGGGGAAGTTGAAGGCGCTCAGCGAGTCTGATCTCATCCCTCTGCAGAGCCCTGCCCTGAATATCTCAATCTGTCACTCCCCGGGGAGCCCAGAGAAGAAATTGTCCTGCACACAGACAACCATCTTGATGGATTTACAGAAGTCCCGCCGGACTGAGGCGGAGATCAAAATCTGCACATCTGGTTTGCTGAGGTCCTAGCCCGTGGTTTCTCATTCACTCCTTACTCTGCCAAAACCTCCCCTGCACTAAATATTCGGGTTGGCCCTTGCTCTATTCCTTTTGCTTGTAAATTCACGCTCAGGCACGCACAAGCGTGCACATCCTGCCCTCCAAGACATCAAAATTAGAGGAAGAGCTGGAGAATAAGACAGAGCCCACCGTACTCGGAGCCCTCCAGTGAAACGAGAAGTCTCTGCAGACACTCTCTACAAACAACGGGCTTCCCAGGCGTAAGGTAATTGCTTGGTGATCGAAAAAGAAAAAGGAAGAGACTCGCAGGCACTCTATGCCAGGTTAATAGCACCAGTTTTGCATCGTGTTGACACCTGTCAGCCCATCCCATTGAAACCACCGTAGCTCCTCAGACAGCCCCTGCTCTCGGCGGCGTCGCACCGAACCAAGGGCAGCGCCACCGAGATGGGCAGAAATGCTCTCGCTGGGCATGAGAGGAGGGTCGGGTCTGCCCTCGGCCACTTCTCTTGGCCAGCTCAGAGCAGGGGTTGCTGGAAATCCTTGTATCTCCCAAGCACCACGCGTGCAGCTGGCTGGCAGAGAAATGGGAGTTGAAAAGCCACTGTGAGGGAGCAAAGGAGTTGCCTGTGGCAGGACTTGAAGTAGTTTTCCTTGTTTGTTCAGACCTACTTTGGATCCCAGTCTCTCTAGACCCCCAGTAAGGAGGGCCCAGGCACAGAAGTGACCTAGGAAGGAGCCAACCTCTCCCAGTCTAACTGGTAGAGCCTTGATCTTGGATGGACAGGCGTCCTCACCTGCAAGCCATGCTGGGTCAGAAGGGCACTGCAAAGACAACTTCAGATGAATGACGTGGGTCGGGAATGGGCTGAGTTTGGTTAATAAGGCAAGATTCAAGGCATGGGCATGACTAAGTTTCAAGCTTAGTCAACAAAAAATGTACTGCTTGCTAGGAACTCTTAGGCCACTATTTCTGTCTGCCGTGCCTGATCAAGAGGGCCTGGGGTGAGCCAACTCCTTCTTTAGAACATTTCCAAACAGACAGGATATAGGGTGGGAGAATAAGACACAGGGATGCCTGTGGCATGGGCTGTTGGGAATGCACCTGATGACCCATGTGCTTTTTCCATCTCTGCTTTCTCTGACTCCATGACTACACAGGACCCTGCTAAATCCCTGGCTTCTCAGTTGACTTCCCCGACTGCTTCCTAGAGAGGGAAGAATTTCAGGGGTGAAGAGAAGCACTCCCCAAGAGCTTAGTGTGGCACCTTGTGTGGGTTGTGCTAGTCCTCCTCAAGAAACCCAAATTCAGATCAGCCTGCCTCTTTGTCTCTGCTGGGCTACGTGGAGACAGGGGGAAGGTGACACAATGCGTTGCTTTGTCCTGCTCTGTCCATCACCACTGAAGGGCTTTTGATGTTAAGGTCTTGAAGGACTTCACCAACACTGCCTCAATAATCCTCACAGCATCTTTGTGAGGTAGACTTTACACCTCCCATTTTACAGATGAGGAAACTGAGGCACGGAGCAGCTACATGACTTGCCCAAGGTCACACAACCAACCACAGTGAAGCTGAAGGCTATTTTGTGGCAGATCCTCTCCGTGTTTTGTAAAGTACTCAGCACAAGGGGGTCCTAAGCCTGGCTGTAGTCCCAGGGTGCCTTCTGCAAGGCGAATGGACAATATTCAGTAGACACAGTTTAATGCAGTGCAAAAACATTAGAAGAACCCAGGTGTCCTGCTTTAATAGCTTCTTTTTACCATTTTGTAGTGATTGGGGAATTTGTTCTCCTTGAATAAGGTTTATCTGAGGAATCAAGTGCAAGAGTACTTTCCGGGTTTTGAATGTTAACGACGAGTTCCAGCAGTGATTAGTCAAATTTCAATGTTTATGGGAAAAGTGGCACTTCTGAAATATAAGTATTTAAATTGTGCTATTCTCTATGGCTGTGCCAATTTTCCAGTACTATCAAAATTCACTAATCAAAAATGCTCCTAGGATGAAAGCTAATTTGAGAAGATACAGTGAACTTTCAGAATTCCTTTCAATCGGAAGATGCTCAAGTGCTTTTTCAAGCAGTATGCAACTAGTCTGTTCTCCCACCACTTCCACAGGGTAGACAAAGATGTTTAAACCCATGTTGCAACACCTGGGGCAATTATGGCAGGGCAGGAGGTGGGATCGGTGGTGGGGGCCAGACAACAGCCTGACCATTCCCATATCTCACGCCCTGGAGCACAGGTCAATGGTACTAGGGAACATATTACATCTGGCAGCAGAGACAACCCTAAAATCCCCCTAAAATCTCCTTGGTTTTCTCAACCAACAACCTGTGGCAGAGATGGAGAGAGAACATGTATCTTCAGGCACCATGATTTTACCTTCTGTATAAAACAGTGCATCCAAAAATATACACATCAAAAGGATGATATTTTCTTGCAATCAAGGTCATTCAAAGCCTCCAAAATATATAGGCTTCCTGTGAAAATCCTGTTTTTAGGGGAAGAGCTCCCTGATGGGGCATGGGATTGTCAGGTTCCCAAGCAGGTCACCCTAAGTCCATGACAGACCACACAAGGGCCTCACCCCAGCTATCATCTCATACTGGTTTCATACCACGGTTAATCACATTACTTGAGTGGAATGGTCTGAACTTGGCCCGATGACATGGGCAGAAGTCACCAGAACTAGATGTTAAACAGTCCTTCCCTGAGTAATTTAAACACTTTTGAGACCACTTCCCATTCCTCATTGGAACAAAAAGGCTGGAACGGTAAAACAGTTTTCAGAGTTGGAAACATTAGCCAAAATAATTGTGGGGTTTTTTTCTGGTAGAAAAACATTTTCCACCAAAAAAAGGTTTTAGATCCATTTTGGGAGGGGACACGTTTTGTAGCTAATGGCAAACTTTGGCGTTCAATGTAAAAATCTCTCCCCTCTCCCTTCCCTCCATAAGGAAGATGGGGGCCAAGGGATTTGGCCGTGATACCGATTTAGACACTTTTTAGAAAACAGCCATCACAGCTCTCCTCCCAATGGCTGCAATTACATCCAATTTAAGGCTTGTTTAATTGCTCGAGTTGTGTCTATGGATAAGTGAGGACCAATCCACTTCTCCTTCTACTTAGCCATCATAAATTTGTTGACTGATCTTTGTTGACTGATTCGTTGACTGGCCTTCAGTAATTGTTGAAAAAAGCAGATTAGACGGAAATGGTGTGAAACTAGACATTTAAGGGGGTCGCCTGGGGTACACTTGGTGTGTAGCTGGTGACACTCGTTCAGCAGTGTCAGCTCAGAGCAAGTCCACTGAAATCAGGCGGTTTCAACTTCAGGCTACGGCTATTTTCTGCGGGTGCGTGTCCCCGTGTGTACTCGTATGCCCTCAGAAACCGAAATAAAATCCTAAAGAGAACAGATTGCAGGTGTAATCATCTGGCATTTATCCTGGATCTTCGCTGCTTGGGAAGGAACAGTGTTTGCTTTTAAGGTGGAAGAAGGGGAGGGAAGACGGGGGCGGCGTGCAGGTGGCGTTCAGCTGGGTCTGAGGGAAGGAGGCTCTGGCACCGGCAGCGAGTTTTATTGGTAAATACAGCTAGAAAGGAAAATATGAGCTGCTTGTCCTTGTGACTGATGAACGGGAATGACATCTGGAGAGAAAACTATAATCATTCCCTTTGAGTGGCGTTTGGCATTTGAATTCTAAGGGCTGGAAATCAGATTTTGGGAGGGAGGGGGGGTTTAACCCCTGCAAAGTAGGGCCCGGTTTGCGGCGTGAATTAACAGGGCTGTCCTCACTGCAAGGGCCATACTGGGGGAAGGGGAAACCATCTCTTCCTCAGCTAAAGCCAGTACCACGAAGCCCCCGTGTAGGTCAGGGATATGCTACACTCAGATGGCTCCGCTTGGAAAGAAACCCCTGGTTTTGTCCAAGTTTCACCTGGGTTTTGACAAAATCTACAAACAGAAAAACCTATCATCGCAGGTTAAGAAAAAAAAACAATAGGGCCCAGTTTGGGCTCCCCTGGCACCAGCAGAAATCACTATTTTCAGCATAAGGAGAGTAAGGATGTACCTGGACATCAATTGGAGCTTTACTGATTTATACTGACACTGCATTGGGCCCTCACTTTTGGTCTGATTTTGGCCTCCAGAATGTCTTAAGAAGTGGAAGATCAAGCGGTACAGGATTTCCTCAGAAGGACCTTAAGCTTCTGATGGTCTTTTATGCCTGTTTTTCCTTTAAAGAAGCCAATCATCCAAGGAATATTTCTTTCAACCCTGCTTGCAAATCCCAAATTGCTAGCACCTTGCACCAGAAACTACCTCCCTCATCTCAGAAAGCCCTTTGGAACCCACAATGTGTTCATATATATTAAAACATATATACTGCTGCAGTAACATGGCATGTATGCTCTTCTACATTTCCACAGGACTGTGTATATAGACACAAGCATACATGTTGATTAGTCCCTTTAATCCTGAAAATTCATAGCCACCCACTTCACATCATGCCTAATGTGTAGGAGGAGGAGGAGTTGTCTCTCTCCTCCGGCTTTTTTACCTTTGCAGTTAGAGTAGCCATTGCTGCTGAAGTGGGTCAAAGCAAAACAACCGGGTGCAACCACAGCCACGTCTATTTACTGTTGAACAGTACATTTTCAGGAAAATTAAAGGGCGATTTATCGATAAGGTGAACTTTTTTGTCTTTTTCCTTTTTTTTTTTAGTGTGTATATATATATATATATATAATGCCCTCAATACCTTAAAGGCTATATCCTATTTACTTCCATGAGCTGGGCGACAACTAGCTTTGAAAGCATCCTGCATTTACATCTTATTTTTTGCTCTACCAGATACACACGAGACTTTCATCGCTTTCAAAACCACACCTGCCCTCTCTCACCCCTCTCAGTCCATCCCTGTTCAAGACACAGATGTGTGTGGTGCTTCTTAGGACAAAGAGGGAAAATCTATATGTTGGCCAGCATTTGGTTGGGTCAAACAAAGCAGTTAGCATAGCACCGAAGGAGTTACATTGCTATTTGTTTTTTTTTTTTCCCCAGCTTCAATCTCTTTTTTTTTTGGAATAGAAGCAGTAAAAAGAACCCAGAAGCACTGAGCTGAGTGCTTAAAACAGGACAAATAAACGGCTGGGGAGAAGAACAGGGAAGGAGCAGACCCAAAGCCCATGCAGATGAGCAGTGGCCCATCTGCAAGAGTTGGGCTTCTGGATTTGCTCTGCCCCAGAGGGAAGATATGCAGCTGCCTGGTTAGTCGTGTGGAAGAGCCTGGCCCATGTAAGCCAGAAAATTTTGAACTACCTCCCCGTGGTGGACACAGAAAAAGGACGGGGAAGGTACGTGGCAGACCAAGACGGAGCTAGAGGAGGGTTTCCTAGCTTCGTTCTTACTTCATGCAAGGCAAGTCTTGGGTTGGAGAAGACAACAGCCACCTGAAACACTGCCCAGTGATCCAGATCGGGCCAGATTTCACAGTCCTTACTCAGGAGAGAAAACAAGACCCAGCAACAAAACCCAGGAGTTTTGCCTGAGTAAGGAGCGCATGAGTAGACTTCAAAAAGCTTTTCTAAGAGGGAGCAGGGATTCTTGCCTCACACTGCATTTCCAAAGGAGACGTTATATGGTGGTCAGGACACTTAGACAATTAAAACACTTGGCTCAAAACCACAAAAAAAACCCCAAACCAAACAGGCTTTCAATCACATGCTTTTTTTCACCTTCCAAATTGTCTGACCAGTGGCAATATTTGGAGCAACGAACTGGATCCCTCCCCTCATTCTAAAGAAAGTTATCCTGGGTTTCACCAGAGTATCTGAGGTTTCCACCAGGGATGAATCCACCTTGATAGACACATAATCAACAGTCAAAACTCCCACTGATGGCAAGGGAAGTTTTGCCTGCGGGAGGATGGTGAAGGCAGGCCTGGTCTAGTTTCTCTGGATGTGGCACAGAATTTTCTCCAGGAAAGCGGGTACTTTGAGAAGAGTCACGCGTGAGCAGCGTTGGGTCTAGTTTATCCTTTCACAACCCACCTTTGCCCTTCGCGTAAGGGAACAGTTCAAAAAAAAAAACCAACAAAGCTACTGTACAACCAAGCAAACTGCAATTATTGTGCTGTCTTAGGCAGTCAAGAAACTTAAAGGCAAAAACGAAAAGAAAAAAAAGATTTTTCACGTGTTTATCAGCTGAGACGCTAGTTTTCCCATGCCTAAAGAGTCCTCAGCAAACAGTATACCAGCCTCCCAAATAAAGTCCAGGCTATTCCAAAACAGCGTGAGCAAATTTTTCACTGTATTCAGATGGAAGCTGATGACTGAAAGATTAGTGCACATTAACCGTGGCTGATGAGAGCGACTTTTAAAGAAATTCAAGTATTCGTCAGTAATCTGTTCGGTTCAGAAAATACTTTCGTGATCTTTAGTTTCAAGTTTCCAGAAACAGAAAGGAAAAGGGAAAGGTCACCTGTTGTGTAGGAAAATAATATTGCAAACAGTGCTATTACATTTGACCAGGAAAGCAAGGCTATTCAGTTGGCGCACAACAATTTTCTCCGTTCCTTGCTTTTGGGGAGAGAAAAGACTTAAGATCACCTTCTCGACACACACACACGCACGCACCAGCAGGTTTTCCTTCTGCGTGCTGTAACAAACCCCTTTTCTGCTCATTCCCGATAACGGCACAAACCCAGCAAGAATGAAATTTTTTACGGCGCACTTCCAGCACGTCCCACACGCGTTTACTTAAGCCTCACAACACCCCTGTGAGGTAGGTAAATATTATTATACCCATGTACAGATGGGTAAACTGTAGGCACAGAAAGGTTAAATCACTTGCCCAAGGTTACACAGCAACTTCGTGGCAGAGCTGGGGTTGAAACCCAGGAGAACTGTCACCCAGAAATCTGCAATGAGTTTTAGACCGTGGCCACTTTCTACACTCGCTGTAAAAGACCATCTGACAAACACAGCAGTGCATAAATCCAAATAACTCCACAAATTACAAAGAAGTGCCTGGTTTTCCAACAGATGCCTTGCTGCACGTGTCCCAGAGGTTGGGGGGGGGGGGGGGAAGTAAAGTTTATGTTCTCAAATAATTTTTAATTTTTATCTGCTTGCAATGCTTTGTTTTGTTGTGGATTTTGCTTTGATTTTTTAGTTTTTAAATATACAACAAGAAATCATAGTCCACATTAGTTAATCAGCAACGTCACTTTCCAATTGGGTTGCGTGTACGTCTGAATGTACGTTAAGGTCCAGATGGTTTATGCAGATTTATTTTAATTGTCACCAATTGCTTCCCTCCTCATCAGTGGAACAGCCAATGGAACATATGCAGCTCTCCGTCACCTCATTTCCTCATTTTTCTCATTATCCTACTGTCTGAGCTTCAAGTAAGGAACAAGGGTTGAACACAGGCAATATCTAGCACAGCAGGAAGGCTCCTACCTTTCTTCACATCACACCTCAACAGAAAAGAGCCACCACAACCATCATTCCCAAGTTCAAACGCAACAGAACAATGAAGCGATTCTGAACGTGCTCATGGAGAAAGAAGCAGATTGCAACAATCTCTAGCGGTACCCAAAGGTCTGGAAAATGCGTTCTGCACACAGTGAAAGGTTTGCCCACGTCTATTTGGGATAGCCTCAAATCTTCTCGTTCAAACCAGGCTGAGATTCTCTGCACCAGAATACACCTGAGCTCCAAGGAAAAAAATAAAACCAGCAATCATAACCCTGGGAAACTTCCATCCCCAAAGGCCCAGGGCTTTAGACCACTGCCAAAAGAACAACATGCAAACTTCAGCAAGCAAAGGGTACACAACGGAGTTCACATCATCCCTACCATCTAACATCAGCTACCTCGGCTTCTATGGGGATCAGTATAGACCTTATTTTGTTGTGGTTATTTGGGCTTTTGTTTTCTGGGTTTTTGTTTTTTGTTTTTTTTTTGTTTTTTTTTTTTTAGCATGACCACATTCGATCTGAACAGATTCCAGAGAAAAGCCAACCCAGCGAAAGAAGAAAAGACCCTAGAAAAGCCTGTCTCCACAATTTTCCGCTGACTCCGGCAGCTTCCAAGTTGTCTCTTGCCCAAGCTGCCCAGCAAGCAGGCACTAAAAGGTTTTGCAAATGCACAGTAGTAAGTTTTCCTTTTCAAAGCACCTCTGAGCTTCAACGAAATCTCGCTGGACGGACCTCAGGACCACATTTTCTTCAGGAGGTTGAGTCATGCTGGGGGTGTGGGGGTGACAGGTATGTCATGCATTTCTGCGCAGGGACGATGAGCAGGGATAAATTGTGAAGTGAATCTGGAACGTACAAAAAAACAGGTCTGAAGAGCAGGGGATGATTGCTCTCTGAAAGTCAACAGCGAGGTTTCCCCTCATGAGAAACCTGAGCCAGGTTTTAGCAGACCCCTGACTAAAGCTTGAAATTAATTTTGCCCTGTTTCATCTAGTCAGCTTTAAATAAAACTACATGCAAATGACTACTGACTTTTTGGCAGGTGCAGGGAAGGACAGGATGAAGCAGACAATTAGCTCCAGCCCAAAAGACTGAAAATATATATATGTATTTACACTTGAAATCAGTGGTTTTCTTGCACTTTCTACTGGTAATTATACTACAACAGCTCCTCTTCTGCAGTTTAGGCTGGATAAGCTCTGGATGAAAAATGTCTCGTGTGGGTGGCAAAGCATGACAAGGGCATGGGCAGGGACCTTGTAATTCCTGTATTTCCACTGGTGATTTGGTCTGGTCTGAATAATTCCTGTCTCCCAATTAGCTGCCTACAGATGTATAAGGCGATCACGCTAAGGGTGCCAGCCATCTGACGCGGAGGGAGGGACAGATGGATGGCTTGACATCAGCACGACAAAAGTGACGCTGTTTGCAAAATAAACTCAGCGAAAAGAACAAAGTGAACTGAAAAAATACTTTGTCCCTTGAATTGGGTGGAAAATAGAAAAATGTCCGATTGGAGCTGATGTTCTTCACCAAGTCCTGAGTCCCCAGTACCGGTCTGTGGCACACAGTTACATCTTTATTAGTAAATTAAGCACTGCCAGCGTCCATTCCGGCCATGAAGCCAACTGACAAGTGCTGGCCACATCCACACTACTAAACTCTTTCACTCCTCATACAGAGCAGCTGCATCCAGACTGCTGATTGGGGATGGTCTCTGACCAGCGTCAACGCCTGTGCAATCTGTGCCCAAGCCCAGGGCTCGCTGGAGTCGGTCAAAACCATGGCAGACAAGGTTCAAAAAATATAATAGCGGGGATGGTGGAGCCCTCGTGCCCTGGCTTTCCCCTGGCGTGGCATAGTTGGCTGGTTTAGATGATTCCAGGGTGAATCCAGCAGCACAAATGTGCCGGAGACGTTGCGCACTGATCTTGCGATGTGTATTTATGGATGGACTCAACCTTCTCCACGACAGTTTGAAAAACGCTTCACGCAGTGTCTTTTGGCAAGAAGGTGGAACATGGTCTAACTAAGCTACCAAGGAGAAGCTGAGGAGTTAAAAACCAAGTGAAACCAAAACAAGTCACTGGCCATCCTGCCAAATTGCACATCAAAAATCAAAAAGACCCTGGGCAAAAAAAAAAAAACAACCCAGGAGGCAAGGACTAGAGTCTTAGCATTGGGATTAGTACCAATAAAGAGCTGGGGGTAGTTTTCCTCCCCGAGCTTTTGGCTTGGCAAAAGGCGCTGTTTGGCAACAAGATCACAGATAAACCCAAGAGAAAATGGTCACCACACCAAACTGTCCACCATGAACTCGTTGGGTGTAGTGGTAGAGCACACGCTTTACGTTAAGGCTGTAATGAAGTCCTTCAAAGAGAAATAGTTCTTCAGGGTTGACACAGGCTCTCACTGGAAATCTTTTGCTAAATCAAGATGCCAGTGGATATATATCATTCAAAGAAAGGACTAATAGCGGAGGCAGAAAGTTTATGCAACTAAGCGTAATGAAACAGTCTGAACACTCAGTGGAGGCACCTGCCTTCATTGTTATCCATACCATGAGCCACGAAGGAGGACTTTGGAGTAGGGGTGTGTCAAGCCCTTAGTCAAGCTGGTTTGGTTGTGAGAAATTAGCACTGTGTTGAGAGGTAAGGTCACTTCTAGAGTGTTTTGCCCCTCTGCTCCCATAACGGGATGGAGGGGACGGCTGTTGGTGTGGTGGTCTGGAGCAAGGGTCCCGTTCCTGAGGGAAGGCAGGCTGCAGATCCTCATGACAGGCAACACTGACGGGTCTCCGCCTTGACTCCCGATGAATGTGCCTCGGCTCGTTGACTCATTTCATTGTCCTGGTTCGAAGCGGCAGGGTCCAGCTATCCAGTGGGGCCAGGGAGTGGGATCACGTCTTCCAACCAGATGTCAAGGTTGACAAGTTCAGAGCGGGGGATCTCCTCTTGGTGCTTTTGGAAATGAGGATGCTCTCTCCTGGAGGAAAGATCCCCGAGGAACAGAAGGGTTGTTTGTCATCCATTCTTTTCTCAGGCTTATGCCAATGAAACACAGTATGTAGAGGAGAGATCTCCATGGAAGGACAAAAGAGAGTCTTTACACAAGGCGTGAGTCTGGATCAGAAGTAAATCTACACTAGTATTAAAGGTAAGTCAAAAGAAAGTCCTGGGAGGAGAAATGCAGGCCTGTTGCTGGAGGGTGGGCACCTCTGTGTTTTTATGACCCAGGAGCTGGGGACAGCAAGTTCACTTCACAAATTACCTCTTTTTATGGAGACAGCATACCGGTTAGGGAAGAAACGGGGTGAAATGTTAGTAGGACACTTGAGAAGGGGATGGTTACGGGACACAAACAATGGAGGAGGCAAATGAAAGCTTTTCACAAATATATATAAGTGCGTGTATATATATATTTATGTGCACAGTAAACAAGGGACCGGGAATTTAGATGGGGAATGACAAGACAAAATCCCTCCCTTTGCATGAAAATGTGACCATCATATTGGTTATAATCAGAGCCCAGAAACATTTGCCTGAAATGGAGTTTGACTGGGAATTACAGTACCAGTGACAATTTGGCTTCTTATAAACTTTGCCGTGTGTCTATAGTTTGGCGTGAACGAGTCCTGCCCTCCTTAAAAGGGACAGACACCAGTTAAAAGTTTTCTTTACAAAACAAAATGAAACAACTGAGGAAACCCCAACATTTTCTCAGAACATTGCAAAGGATCACTGATTGAAAAAAATGTTTCTCTTCAGGTATATTCAGGCGAAGAAAGCATTCAGCTTCTTTAAACTGTTATATAAAATTGGTACTAGTTTCTTTAAATACTATTATAATTAAAAAAACCAACCGATTCCTCAAATTAAAAAAAAAAAAATCATAATAATAATTAAAAAATATCCCCCCCCATGCTGATCTTCTTTTCAGAACAGGTCAGCATGGGAGTTTTGCACCCTAGACAGTTACAGTATTTCTGGAATAAAAAATTGCAATTGCACACAGAAAATACTACAGCATTCACTTAAAAATATCTCATGTTGTTGTTGTTGTTTTTGTCTTTTTCTTCCCCTCCCAAGTAGAGGGACGGTGGGATTGAAAAGATGCCCTGAAACGGGAATATTCCTTTAAAGGAGCAATACTCTCGAAAAGGAAAAGGGTGTTAGATAGACGCAAACCCGTGATTTAACTCGAAACAAGAGATTCCAGCACAGAAACAGAATTCGAGAGATGTGAATGTTCAGACACCGAGCGGGTTATTTGGTTGTGTGTCAAGACAACCACACAACCCTCGGCAGGTGACCGTCTAGGCTTTGCCATCATCGGAGGTGGCAGCATCTCCTTGCGGTGAGAAGGCTAAGCTAAACCACGATGCTCTGGCTACGCTCTTGGATTTCCTCTGGTGGTGTTTCTCGCCATGTACTTACAGTAGAGGGTGACACGAGACAGTTTTTATCAGCAGTTCCCCACATGTACCGAGTTGAAGAATTCTCAGCTAAATCACAACAACAACATCAACAAAAATACAAAGCACCAAAATCATCTCAAGACGTGAGTCAGTTTACAGGTTATTACCGTTTGAAGAAGTTTGTTGGTTGTTTTGTTGTTGTTTGTTTGTTTGTTTGTTTGTTTTTATCCCGATTTTCATGTTTTGTTTTCCTTTAAAAACAAAACAGAACAGAACAAAAATCAAAACCCAAAAACCCCAAAATGGAACGAAGGATGCTTTACAATCACTTTAAGGCTCGCACTGAATGAGACATGACAGGTCTTACACGAGATTACAAATAATACATGTATGCCTTTCACAGCCTTAAAATGATACAGTAGGTCAAATTATTTTGCCAGTCACTGATCAAGTATTGTGCCTTTAAATTGACTCGCTTTTTGCTACTATGCTGAGTTTTATTATTACTGAAATAGTTATTAGATATGTGTAGATGTACTTTAGGATAATGTGGGGGGTTTCTTTTGGTATATAATTTCAATGTTTGCAGATTCCGTATTTTCCAGAAATCAAGGTGGCAGGCCTTATTCTGGGCTCAGATGGTCGTGATTTACTCCACTGAAGCCAGTGGCACTTTAGCGTGTGCGGTTGGTTGGAAACAAGATCAGATACTGTATTACCATAATAATCTGGTGCAAACCGGCCATTTTGCACGGCCCATTTCCACGAGGGAAGGGGTTACACGGCGGGATGGCCTTTGTCACGCGACTCGGTCAAGGATCTCAGCCTTGGCCAAATGGCGTTGCCAAATTGAGTTACAGACCTGATTTTGTCTTTCAACTGTTGGGAAAAAAATCAAACTCCGTTGGGGGGGGGTGTCTTGGCTTTGCTTTCTTATCTTTAGACATTTTGGGTTTTTTTTCTGCGAAATCCAATAAGAGCAACAAGATTGTTTTTCATACGTTTCTCTCTTTTTGTTGTTGTTGTTCATTTTTCTCTTTGCTTTTTTTTTTTTTTTTTTAATTTTAAGGTTTGTGTTTCAGTTGGTTGTTTTTTTTCCTGGCATATAATCATCAAAGAGTTTTGCATGAGAAAGGTGACAGTACTTAATGAAACTCAGCACCTAAGGGCATAAGGCAGTTGTAGGTTTGTTTGTTTGTTTTTTTATTTTTCAATCAGCACCAATCCCATAAATAATGTTCTACACTTGGTGTACGGTATAAAACTGATGTGGAGATGCCTCCTTCTCCACCTGTGAATCCTAGGTGTGGAAGTTGAAATACTGTTTCTTGTGTGTAAAAAACAAAAGAAAAGTTTTTCTTTTTGTTTTTACTTACAAAACATAGAGAATATCTTTTTTTTTTTTTTTATACATACAGCAACCAGAAAGAAAGCTTATCTGAAGGTTTGTGTTTGTTTCATGATCTGTGTTTACCGTAAACAAAAATAAGGTCCCCTCTTTTACTTTTGCTTTAAGGAGCTTTTAAAGTGAAGATTCATATTGTAGCAACTCATATAAGAGAGGTCCATCTCTATACCTAATACCTACAGCTGTGGGGGTGACATACTGGAGGATGTTGATAGTTCTTCTTAACCTCCTGTCTACAAAATGAGCATCCCATGCAGGGTATCTTTTTCTTGGGATGTCAATCTTAATGAGAGGCCCCTCTGGGGGGTAGGGTCGCCCAGATGGAGTAGATGGTACCATTGCTCTCACCTGGAAAACGGGCAAGCAAGTGTCAGCTGTGAGTTCCTCCTGTTGCTCCGTGACCGCTCTGGTGGGCGTAGCCTGGGCCCCCCGGTACCCAGGGGTTTGGGGTGCCATGGGCTCAACATCGGGGGGCAAAGGAATGCCCCAGAGCAGCTCGGCGCAACAGGAGCTGGCAAAGATCTTAGCTCTTGGCCCCATGGGATGCAGCAGACCATAATATAACAGCATCAAAGCTATCCCAGCAGCAAAGCTAAGAAAGACACAACACAGTGCTGGCACGGCATATGAGTCAGTAGTTTCAGGATCTCTGTAAAAATACCAAAGGAGCGTCAAGGCAGCGTTCTCCGTCAGGACTACCGTGTAATACGCAAACATTCTGTATCGAGTCCGCCCTTCCTTGACATTAAACCAGCAGAAAATGTACACAATCCCTACCACCATGTTGAAGAGGATCTCCTCCCACTTAGACATGCAGAAATCTGTCCCACCATGGATGATCCAGAAAGCCATGGCACACCAATGGACCACTACAAAGATCCCAAAGTAGAGCTGGAAGATGGAAGCAAAGAGAGCAAAAGAAAGAACTCGGGATGAGATGGTGAAGAGGCGCCAGAAGAGATGGATGAGGGCCCCTCTGTAGCTCATACTCTTCTTGTCGTCCCTAGAGTCCCGAAGAAGCTTGTGATAGGAGGCTAGCACCCAAGCCAGGGACATCAGGGAGGCCACAGAGGACACACCTGCCGGAAGACACACAGATCCACTGAGTTAGACAGGAGCTTTGGTTGAAAACATCATCTGCTCACTAAATTATTGCATCTGGGGCAGGCTCAGTAGCTTAAAGGTTCAACTCACGTCAGGTTGTCCTTACAGTCTAGAGGAGAGAAATACAGAAATATCAGTGTGGGAATTGGAAAAGATGCTGCATTCAGGAGTTCTCTGACACGGCACATTATCTTCATGAGCCGTTGGCTCTGCCACCCCACCCCAGCTCTTCTCTTCTTACAGGGAACAGCCTCTCTCCTCATCCTTATTAGATCCATATTTGAGAACTGGCAATCTGGATCCCGTCTAAACACTGCAGCCCAAGTATGAAGGTTACTTTCTGTCTATCTTGGAGTGCACCATTGCAGGAGCAGGACTTCTATATTCGTGTAACTACAGGGGTCTTTATTTATTCAAAAATAATTTAATACAAGCAACGTTCACATTGACTTGTACTTGATTCTGCCTTAACCAGGAATCCCTGTTTGCGTTCGCCTTTGGGAATAATAGACAGTTGGTCAGGTTTTTTTGTCACCCTGTGGTCCCATGCAGGTGAATATATAAATAGAGGGAACATCAAGACTCATCAATGGTCAAATGGTCCCAAAACAAAGAATCTGATCCCCTCAGCAACTCCCCTGCCCTGGTCCCAGGATGGACTGAGGGTCTATATGGGAGGTAGCTTATCTTCAGCCTTCTCTCCTGGATGGACCACAGATCCAAGTGGCAGTCATGTCTCCAGCCCAGTCTCATTCTGTTCCAGGTGGGAATCCCTGAAGGAACCTCAGACCTGGTCCATGCCCTTGTCTTGTCTGGGACTGCTGAGGGAGCCGTTACCAGCACGCAGCTCTTCCCAGTGCACTCAGATCTGGTACTGCTCCCATCAGTGAGGGCATTACCTGCCCCAGGGTCACCCTTGGTTCCCAACTCAACCCCCTGCACCCCGGCACAGGGCAAGGCACCCAACGATATTCCAAAGGGGCCTGATCTTATTCCCCACCACAATCAATTTAAACTCTTCATTTCCTCCAATGGATAAAACAGTGCCCTGTCACACTTCAGGAACTTTTAATAATACAATGCCATTGATTATCGCAAAGGTAAATTGAACAACTCATTGAGCAAAGCATCATAATAAAACTTAATCGACAGAATCCCAGGAAAAGAAAAGGCCACTGGCATCTCATTCCTTTGCTTCCACTGCCGCTCACTGGAAAACTGCTCTGCAGGTGAGGGAAGAGATGTTGGACTAAGATCCATGTTTGGGAAGATAAATAATTTGGCAGCTGTACTTTGACTGGGCCTTTGCCAAAGATTTCCCTGGGAGCACCACCTATAAAATCCAAAGGAAAAATGCTAATGGTTTCAAGCAAAACAAACAATAACAAATGCCCCTCCATCTCTGATGTGTAAAGTACTGGAAAACAAGCCCAGCTCTATCTTGGTTTTACTACTTTAAGAAGGAGCACCTTCCTGCAGCTGCCCAGGGCTAAAAAGCTAAAATGCCTGAAAACTCTAAATTACTTCTCATTTTCTTCTTGCTTTTCCCTCTGCCCACAAGGGCCTAGATCCCACGGGGATGGAAGAAAGATCCACTGGCTCTTCAGACCTCCCTCTAGAGTCTTTATCTTCTTTTTGAGGAGCCCACCCCACAGTGTGGTGGGGTTAGATTTCCGCCCTTCCAGCCTAGCTATGTCTGGAGGAGAGGTGCTGGAGAAGGTGGCCAGGAAGGATGGCAGATCTCCATCTCTGCCCCTCGTTGAAATTCTCCCAGCCTGCAGGTCCACCGAAACTATGCCTTTCCATCAGCTCGCAAGTCTCTCTTTCAATACTTTCCCTTTGGGCTCACACGTGCATTAGCATTTCAGACTGAATTTAAAAAAAACTAAACCCCACAAACCAGTAATACCAATAGCCTTATCAAAGAGGGAAGCTTTAGGCCACTATCTTTAAGAAAAACCACAATTTTCCCTGAGTTCTAAGTCTTCGATAAGAAACACTTGCATATAGTACTCGGGGTCTCTAATGGATGAAAACTTGTGAAAATTAATAGCCTCAGCCCCAAATAGATGTAGATCAGATTTATTTTTAACCTATCAGATGTGCTACATTCTTGGTAGACAGAACAGCTTTGGAAGGCTGAGCAATGCCCCACAATTCTTAAGGTTAGTGATGCCACATGTGAAAGTACTGTTTGTTGCAGTATCTTCTGGCTACTCAGTTTGAAAACTTTCCATGAGTAGCAAGAGAAAAAAGAAAGAAAAAGTCATGTATTGTCTTATTTTAGGGCTGTTATACTAGAAACCTGCACGGCCTCAGAAGTACTCGTGTACTGAAACTCAAGCAGCGCCAACCCGCAAGAGACAGATGTGTCACACTGGCTTAAAGATGTTTGTGTTGGGTTCATTTCTTCTAGAATAGAGAGAGGAATAAAATACACCAGAAACAAAAACCCAGTGTACACATAAAGGCTTTTCCCACTGTAAGGTTTTCAGTGCAGAAACCTACACTAATCGCAGTCTCTGCCGTAAATTGCACAGCGCTGGCTGAGAGTGTGCGTGTTGAGTCACTCCCCTTGCACGGTACCATGCCGGCTGATAGTCATCTGAACGTCTCCTCGAGTCAGCAGAGAGAGGCAGACACCCCCAGAAAGTGATTCACCCTGTCCTAAGATGCGCGTGTGGGACAAGGAGGGGGGGTTTGACTCATGCTCCCAAAGTGTCTGTCTCCATCCCTTGACAGGGGAGTGCGGTGACTCGCGAACGCCAGCAGTCAGGTGGGATGAGTCCTACCCTTGCAAAACACTTCGTTGCCTCCTCATTTGCACTGTGAGCTGAGGAGGGAAAGGATGAAGTGTCTCTAGACGTTTTGACATATTCCTGCCCTTGTTTAAAAATTCAGGACTCTCTGGCGAATGCAAATTTTGGCATCCTAATGATGAGCAGGATCTGAACCTGTGTGTCTGGGGGGTGCGATCAGCAGGTGGACATCAACAGGAACCATGGAGCAAGATGAAGATTTCTGAAGTACTGTGTTGCCACAGAAATTATTCCCTGGCTATTTCATACAGCCTTAAATGACAAAGCACACCTTAGCTTTTGTCATCTCGGTCATAAGTTTCTTATTCCCATCTTTGCCTGTTACTTCAAGTCTGTGAAATCTTCACACAGTGTAGTTCTCACAGACTGTGGGATAAATTTTTACCTTCTTTGCCATTTCTCCAGGCCTTATTTCTAAGAAACTATATACATCTCTCCAATTACAACGAGAACAAAAAGTTCTGGTAAGTTGGATCACATGGGAAGTACTTTCTTTATTTTGATTTTGACTTTTGCACATGGTGACTGACGCACCTTCATCTAGCATGAGTGGGTTTCGACTCCCTTCCAAGGTTTGTTTATCAAAGAGTTGGGGCCGGTTTAAAACTGAAGTCACTTCAATAAACCCACTCCCACTCCTCCCACTCTGTGCTTAGTCTTGGGAGTGCAAAATACCCACCATCCACTGACACATCTGTGTGGGCACTCTCGAGCCAGAAGGACATCGTTTACCATGGGACTGGAAGCCTTATGGTGGTGTCTGTGGGATCTGTATCCCACCTGCCTGTAACAAGTCAGAGTAGCATTGACCGGGGTTGTCTTCAAACTCTCTGTACCAGGCTGTACAACAGCCCTTGGAATCCTCCTGTCACTTGCTGGGAAGCAATGAGTGACTCACAGGCCATAGTCAGCACCATTAAGGAGTCAAGCCCATGTGTCTTGAATGATACATCACAAGAATTAGTTCCCCAGCTCCTTTTAGTAATGTGTCCTGAAGTCCTTACGGTGAGACATCTCCTAACCTACATTCAGCATGGTGAGGCAGAGCTCTATAATGTCCCCATTTGATAGAAGAAGCACAAAGATCTGAAGTATTTATCCAAGGTCTCACATAAAATCCATGCTATAGCAGGGAACAGATCTCCTTTACATCACAGTGCACCTTGCCAAGGCATTTCAGATAGGAATCACCTCCTCCTGTAGAGATTCACCTTGGGGGTGTCCATGGGTGAGTGATCTCTCTTACTTTACTCAACGGAGAATTAAGACTTAGTGCAACCATCACAGATGGGAATCCAGCAACATTTGAGATGCTCTAGGATATCCCAGACCTCCAAGGGGAGCTGGCAGATGTGACGAGCTCGCATATGGAAGACAGGAACATTTTTGAGCTGGAAGCTGAAGTGAGGTATGTTACTCAGGGCATCTCAAATGACACCAGGCAAAAGTCAACCGAATTCCTTCCTTAGCCATTATGGCCAGGGCAGCCAGATTGGACGAAGGTCAACATTTAGACCCTGTGGTTGTATTGCCTACATCTCCGCTGACTACAAGGGAAGCTTGGACACCCCCATCACGTGGAGACGCCTCCATGGGAGACACCTTTGTCTGAATCTGGAGCTGAACTTGCCCAACACCTTGAACTTCCTGGATGCTGACTTCTTGCCATAGTAATTCTGCCTTTCTCGGGGGGAGGGGGAGCAGCTAATGGCTAATGAACAGCCCTCAGTGGTAAACACACATGGGGACTAAGTAACAGTAAATGGTGAAGAAAAATGAGAAAGCAATAGGAAATCAGGCAGGTATAAAAAGTTAAACTTTCTGGGAAGAGTGTCAGACCAAGGAATAGAGTCTCTGAGAACAGGAAATCAGAGCCATTGCTTGGGACCATGAAAACATGAGTGGACTAGAGTATAATGCAGATAACCATCTGATGCTGGAGGAGAGGAGCATGGAACCGCTCTGAGTTCAAGGGAAGGACCTGAAGCCTTGCTGAATTTCTGAATTTCAGCCTGTTTTGGTTTTCATCCTCTAGTTCCTGCTGATGGCCCAGAAAAAGAAAAGGCCATCTCAGAAATATACTGAGGGTCTTTGAAAAATCCATATCCACAAGAGAGACTCAAAACAATGACTCCCCTTAAATTGCTATTGCTGTTTTTAAAGCCCACATAAGTGCAGGAATAAAACCAGTGCATGGAAAGACATCCCAGTCTACCTGGCCCATTCATGCCATGCAACCGCGTATGGTTTTACAGCAAGTCTAATAAAAGCTGCAGACAAATCACACACAGACACACAAAAAACTGAATATTTAAAATGAACAATATGATCCGTTTTTCCCTTACAGTGTTGTTCAGCTGAGGAGAGAGTTTTTTTCACTAGGGGTATGTACAGTTTTCATCACGAATCCAGCTGCAGGTTATTGGCTGTAAGTAATTTGAATGCACTCAGTGTAGTGTATTCCCTAAGTATTTAACCGTGGTGCCTGTCCCTTTAAAGCTGAAAACGATGCCTAAATGGTGCTCTATTTCTTTTTTGACATTAATTCTCCTGAAGACTCCACTAAAACAAAATGGGAAGATACCAACATTTCTCCCGGGTGAGCTGGACAGGAAATATTCAGTGCGACATGAAACCTTCCATCAACCCCTGTGCGGAGGCAGCGCTTGCTTTCATGCCAAGTGCCACCTCTGGGTTCCTCCCCATCACTCGCTGCCTGCTCGGGTCTCTGTGCCGTGAACCCTGTTATCGTGTTTTCCCCTTTGGGTGGCACGTTCCTCCCCGAAGCTCAGTATGAAGCGAGGAACAGGTTTTCATTTTGATGCACACGGAGTGAAGATGCGTTTATATACAAAAGAGATGGAGACAGATTCTGCCTTTGTAATAGCACTCTCTGAAATTTGCTCCTTCATACTTTTTAATCTTTTTTTATTTATTTGCACCACAGTAAGAGGAGTCAGAATCAGACCCCAGCTCTGATTTTTATTTGTTCCTGATGGAGTTTGATGCTTGATTTTTCTCTTTTTTTTTTTTTCTTTTGGAGAAGGAAATGACTTTTTCTTCTCTCCTTCATTCTTCCTGTTTGTTTTTCACTTTGAACATGGAATAGTATGGATTATTACCGGTATGCAAATAATAATGGGCTGCATAGACTGTTTTGCCATTCATTTTCCTCACAGGACACTTCCCTAACCAGTTTCTCCAGTGTGCCACCAGTCCATTGTGGCAGATGAGCACTATTCCACGTAAGGTGAACATCACTCACAAGTCTGACCCAGAAATGGCCTGCCCACATCTTTGTGGGCATCTCTGTGGGCATCTACTCAGAGCCAGAGTGACCAGGGATGAAAGACCAGAGCCTGACGGTGGGAAGAGATGTTGCAGCAGTGGATTTGGGGACCAATCTCCAAGTAGATACAGACAAGAAGAAGAGGGTCTTCTACCACTGAATCCCACTGGGACATCCTGACATGAGACTTGCTTTGAGTTTCTATAAAGGACAGTCCGTGTCCAAGCTAACACACGAAGGGCTCTTCCACATTAGAACTGGATAACATCCATGTTCCCAAACCTTTTATTGTGAAAGTCAGAAAGTCTTTAGCAAGGCAACTTCAGAACAGCTTGCTCACATGGACAGTTGCCCTCCCACCCTTTGCCAGTTAAAGGTTAGCTCATGTCCTGAAATGTGAATACTTCCTAAAACCTTTTCTTTTTGCTCAATTAAGATGTCCTCACTGACCCCAGAAACATCGGATCTCTTTTTAGTTCCCCTCCAGCCTTCGCCCCGGCACTGCCTTGAGGAACTGAGGTCCACAGGTTCACTACGGATTGTGTTTCAAAAGGACTTGCTTTTCTCCCCTTTTATCCTGCTGCCTTTCAGCTCTCCCAAATGCCCCCTTTTCTCTACTGCCAGAAGAGGTGACCGGCCACATTCGTCTGATCTGTGCTCTCATTATCTCGGCTGCTTCTGTCATGTCTCCTCCTATTCATCTCCTCTGTGAACTCGGGAGCTGCCAAACTGGCTCAGGCCCTGGGGCCATCCAGTCTTGTATCTTCTCCTGGATGCAAGCCAGCGACTGATCCTCCTGCTGGAGGCACAAGCACCCCAGGCCAAGCAGAAATGGGATAATCTGCCCTCTGTTTTGGATTGTCCTTGAATACCCTCAGCGGAGTGTCAAATCTCCTGTTGAAAATGTTTGCTATCACCCACCACATAAGGACTGGCAAAGCTTCCCCCCTGTTATAAAAAGTTCTTGATGAAGACATTCCTTGCATCATGTGTCTCGGTGTTTATCCCACCCAAGGAGAGCTGTCTGAGACATGGGATGAGTTTCCCTCTGGAAATGCCTCTTTGTCTCTCCATTAGCTCTACCTGGAGTGCGGATGATCAAACTGAAACAACCAAACAAGGAGAAGAGGGTAAGATGAAAAGTACCTTAGACAGCAGTAGTTTGGCACCCACCAAATCCCCACAAGAGCTCGGAGGAGACCTCTGAGTTCCAGCAAGGTGATGAGAGCAGAAAGGAGGGTTGGGGAAACCTGTTTGTGGCTCCAAGATGAGCAGAATAGCTAGCACCGGCTTCTGCAGAGCAGAAGCTGACAGACCCAACATAATGTGGGCAAATTAAGTGATGCAACACAACGATTTTATGCCACTGGAGGCCAAGTAGGCAAAACAACCCCTCAACACCCACCTGATAAGAGAAGGGTGTCATGATCAGTCAGAGGACACAGTGAAGTTACATTTCCCTGAACAGCCAGACAGAATTATTGTCATCCTCAAGAAAGTAGTAGCAGAAAGACAGTATCCCCCCCCCAAACATCAAGGAGAAGAAGGCTGATCTCAACAGGCATGTGTGTACACAGTCCTCACAGCCATGTAAGCCCACTGTTTGCTTTCTGTAATAGCCTTGCCCCTTTCATAGGATGCTGACTGCAGGTATCTCAGTTTTTACCTACTTATGTAGGCAAAAAAGCTGTTGACATCCACTCCCCAGCTGAGACGTTTCTGACAGCACTTAGATGAAGCTGAAATCTCAATCCTTATGTATGCATAGATCTTCAAACCAGCTTCTCCTCACCTAACTAACCAGGATCTTTGGTTTTGTATAGTGGCTCACCACCAGATTATGGATCATAAAATACCAGCAGAGAGGAGAAGGGCACACAGGAGCCCAGGCCTTGAGAGAACCTAGGTCACTGTGGTGACACCCAAACTAGCAAACGAGAAACTATTCGTTGACCTTGAGCCCAGCTGGTAGAGTCTGCCATGTCCATACTATTAAACTTTCTCAGACTCCAAAACAGAGTAGTTGTAGCCTATCTGCCTTTTGGGAATGGTCGCTTGCCTATGAGAACTCATTTTCCTGTGCTTGGGAAAGCTTTGGGGAAGGGCTGGCTGGCCAAAACTGTACCAGGGGCGATGTTAACAGAACTGCTTGAGTGCAAGCGCTCGGACTCCGTTTGCATTACAGGTATAGATATAATCTGTGCACAGCCCTCTGCCTATCACAAACAGGGTCATATAATCCTCTCCATCACATAAAAAAATGATGTGGAAGACCTGGGGTTCAACTCCTGGAGATGGAGCCTCTCATATTATGAAATTTTCCAGGCTGGGCTTTTTGGCAGCGTAAATTAACCCAGGTGGCTGCTGTTTCCAGACAGATCTGGGGAGCACAGACATGGCAGCTAGAGCTTAGGTAAGGGTTAATACAGACATGCAGTCAGCTTTATGCCAGAAAAATGTTATTTTGGCAGTATAGGTTAGACCTTCTAGGAATCTGGTCTTAGCTATGCTCTCAAAGCTATGTCTGAGGAAAATACGAGCATGACTCTTGCTATAGCTAGATGAGCAAATCCTGCCTTATGGAGAAAAGCCCTCTTCCGAATGTCCCTCCATCCACCAGTGTGTCTGACTGGGGTTTAATGGAGTTAAAGGAAATTAACTTTTCATTAAAGTTAAAGGAAATTAACTTTAAAATCACTCTTCAGTGGGAGTGGGCGTCTATGACCACTCAGGAATCTGGGGTGAGTTTGGTGAACAGTTTCAGTCCTAAAGAAGCTGGAGGCAACCATGGACCAGAGGTGAAGGGGAACACCCAACAAGACTAATCTTTCCTTTGTAGTCCCTTTTGATGTGACACTATTATGACATTATTTACGACAGGTAGCTATCTATTTTGAAATCACCCCTCCATTTTGAAACTTCCCCGAAGTGTTAAGAAAATATAAAAGAAAGAATTCTTTTGGTCCCCCTCAGACCAAAAGCAAACAGTTCCACTTCGGTGGATGCTATTTGGGGGGTGTTAATATAGAACAGTTCTTTCCTGTGTGATTTTTGGCCAATAAATCAGAAATCTCATTAATCTTGCTGACGGTGGTTTTGGTGTCGGTGTGGGGCCATATTCGATGGAACAGCTGTGGTTATCACTTAAATTGGGGTTTGCAGAGCCTGGTAACCCCCATCCCCAACAGTGAGGACTCAGGCTGTCTTATACAAGTGCAAGTATCTCTACAGGATCTTCCCACAATGCCCTGGTGCGTCCTTCCCCAGTGCATCCTCCAAAAGGCATGCTGAATCTCATGTGGACAGGGCCGCATCAAGGTTCATAGAGATGCTCAGCACCAAATCCCTCTGTGCATCTCTGTCTTCTAATGCCACACATACAGGAACAAGAGACAGTCTGGTCTGAGGCTGCTCTAAATGTATCCAGGTACCAATCACCTGGGATAATTCTGCCATGGAAATGTGCTGGGGGAGCAGCAGCCACGATTTTCTGGGCACAGTTTAGGTTGTTTGGAAATAGAGCATGAGAACTCTTATCCAAGTCTATTTTTGTCAAAGGCTGTATGAATTGCCACTCTGTTAAGAGTGAGATACCCTCTGCACAGTCATTGTTTTAATTATAAGGACTTCAGTTAAATCCTGTTAATCTGAATGCCTTTAGCCGCTGTCTCAGAATCACACTGAAAAAGAAACCCCACCTGAATCCCCAGAAGTCAACAGCCACAGAGAAGAGGATTTGAAGCTCCTCAAGAGACCCCAAGAGGTTTTACTTGAAATGATCCATCAGGATGTCCTGACGACACCTCCATCAAGGACAGGTTTTAAACCTATGCATGCAGAGCAAAATCCCTCTTTGTAGGCAACGTTACAAGGCAGTAGAGTCTATCACAGAATCATGTTTCAACCTGAAAGGAACACAGCCAGCAGAAAGGAGAACAAGTCATCTCTATAGACTTCCACTGCTTTTTCTTGGTGTGCTTTCTGGTTCCTCTTGTGCTAAGTTGCTTCTGACCTCAGTTCAGAAACCAGAGTAGCCTGAGCAGAGCCTTGTATCTACATGGCCATCAACGTGGCCCAGAGGCATCCAAATCTTACCAACCACCTGAGATGGGAGACAAGTCAACCTAAGCTACCTTCATAGTTAAGATGGAGAACAAAGCACCACCATTAGCATGAATCTACCATGCATCTTTAGGGACTAAAGACACCCGCATGCTGCTCTTGTAGCCTCTCGGTTAGATGCGCAGTGCTGCATGGATGTTAATTGCTGAGATCTACAGTTTTTTCCCTCTGCTATTTAAAATGGTCTTTCCCAGAGCAACAGAAGAAAAAGAAAAACCCCAAACGTGATTACTTTAAGAGAGAAAAATAAGATGGCGCAATCCAAGAAGAGTTACTCTTGGAGGAAAAATCCTATTGCTCATTCAACAGCTGGTTCTTTGTGAAAGACACTTTAGACACAACTTTTAGCAGCCAGTCCTTCACTCAGATTCTTGAGTACATTAAATAGCTTAACAGACTCCAGCAGAGTCGCTACCGATTTATACTCCGCAAAGATCAGAACAAGCCTCCTATATTGAGATTTTTCAGACTTAAGGATATTTGAACTCTATTGCTAGGATCCTTTAGAAGAGAAACCCACCTCATGATACTACTTGAATGCACTGAAATGAGGAAAAAAGCACCCTTTGCTAAAGAAAACAACACATGGCTTGATTTAGAATAAAATTTTTCCCCATGCATTCTGAATAGGGGTAGTTGGCAAGAAACAACACAACTCCGCAAACACATATAATATACTTGCATTTTAACAATGTATGTTTGATATTTGTAACAGCATCTTTATCCTGGCATTCTTTTTTTTTTTAATTCAGATGTGAACCACAGCCATTGAGAAGAATTTAAATCTGCCTTGCACAAGTCGAAAGGATGTTGTCATCTTGCAGGTAGGACTAAAATACTCTGGAAAAATAGGGGAGAACACCAGCACTGGGAAGCAAAGCCCTAGGGGTTCTGCTGTCTGTTTCTGAACATAACCACGAGAATCTCTTTTTCCTAGCACAGCTCTGGGGTGGCTTTTGAACCCGGGACCTTGTGCCTAGAGATCAGTAACTGAACAAAGCCTAATTCTATTGATTGATACATCTATGTCATTATTTTGTCTCGGCTTCCAAACCAGGGTGGCCCAATCCAGACCACTTGGTGGGAATCATCCTTGGCCTGCGCTGACACCTGAGCCAAGCCTGGAAACTGTTTGGGTTGGTGCTAGCTGCCTACAAATGTGCCAAGGACTGTGATGATAACGGAAACACCACGTGGATGACCAAGGTCTGGTGGCTGTGCTCATGTTCTGATGTGTTTCAGTTTATTATCATAGATGAAACCCAACAGACTCGTCACCAGATTGAGGAAGCAACATCTTCTGCCAGGGCTTAGTGAAGGAAGTTCCTGCTATAAATACAGCTTCCACGGCCAGTTCTTTGGAGACGAGGCAAACATCAAAGCAGTGTTTCAAACAGTCTGCGACAGTATCAGACATGGGTCCTGCAAACCACCTCTGGTTAATGGTTTGGCCTGGACACAGAAAGTTTGCAGGCCATTAGAGAAATAACTTCATCCCAGCCCTGGGAATGCTTTTGACCTGATGGGGAAGAGAAAGGAAGCCCAACTTGGTTCACACTCACTGGACAAGGCTAGAGGTCTTCATTCAGTGTTTAGGGGAGATGCGTCAGCAGTGCACACTTTGCCAACCTTACGGTTCGTAAATCTTTGTTATTGTGTAGGGGGCCATTGGTGGAATTGTCTCAGCATAATTGCAGGTGAGGTGACTGGTGTCCTGAAAAGAGGGAGCAACTCAACACTGGTGGAGAGTACACAGGGCTGGCATCATTAGAGTGAGTCTGGCAGAGCATTTCTGTGAGGGGGAGTGACAAAGCGACAAAAACGGATGTGGTGCAGCTGGTGCTGTCTCGCAGTGGGGTTGCTGAAGGCACCAGGGACACTGATTTCCAAAGATAACAGCAGGAACCTGTTTCTTCCTCCGCCTCCCGTGCTTTGTACGCTCTTCAAAGATCTAAGTGATGTGTAGCAGGCCAGAACTCAATGACACGCCAGCTTCCACTGGTTAAGTCATGCTCAGGTTGGCTTGTCTCTCCTGGGTCTTTTTGCCTTCTCATAAGTTCACGTGTGTACAAGATGGAGTTGAGACTACCTCCTCAACAGGTAAATGAACATCACCTTCCCCAAGGACAGGCTGAGATCAAACCACACCATCCGTTCCTCTACTGCAAACACCTTAGGGTGTTTCAGATATGGGCTCCTGCGACAGGGAAACAGCCATGCCTGGTGGACATCCCCCATCAGTGAGCATCCATGGGAAGAGGTGAACGGACAGAGGGTACTGAGAGCATGAGGTTGGTCAAATGCCACTTAGGACAAAAGTCATTTCAGGAGATTTCTATTGACTCAATAAATGACCTGCACTCCCAGACTCAAGAGCCTCACCCTGAGCTAATCATCTAAAATGACTGACAGTTTCTGAAACAAGAAGGTTCCTTCCTTCAGTAAGGAATTTTGAGCCAGTTGCATCAACCTGAACTGCTCCATCCACATCAGGGGTAGAAGCACAGAGAAGTCCCTGCCCAGCCCTACATCTTTCCCCATTTTTTTTGCACATCTCAATGTCTACGTGCTCCCTGTTTATCCAGAGCTAACATGCTCTCTTGGATGCCTGATGGGAACCCCAGACCTGCACACTAGAGCCACCTGAAGATGAAAATAGTTGAATTTCCACGCATTTTACTAACCAACTGCACAGCAGCGTGCAGCCACCTTGTCCTATGCTCTAATCACAAGTTTGCCGCGAGAGGTACGTCTCCAAGAAAGTCTGCAGCATAAAAATACCTGAAAAAGCCTTAATTTCCTGCCTGGAATCTGCTTGGCATGAACTTGCTCCCCAGGAGCCTGCAGCATAGAGATCCTCCCCAAGACCTTAAGCTACTCAGAACCTCTCCATCTGTGCCTCAGTTTCCCAGCTGGCCTAGAGCTCCTAGGAACAGCATGGGCTAATGCTTGTGCGGTGCTCTGATGATGTAACCCTCTCCCAATGATTACCACAGCCTTACAAAGCCTAAAATTGGCAGCACTGGCCACCTGCCAGTACTGTCCTGTGAACGGTGACTCATCTTTATTGGCTGTGGCATGTCATATGCGTGATGGTGGCACGTGATGGGGAACAGAAGGGTTTTTCATCAGCCCTCTGAAATAACAGCTATGGCAAGGTGGTGGACGGAGAAGCTGCAGGTGGGGATGGGCTAAGGGATGACGTCTCTCTTTGGGCTCACTCCAAAGACCATTGGAAAAAAAAAAAAAAAGCTGTCAGTGGCTTCAAAGGCTCCTGGACCCAGTCCTTCCCCACCGCGCTGGGACAATACGGCTGATGATAGGGCAAGCTTTCTCCATGTTGCTCCCTGCCAGCTTGCCTCAGGCTTGGCCTGCTCTCAGCATGCCAGAGCAAGACGTCCTCGGTGCCCACTGCCAACTCTGGAGATGGCTTTTTGATGCTGCTGGGAATTGGCCGGGGACCAGAGACTCGTTTCAAGCAGGGCACCAAATTGTTATCTGTCATCCGGCTTTGGTGAGAAGGAGGGGATGGCAAGAACAGAGCCATATGCCCCAGTCTGGCAAAGTACCTGAGTCATATGAGTGGCCTCCTGGGCGAGCTGCTTATGTGTGTGGAGCTATCTGGGCATTTTGTGAGGTGCCTCCTTGGTCTGCTGATGAACATTTAAAGGGAAACTGTAGTTGAATCAGGGCAAGCTTTCAACGCAGAGGACTCTGGTTCCTCCCCACCAAGCCCCTTCAGCAAGAACACAGCTGGTGAGGTCCTTTTCCCTTGCCCTCATGGCAATGAGCAACTGCTTTCCTTCTCATGCTTCTTCTGCCACAGGGAACCAGGGCTGAGTGATGGATGTCTCCCATTTGTTTTACTCCCCAAGAAATGGCATGAGAGAGGGGGAGAAAGAGTATGCCTTCAACCCCATGGGCAAAGTTTTAATGTCCTTATTCCTTACTATCTATCTCACAGCCCAAGCCAAAGCCCAGACTGTTACTCTGGTAGACCTTTCAACCCCTCCCAATCCATCCTGCTACTGAGGACTCTATGAGGCAAAGACTGTTCAGGCAAACATTGCTGTTACCTTCATGGACCTTAGGAAAAATACACTGGTCCAAAAAGGTAAGAGGATTTCTCCTTCTGAGGCAAAAGGACTTGCTTGGGCCTACATCAATGTATCACCCATCCCAAACAGAGGGTGTAGATGACATCTCGATCTTTTTTGTACTGAGTCCTGTGGAATCTGATGTCTGTGTAGAAAGAGTAGACCCATAGCTTATTTATGGTGGGGAACTCTGGTTATTGGACTCTGCACAAATGGGGATAATTTTGAATAGTGAGATCACAGAGATTTGAATTTGGGGGTTTGGATTCATGTTTGGGAACTGCTGGAATGTATATACTTCGCTACAACCAATTTGAAAGACACCTGTGGAAAACAGGCAGAAACACTCCACAGGAGGCACTTTCCTCTACACGTGCTTTTCCATCCATCAGAGCATCTTCTACCTATAGCCCCTTGGGGCTGCATCTCTACTAAGAACCACGTATTTGCAGGGATTGTTCTCCAGCCCTGAGGCCAGCAGGCACACCCTGGCCCCGTCCATATCCCATCTCTTGCCATCCAAAGTGGCCACATCCAGGTGCCTGTTGGGAATGGTCCCTGGTCCATATTTACTCTCAAGCAGTCCTTGGGGATTGTTTGGCTCAGAGTTAGCTGGCCCATGCCAAAACCACATCAGGCCCATCAAAGAATGGCTTGGCTGGAAGGGACTTTAAAGATCATTTAGTTCCAACCCCCTGCCATGGGCAGGGACAACTCCTACTAGATCAGGTAAGCACCATCCAGCCTGGTCTTGAAAACCTCCAGGGATGGGGCATCCACAGCTTCGCTGGACAACCTGGGCCAGTGTCTCACCATCCTCACAGCAAGGAAGGTTACTTCAATCTTTGGGACCTGTGTAAGAAGTAATCCACTCATGCGTTGTCCTTTAGATATAGCCTCGGTTTTAGATCTCAAACCATTGCTTAACAAGTCACGGTGCCTTGGGATATTTCCTACCCTATGAATATATCTAAGAGGATATTTCAGACAGTATGTAGTTCACAGCATATCCATTATTCACAGCATGTTATTGGTTAACTATCAGCCTGTCATCGGGGGAAAATTAACTGAGAAATTTATCTCCACATTAGACGTAACACATTATCACCCACACAGGAATCCTCGCGCTCAGGTGCAGGAGTGTTTAACTTGAGGTTGGCTCATCACGAACCCACTCGGCTTGATGGGGAATGCCTCCTCTGGGCAGTGAGGACAACAGCTAACCCACCCCTGCTGCTTGTTCTCCAAAGACCAGTCAAATCCTCTAAACTAACTGAGAGGGAAAAGCATCCTAGAGCACCCCTGCAAAAAAGGACAAGCCCCGATCATAAATGGCCTCCAGACGTGGTACAGAAAGAGCGAGGACATGATGAAACAGGTAGGACTTTGCTTTGGGAGGGACAAGAAGATTTGGCTACCTCATTTGCAGATGCCACCAGGCTATTTCTGCAGCCAACACACATCTGTAGCTCAGATGTCTAAAATCCCATTTAGTGCCCAACTTGGATCACTCTGCTTAAAAAGTGAAACACCCGCCCCCCAGACAGGCTGAAGCTAATTTTGCTTTTCCTTAAATATAGGAGCAGCTTCAGGCTACTTATTGTGGGCTGCAGGGAGTGCAGGCACCTCGCACAATCCCGGAGATTTCAACAGGACTTTGCATAATGAAGGCTTACGCTGCAAAAATCTCTTTCAGATCAACAGCAGGGTTATGGAGGAGACAGGCACAGCATCGGTGGAAAGACAGGCTTTTTTTTTTTTGTAGGGAGAAGCCCTGTGTTCCATGATTCCAAACCCTGCACTGAAAACTGCAACTTCACGCAGGCAAATCCCCCGCGAAAGCGTTGTGTGAAGCACTCGTGACATGAGCGGAAGGACGTTAGAAGTTCAGCTAATGCTCGTTAAGACTTAAAGCAGCCGCATGAAAAAAATGAAGTTAAAGGCAACCTCTTTAAGAGGAGATTTATGCTGAAAAACTGGAATCCCTCTCACCTCACTAACTGCCTGTGAGTTGGGTGTCTCTTTTAAGCTGGTTATATGCGCTCCTTTCCATTCAGTGCAGAGGAAGAGGCACCTCCGCAGGGTGAAGAGGGGTAAGGATGGATTATTCTGCAAGAATGAGGTGGATTATCTGCCAGGAGTGATTATGAAATGAAGATCTGGGCTGCTGGGCTTTTTTTGTTGGTGTTAATATTATGTTTCTCCCTGCATACACCATGTTATTTAAATCAGGGGAAGTCCTCTGGCTGGTGCTGCCCAGGAATCTGAGACACGGTCACCCTTTCATTCATCCTCTCTTAAATCTCAGAGATAGTTAAGGTGAGTGATGGACAGAGCTGTGTCCTCTTCAGGGTCCCATCACCTCCTTTTGCCTAACCTAAGGGTAGGTCTAAAAGCATCACCTAGGTTCCCTGGAGAAGGGTGCTGCTGGAGGGTGAGCATCTCATCTCACCTCCTTCAGCTGCTCTGGACACAGGTTGATCCATGTTTTGGGGACATCCTTCCTCAACCTTCTGTTGACTCTGTTTTGGACTCAGACAGCAGATGAACCTCTCGCAAAGGGCCTGCACACCAACACCAGCTCCTTCCACGTGCATATTCTGAGGCTGGAGCCGACCAGTTTGTCCCAGCAGCCACGACACAAAGTGCTCCAGCTCAGGCTCTCAGCAGGCACCTTCCAGGTCAGATCTGCTCACCTGACGGAGTACACTGAGTTCTTATTTCTTTTCTCTCTGTGCTATTTTCTGCTCTTCCCCAGTTGTTGGGCGACAGCAGCTAAGCTGGGATCTGGTCCACCTTGTGCTAGGGGTATGACGAAGGAACAAAAATTCATCAAATCCCAGGGGTGTTATCCCAAACTTTACTGAGGTTGGGACTTGACCTCAAATTCCATCTCCAGCGCTTCTGCTGCTGGTGGTGTGAGGCCATGCAGGAGATGCCAACTCTTGGGTGAGCAGGGCCCTATTAGTGAAACTTGCCTGTTCTTTGAGCGCTGAAGGAGCAATAAACACAGGTTCCTCCCAACCCTTTCCAACAGGCATCTCTCAGGGTGAAATGGTTCTTGCGTGGCATGACGAGGCTTTTCCTTCTGCTGCCCACCCAGTAGACATTGGAACCAGGAAATTAAGCGTTAGCCTGATTGCATCCCCTTCTGCTGATCCTCACAGTGCTCCCCTATTCACTACAACCACAACAGGCAAGATCAGCCCTTTCTGTCACCGTGCTCCTAAACATCTCTGGAGGAGATGCCCTGGGTTTGAGTAAAGACCTCCAGTGTATTCACTCATCTTGCCTCAACAGCCATCTTAACATGGGAACTGGGAGAAAAAAGCAGAACTTCCTGACAGCCATTGCAGTAAGTCCTTTCCTAAAGCTCCTTAAACAGGAGAAGGAGACATTACCTGACCCATTTGGAGAAGACCAGCGCCTGGCTTGGCTTCATGCACTGGGCTTGGCGTTGCAGTCTTAAGAGCAGGGAGGACTGGGGCTTGGAGGAGGGATGTATGCCATAGAAAATTGTAAATCGACCTCGTTCTAGCACTAAATGAACCCATAAGAGGCTGTGTGAACCGTATGGAACTAGCTGGAGCCTGGACACATCAGCATGGACTCTACCTGGGTTTATCAGCCCTGCTGTGGGCCGTTTTGCCAGTCCCTCAGTGACACAGCTGGTACTGTCCCTGTTTAGAGGCAGAACCGGCCTCTTCCTGCGATAAGCCACGCTCTCATAGACATGATGAGCCAGGGGAGGCTTGATTTGATTTTTAAACACACTGCCTTCCTAACAATATCCATCTTCCTTTTGGTTTCTGCCTGCTTTAAGGGAAATCATTGATGCTGCCTTTCGTAACGGCTCCTCTCAGCATTTAATTTCCTTCTAGGTAATTATGTGCTGCCCGGGAGGAAGGGGGAAGACAAGAAGCACCGCACGGGAGTGGAGGAGCCGTAGGCAACCTTGCACCTGAGTCAGGAGGGCTGAGCCAGCTCTGCTGCTCGTATCCATCACGCAGCCCCCGGGGATGGGCGACCGCATCCCTGGCACAGGCAGGGAGGGAGGCAGAGGAGAGGATGGATGCGCCGGGGACCCGGAGAGCTGGGCTGCTGGAGCGTGGCAGGCAAAAGAGCCCTCCAGGGCTGGGGGAGGCAGGCGGGGACGTGCATTGCCTTGGAAGAGAGAGCGCAGCTCGCTCCTGGTGTGGTGGAGGAACGGAGGAACTGCATAGCTGAAGAAGGGGAGGGAGAGAGGGAGGGAGGGAGAGGCTTGGGGGGGGGAGGAGGTTTGGAAAATGATGCAGCTCGTTCGGTGGATTAGGCAGCCATGCCTGGAAGTGGCAAACTGAAAGAGCCGCGGATTTGAAAGCCTTAGAGGGATTATTTGGCCGTGTCGCCCGACTCGCAGAGGCAGGGCAGAGGGCCGGGCAAACTTCACCCCGTGCTTTCTGCAGCGAGGCCAACAATCCGCGTAACGACGCCCTGGCAGGCCTCTTAGGGTATGATTTATACATTTTCCGTGGGGTTAATAATGTTGGAAGCAGCAGGAAGAGGGTGCTGGCAAACGTGAGCAATTCTAGCAGGAGTTGTAGGAAAGCATGTTCATCATGTCAGCACTTTGGAGGCCTGGAGAGCTTGTGATGATAGGTTTCAGAAAAAGACTGCATAAACAGGAGAAGGGAGGCCTCTCTAAACAACTGTGATGGACACGCTTAAAGTGTGGAGGAAGGGGAGACCAGCCTGATTTACTGATGCTCTAGATAGTGGTGACCTTGGTTGATCCAACCAGCAAAATTTAACCCTGAAGGACTACCCGATTCCAATCCCAGCTCCAAGAAACATCTCAGGTCTGTCAGAAATGGCATGCCACAAATAGGCTGTCTTTGGGAAGCCGAGTGTGTGAACTGAGCAGGGGCTGAATAACTCAGCAGCTCATCAGCTGATACCACTGTTGGTCCTTGGAAAGGACAATTCTGCCTCAAGCTGGTGACCCTTAGGCAGCCAGCATTCCTATGTGCATTGCCTGGTAGAGTTGCTCACCCCAGGGCTGGGACAGGGACATATACCTCTTGAACGCGGTAGATGGCCTGTGATTAGCACATCACTGCAGCAAAGGGCATCAAAATTGTCAAACTCTTCTCTGTGGTTGCTTCCAAGCCTCTGCTCATCTGTCTACCTTTGCAGCGATACCTGCCCAAATCTCTTCCTCTACACAATCCCCTCCACTGCCTTCTCCCCTCTCTTTTCTTGTACTTTTGAGAAAAACAGTACCAATGACCAAGCCTTAGTTCCTGGGCGCTCTTCAGAAAAGGTCCTGCAGCCTGTACCTATAAAACCAAGCACCTTCAACTACACTTCACACCATCAGAGCATTGCACAGGCATTGAAGCATCTGTTCCTCACAACACAAATTCAAATTGGGCCAGTTTTATCAGTAAGGAGGGAAACTGAGGCAGAGAAGGATTGCGTTTGTCCAGTGCCAGGTGGCAAATCACAGAATCTTCTAGGTTGGAAGGGACCTTAAAGATCATCTTGTCCAATGAATGGCGACAATTCATTGGACCAATTCATTGTCGCCAATGAATGGTGACACTTGCCACAGCAGCCAAGATAGCCAACCTCCTCCCGATAACACCATCATTTCTTTAGACTGGACTGGGTGTGGAAGAGCTGAATCTTGGNATCAGAGACGGGGGGCGGGGGGAGGCCGGGAGGATGGGGAGGTGGGGGGGGGCGGGAGAGGGGGTCGGGATGAGGGGGAGCCACTTACATGGTAATGTTTCTGCACGGTTCTTTTGGATCATTATGCAGAGCTGTAGCACCAGTTGAGGGGCGCTCTCCAGGAAAGTTTCCAGGAGGCGCAACATATTTACGTCTGCATATTCGTACATCATAGCCCAGTAGAAACGCCGCTGGTGTTCCTTCCGCCTCTGGCTCTGGATCCCCAGGTACATAGTTCGGATATACCTGCAGGAAACAGGAGGAAAAGCTGAGCGTGAGACTTTGCCATCCATCACAACCCAAGGGGGACAGGGCTGTGGGCCGGCTGTATGGGTGAAAGGGACTTCTGAAGCATCTACGCAGCCCCAACGACATCTCCTGCAACGTTTTGTATTGCAGGAGCGGGAAGCCTTTCACTTGCACCACGCAAATGTGAAGCATGGGGGTAGGAAATGCTCGTGAAACACTTGCACAAGAAAACATCTCCCTCGCTTTGGTCTCATGATGAGAAGCTACTTGACAAATGCTGGTCATGACACTTGGCGATGGCTTGACAGATCGTCTAAGCCCCTTCAGCACTGCAGTGAGGAGCTTCCCTTGTGTACCCCAGAGATCTGAGCCCATTTCATCACAAGTGGAGCAATGAGACACCACCTTCACCTTCAGCACCACAAATTCAAAAGACCACAGCTTGCCACTGGTCATCTATGGAGACCTTGGGCAATGTGGAGTAGAAGGAGGTATCTCACACATGGACAGGTACTGTTCTATTGCCTCTGTTTCCATATCACGTGTACAAGGAGACCTGCAAACCTCGTTCTGGGGGCACAACTTCCTTTCAGGAAACATTTGGCCAACCTTTGTAAACAGAGAGAATCAAATCAGGGTAGCACAAGGTGCCCAGCCGTCACAGGACTCATGGCATTTAACAAAGGAAGCATCTCCTAACGGGGTCCTTTCTAATGCTCACTGACATTAATGATCTAATATTGAGTCTTTTTCCTTCTCATCCCGAGCAGTGGCTGTAACCTTGTGCTCTGAAATTTGGGAAGGCAATCATTTTACCTAATGCTCACCCTGAAGTTGGTCATCTGAGCTAGTCAATGGAAAGCAATGTCCCCTCCTGGGACTGTTCATCTGTCCTACCTCAGACGCCAGCACGACGGTGGACTGAAGTGCCTTCTGGAGGCTCTGGGAGGGGCTCACAGCACAAACTGGGGTTTCGCCAAAACGATTAGATCATTCCTTGCCACTCGGGGCGAGATTGCACAGCAAGGAAGAGCAGGAGGAAAGGACATAAGCCTCCACAGCCTTTATATCTCCAAATTTCACCCAGGGACAGGGAGCTGGGAGGGAAGCAGAGGTAGTTCAGCAAGTCCTGCCCTTTCTCAAGAACCTTGTCCTTCCTTCCCGGTCGCAGTTCGCAAGCACAGAAGACAAAAAATCCCGAAAGAAGACGCAAGGACACAAAAAAAATGACGCAGGAAAGCCACCAGATGGGGCTCGACACTCGAGAAAGTGCTACGCCAGTCACATACGACACTGGTGACACTGGTGTGACATCCCCAGCAGAGCCCGAGTGGGGTGGAAATGCCCGCGGAGCACCTGCTTTCTTATGGACACCAGCCCTTCTCCCACCCCACAACATGCCCAAGGCCATCACCTGTACTCAGCATTTCCCTGAAAGCCCCCAGCCCTGGAATCTGCAGGATGACACAGGAATCCTGCCTTTTCCTCATGCATGCAAGAAATTACGCTGGAAAGGCAAAGTTGGGGAGAGTGGCTCAAGGAGAAAGCAGACAAAAGGAGCATGCAACTGTTTTTTATAATAACAGCTACAGAAGCCACCAAAAAACAAGGTGGTGGTGCCCATAAGGTGCTGCCCATGGGCAAAGGCAGAACCACCTCTGCCAAATTCTTTCCAGAGAGATATTCACCCAAATCACCTTGTAGTCATGCACAGCCTCCCCTTCCCCAGAGCTCCCATTCCTACTAGTACATGAAACCTGAACTCCTCTTCTCAAGGGTAAGCCACTAATTTATCACCATCCCAGCCTCCGACAAGGAGAATTTATTCATTTTCACCCTGCGGCAGCCCTTTACCGATTTGCACATAGTTACCATGTAAACCCTCAGTCTTCTTTTATCCAGGTTAAAAAACCTCAATTCTTTTCAGTCCCTTCTCACAGCTCACGTTTGATAGTCCTCTGCTCTTCCACGTTGCTGTCCCCACCAGCTGTCTCCAGTTTGGGGTTATTTTTAAGACTCTACTTTTCTGAGCGCTCTAGCTTAGCAGAACCAAACTACAACAATGGCAATGAGTCACTAAAAAAGATTAAGAAGACACTAATAGAGAGGATATCACATCCTACAATGATTTCTCCTTGACCTCTAGGGATTCATCATCATCCACACAGTAATGCCCTGGTCCTGTCTCCATCAATGGCCAGAACAATGTCAATGACAGTAACACCAAATTCTCTTGGCTGTTGAGCTCACAGCCTTTTGTGAAGGCCATCCCTATCATGCCCCTTCTAGAGGGGGAAACTGACTCATGGATCATCAAAAGGGTTCTCCCAAAGTCCCCCAAGAACCCAGATCTTTTGGTCCTGTCCCCATTCTCTAACCACCAAACCACAAACACGTGAGTAGAATCATAAAAAGGTTTGGGTGGGAAGGGACCTTTAAAGGTCATCTAGTCCAACCCCCCTGCCATGAGCAGGGACATCTTCAACTAGATCAGGTTGCTCAGAGCCCCGTCCAACCTGACCTGGAATGTTTCCAGGGATGGGGCACCCACCACCACTCTGGGTCACCTGGGCCAGGGATTCACCATCCTTATTGTAAAAAATGTCTTCCTTGTATCTAGTCTGAATCTCCCCTCTTTTAGTTACAACCCATTACCCTTTGTCCTGTCACAACAGGTCCTGCTAAAAAGTTTGTCGCCATCAATCCTGTGGACCCCCTTTAGATACTGAAAGGCCACAATAAGGTCTCCTCGGAGCCTTCTCTTCTCCAGGCTGAACCGCCCCAACTCTCTCAGCCTGTCCTCACAGCCGAGGGGCTCCAGCCCTCCCAGCACCTTCAGTCCACGCAAAAATATGGCATTTTTTCTTTAGTGCATTTTCAGACCCACATCTGACAAAGAGAGGACCAAAAATCCATTCTTACTTGACACCAGCCAATTGTGAGTTTTCAGCAGAGAAAGCACAAGAATCACTATCCCCACCCAGTAGGCTTTCAGCAACCAATAAATACCCGTCTAATTAATCAACACAAAATTTCACCCAGCTGTAACATTGGTAAGGCTTAATCCTGTCTCTGAACGTGAAGGTACAACACCTGTGTAAGCAGTTTTATTCCAGTATATCTGTTACTTCCTTGTGGTATTTTATTTACTTGTTTGAGGGCTTTTTCCTGCCTTTACTAACACTGGTTAAGAGCAGACAAACTCTGAAGAAAAAAAAAAAAAAATCAATGTCATTTCACCTGAAATTTGTTGTTCTCGGTCAAGCTGGTAGCAAACAGGATTCTATAATTAGACTTTCAAATCCATATTCAGGCCTGATCTTCAATCTTTAGCAACATGATGCTTCCTCTTATGTCAGTGAAAACCATTCACCGCTCTGTGCTTTTGAAAATCAGGCTAATTTATTTATTTAAGAGCTTAATTTTGGATACAGGAGCCTAACGTTGGGCTTTTTATTTTTTGAATGCCGGCTATTTTTATACACGAGAGTGTGTATTTGTGTGTATGCATGTATTTTTAGTTCTAAGTCCCATCATGGCTTCAAGAGATAGAACTAATTTGGGGTTGGGAGGGGGATTCGAGGCGATTTTCTTTAAATGCACAAAGGATTGGCTGTCCCCTCCGTTCTGGCGGGGTTCCCAGAATTCCTGTTGGTATAATTACCCTCACGCTTATTTACTACGTATGTCGCAGCAGCACACAAACTGCGCGGGGCAAAGTCACTGCTGTCCCTGCGCCAAAACACGTTCTCAAGGAGCCAAAGCCGTTGGCTCCAGAAATGTGGACAAATAACCTCTGGAGAGAGCCCCAGGAGGGAAAAGAGGAGATGCTCCTCCTGCAAAAGAGGTCCACCCCCTGCAAAAGAAAAACCTACCCTAAGTGCTACGGAAAAAGATGCTTCGTGTGGATGACAGAGGCTGCTCAGCAAGGGATGTCCAGAGACAGGATTTTGGAGTCAGAAGCTCTGTCTATACCATTAAACAAAGCAGACCAAAGACCAGCCGTTGTCCTTGGCCAGCTGGCATGACTCGACTCCACGTGGAGTCCATGCTAGTTGGTGTTGGCCAAAATTGCCAGAGACTGTGCTGACAATTTAACAGGGTGAACTATTACAGGATGGTGCCTGTGCCTTAGCACTCTTTGATTTACAGAGGTGGCTCTGAATATCACCAGCAAAAAGCGTAGGAGGATGCCTCAGGCAACAGACTGGCTTGAAATGAAGAGGATGCTGATGTGTTAGAGGGTTGCAGGAACACGGAAAGGCTCATCAGCACGAGCCCTGGGCTATGTTTTGAGGGAAGAAGAGTCCTAATGGCCTGTCCCACACAACCACAAGCTGACCAAGGTCAGGAATCTCAGACTATATCTGCAACAGTTAACAAAGGACAGGGGTCTGATCACTTTTCCTGAGGACAATGGGTCAAGACTGACCACAGAAATGAACTCTCATTCTCCAAAACCAGGTAGCTGCCTTCATACTCAGTATTGGGGATGATCTCTGGGCCCTATGGAGTCCTAAACCCTGCCCAGGTTATGATTACTTGGGAGAGCGCTTGTAAGCCTTGATCAATCCAGTGATTATACTAACAATTTAGCAGCATGATGAAGTTACAGTGCCCACAAGCAGGCCTTGAAGTCGCCTAGTTTGCTAGTATAGGTATATGGAAGGATGGAAAGGGCTAGGATTTGGGGTACTCAGACCACTCCCAAAAACTCCAGGTTGGGAAACTCTTCTAGACCAAGCACAGCCAAGTCTACTTCTGCATTCAGAGAAGGAAACCCGGGCTTGGAAAATGGGATGGCATGCTTAAGAAGGCAAAACCAGACCTCTAGGGACAGGAGGAGCTCACAAAATTAACCCTGCTGAGTAGGTGCGAAGTTACACCTGCAGCACCTTACATATCCCTTTGGATGGGTAGGATTTATCAAGACCAGAAGGACAACAACACGCTTCCCAGCATCTCATTAACTTCCTCAGCTTCTCTCTGGACAACCCTACTTTGCCATGGCACTGCAGGAGTGTGGTTATGTCCTAGATGTTATGGTGTGGATGGACACCATCTCCCTCACCACCCCGTGCACCAGCCTTCTTCCTGGTGCTCACTCCAGGAAGAAGAAGGGTGGGATGGGGCAAGTTATTCAGCTGATGGCTCACCCTCCTGCCATCTCCTCCGCAGGCACTCCTGCCAACTCCTGCAAGGGACCATTATCCTTATGCACTGGAGGGTGTTTATAGATTAAAAGCCCACTCCTTGGAAGGGAGGAAATGAGGACATGTGTAACTGCTCGGCTGGAAGGCTTGCAGTGGAGGCTGCCTGAACATACCCTTAAAATGAGGTTATGTGAGGCCAGATCTCAGCTGGAGCAAGCTGGCATCCATAGGGCTCTCACAATTTACACCAGCTGGGGCTTTGGCCCGCTTTTTTAATTTTAATGAATTATTTTCATTCTAACAGATATAAAAGGAATGTAAGATGCAGCGCTTAAGCAACAGGGGAGCATGAAAGTAAAATGCTGTCTATTAAAAAAATCAAAATCAAACTTACAGTTGCCATCACAATTAACGTGCTCAATATCAACATTTGTTACTGATTTTCTTTTTCTTTGCTAGAATGTGGCAAGTTAGCGATAAGGAGTCACAGAGGGATAATTATTGTTCCTTGTTGGAGTATCAAAGTAGAAACTATGGGCCCCATCCAGGTGCTGATACACCACCGCTTCGTCTGGCTGCTTCCACGGCATCAAACTCCTCCAGAACAAGGTGTTGCACCCAAAACACCTCAGGGGAACGGTTCCTGGCCAGGGCTAATCCTTGAAGGGTGTGCAGGGCTTATTTACACCACTGCTGGTTGTCTTGGGCCAAGACCATGCTGGGGACCATTGCTAAACTGGGAGAGATTGTTTGCCATCTCAAAAGCAAGAAGGACCACCTGAAATCTCCTCACAGGAGTAAGCAAGCAGCGCAAAACACCTTCCTTTAATCCAGCATCCTCATACGTCATCCCAACCACATATGACAAAATCTCTCACCATTTTGATGGGCCCTGATTTTCAGGATCAGGATTCTCAGCGCTTTCTTAAATCTTGTCACTTTTGGCATTTCTTGATGTGGTTATGTATTTAGTTTGTACCAAGACTGACTAAAATGCAGCAAGAGACATGTTCACCACGTGTTGCCGTTTCTGCTCTCTCCTGCCTGGTAAACATGCTTCAGTGTACAACTCCCCCTTATTTAGTTAATTGCTTCTATCAGCTCCTAGTAAACAATTAATAATCTCTACTCCATGCCTCGTCTTGCTTATTGGAGGAGAATGTCACTGAACACAAAACAAGCCTATTCCACACCTCAGACACACTTAAAAAGCTGAAATGTGTGACATGACATCATTAATGAGTTCTGCAGACCAGTAGGTCATGGAGGACACTGTGTTTCTTCAGACACAGAATTTATTGTCATCTTGGTGCCGATCCTGGAACTCCGATATGAGACTTTACCCACCTTCTAACTCATCACAATGTCACTGTGATCCAGGATCACACTTAGGAGTCGCTCACCACAAGATTACACAATAGTGATTTCATCAAGGTGAGAAAATTGGATTACTTGGTCTATATTAACATTTTTGGGTTAAACTGTACCGGTGCCTGTTCCAATCTCTTTTCTGGCATCCAGACAATCCTGTTGGTTTGTTATTTCCTTATCCCTGCTTGAGAACTTCTCTGTGAGTCAGATTCTCAAAAGCATTAGCCAAGACCTTTTAAAGGCAAAGGGTCGAGTCAAGCCAAACTTTCTGAATACCCCTTAGTTCACAGACATGACAACCACCACTTCAGGGAGAACACCGGTCTTTATGTGAATTCAAAACCCTATTCTTTAAATGCACATATTTGATAGGGGATGATACTTGAACATCCATTTATATTAGAAAGTCTTGCTTTTTTTAAAATACTATTTCCAACTGAAATATCTACTAGAAAGAAAGACAGTGCCAGTCTTCTGCTGTGCAGGAGAAACTGTAATATTTTCATATTCTGAGCCAGTTTGAAGCTGTTTCAAAGCACAGATGGCTTTACTATATACCAACCACGCAAGAGACATATGATTTATTTTGTAAACCGTACATTGGGGAGGATCGTATCATAGAGTGACAGAATAATTTGGGTTGGAAGGGACCTCTAGAGGTCTCTGGAGCAAGTCTCCCCTGTAACTTTGAAGTCAGAGAAGGTTGGCGACGGCCTTGTGCAGTTGAGTTTTGAAAATCTCTAAGGATGGAGACTCCACAACCTCTCTGGGAAACCTGTTTCAGTAATTAACCACAGTCACTGCAGACGTTATTTTCAGCCCAAGATTAAGAAGAGAAGGCTCCGGGGAGACCCTATAGCAGCCTTCCAGTACCTAAAGGGGGCTACAGGAGAGATGAGGATGGTCTCTTGATCAGGGAGGGCAGCCGTAGGATGAGGGGGAACAGTTCTAAACTGAAAGAGGGGAGTTTTAGATGAGATATTAGGAAGAAATTCATGACTGTGAGGATGGTGAGGCATTGGAAGAGGTTGTGGATGCCCCCCTCCCTGGAGGTGTTCAAGGCCAGGCTGGATGGGGCTTTAAGCCACCTGCTGTAGTAGGAGGTGTCCCTGCCCAGGGCAGGAGGATGGAACTGGATGATCTTTAAGGTCCCTTCCAACCCTAACCATTATATGATTCTATGATTATATTATTTTCACTATTTAAAGAAAGTGTACAAATCACCCCCTGCTTGAAAATAGACAATTCCATCAAATAGTTGAGGCAATAAAATAATGATGCTGTAGGATTTTTAGGATCCAATTCCTGTAGCTTTGGCATTCGCAGGCTGGTTTAACTTGTGGCTGATAATTTTAGGGGCTCTGATACACAAAACAGGAAGCTGTGATTGATAATTTCAGAGTAATGTTCCCAGCTCCTCTGAAATTATTACTTTGGTAGCAACGCCAACCGAATGGTACATATACCTATATCGTCTCCTCCAGGACATCGTCCACGGTCTTTGCTCAGTTCCCTTTTCACTGATGGTTTAAGCAGATATTTGGGATGGTGAGAGCACACAGCAGAGCTGCAGGTGTGCATTTCATGCTGCTGGCAGGTACCAGGGTCATAACCTCCAGCAGATGCATGGGGTAGAAAATTGGGGCAAGGGCATCGCTGCAGCAACAGCTCCAGAGGCCAAAAATGCGTGAGCTGCCTGTACCCGTGTTGCTCAGTCTGGGGGATGTTTCTAGGATTCATCTTTCTGCCTATTCTCCTTTCCTAGCTGCAGAGTGGCTTTCTCTGACTCACAGGCTGAAAGATCACAGCCAGAAGAAAAGAAACAAATCACAAGTGCATGTTAACCTTAAACAGCCCTATTTTCTGGCACTAATTTGTCAAACTTTCCCACATCTGGGCTTTTTCTGAAATACCCGTGCTTAGCCAGAGCTGGGGCAGCATTTCTTTACTTGCAAAATGAATGCCATTGGTATCTTCATTACCACCCCAGTTTTGGAAGGAGCTCTGCCCAGGCAGTCCCTCCTTCCCTGCGTCCCCATGGGCTGCGGGATCCCCCTGGACATCCAGATTGCAGAATCCCTATTTCCAGATCTTTGCTCCTTAAATCAACGCAGCATGGGAGAAGAGCTTTGTATGGGAAGCTATTACAGTTTTGACACAGGTTCATAGAAATCTTGTTTATGTTTTTACTTGCCAATTATTTTCTGAGCTGTAGAGTCCTAAAACAGAAAAAAAAAAACAGACCAAGGACCTCTTCAGCATGAGGGTATGACAGCCCTTTCCTGACTTTAATGTGGGCAGCACCCTGTATAAAGGAGCAGGCAGGGTAGCAGGGGCTGCCGGAGAGGGTATCGAAGCGATGAGACATGTCACAGCATCTATCACACGTGGGATGGTCTCGCGTCCTAGCACTGAGCCAAGTGCTGTCTTTTATCACAGATTTCCTCCCCTTCCTCTCCCTCCACCCCCTCCCCCCCCAAATTAGTTATGAATACTTAAGCCCCAGTCCCTTTCCTATTTCATACACACTTATTTACTTAAAGTATACTCTGACACCTAGTGCTATCGCCTCCGGCAAAGCCTTCTGTTTTAAATCAAAGCTGTTAAATAGCTTTACACAGAAAGAAAAAAGTTGAACTCAGACTGAATTTTCGCTTCAACTACGTCTGAGCTAATAGGGTTTAATGTCAGGGCTCTCCTTTTGGAAATAAAACTGGTCCCAGTCCAGCGAGCTTTACAGGAACAGATGCAGCCCAAGGCCTTGAAAGTAAGCGGAGGTCTTTCGATTGACTTGTCTTGGCTCCAAGAAAGAGAAGTTTCAGGGAAAATCCAGAGAAATGCCTGAGGGCTCCCAAAGTGTGAGTATTCAAGGGTATGATACTACAGGGACACTTGGGAATAGTCACCTTGCCCTTGCTATAGGACGGGACACTTAACCTAGATGGTCTTAAAGGGTGATTTGGCATCACGTGGGCTCACAGGAGCCACAGGATACCTCAGGAGAGAAGAAGTTTGCATTGCTCTGGGAGTCCAATCAAAGACAGACGCACATCTTCATCTCCTCACGGTTGTCTGCAAGCCTCCACGATCCCTCGGTGGAGGATGCAGGGGAAAGCAACGGCTCTAACTAGCTGTGAGTCCCCTGGAGATGGAGACATGATGTGGTGGTTTTCTCTTGCGAGGGCTTTCCACTTCCCGAGGGATTTCACAAACCAGTTTGAGGCAGCAGGTCCAAAGATCTGAACAGAGATTGCCGGTTGCCTGGGGTCTAAACCCTCAAAAAGTGACGTGGACCCCAGAGCCAAAGAAGAACATGACTGGGAGCTGGTCCCCTCGCTCAGAGGGAAACATTTCCTTTTCCCAGGCTCTGGCAGGTCAGGGAACCGATACAGGAATTGATATGGATTCTGGGATGATGTTCACCTAATTTACAGTATTTACTCATCCCCTGGCCTTCAAGGTCACTGAAGCAGGACCTAGAATCACTAGACAAGATTTTTCCTTACAGCAAAGCCTCTCCTAAACCCCACGAACGGTGGCTTTGTAGGGCTGAGCAGGTGGATGTTCAGGAGACGCTCTGCCAGTGAGAGGGGATATTTTTTTTAACCCCACAGGAGAAAAACACCACCCAGGAGCAGTTTAGGGGGAGAGGATGCTGCCTAGGAAAAGGGGGAGGCTGCTTCTTGAGGACCTGGTGAGGCTGAAAAAGTTGCAGAGCTGCCAGGGTCAGAGCTGTGGGCTTGCTGGCTGGCTGCAAAACGCTCTCCCCACCGCTCGCATCCCATCCCTGGCACGCACCCCCGCAAAGCTTCGGGGCTCCCCGGGGGCAGCAAATCCTCCGGGGGCCGCTCAGCAGCGATGGGGAGCGCTGGGGTCCACCCCCAGCCTCGCCAGGGAGCCTCACGGGGGACCTGGGACCAGATGCTCAGCTCAGCAGCTCCTCTGTGCTGCGGGGCAGGGGCGGGGGGGGGTGTCAAAGGCATCCTCGGATCACGGCTCCCGACGCGGCGGCTCTGCACGAGGGTTGAGACTGTCGCCTTCGTTTTGCCATCCGCTGGAGAAGAAGGAGCTTAAGAACTGGGTGAGCGCCTGCGAAATCCTGGAAGAAGAGCCTCAGATCCCGGCTATTTTTAGTCCCGCAGAAGCCGCGCATACATTAGCAAGGGCCTGCCTTCCTCGCCGAGTGCGCAGGGCTCTGAGACATCACACACCATCACACACTGCTGCCGCCGTCCTCCCAGCCCGCCAGGAAAAGAGTTTAACCCTTCTCGTCTCGCCACAATCTGCCCCATCCAGCTGCACCTTGATACAGACCCTGGTGGGGTCCAGAAAAGGGGGTAGAAAAGTCTTCATGACCATTGTGGCTCTAGCCAGGTGGAGGAAGAACTGGGGGGGTGTCTGCCCCATGGACCTTATATCATTATGTCCGGTGGCATGAGCAGGGATCTTTGGTATCAGCCGGGGAGTGGAAGGAAACTCCAGCACAGAAGTGGCATCTGCCTCCCCTCTCCATCAGGTCTTGCTGGGGAACAGCCAAACCGTGGGCTGAGAGGGGCAGGGAGGTGCTCAGAGCATCTGCAGGACCCAAGAGTTGATGCCTCAACCCCAATGATTTGTCACGGTGGCCAAGCTGGATGCCACTCGTGCACCACCACATGCCACCTTCAATGCCCCCACCGTGAGGTGCCTAATCCTAATCTGCAATCTTCCAGCCATGCAATATCCCGGGAAACATGACCTCATCCCCACACAGGCTCCTCAGATGCTTGGTGTGACATCTCCTTCCTCCCACTGGCCGTGTCTCCACTGGTCCAGACGCATCACACCAGAACAACCATTGCCTGGACCCGTAAAGGGGGTGGGACCGGGGGTGGATGCCACAAAATGAAACGCACGATGCCTTTCGACACACTATTAACAGAAAATGACAGCAACGGTTATTTCTAGGCTGCTTCCTTCCTGAAAGGATGGGAAGCAGTGCCTGGGCGAGGTGCAGGCAGACCATCTCCGGGCTTCACACCCCCAGCGCGTGTCAGCTCCGCCGCCTGTGCACTTTAACATTTTCCAGCTCTTTAATATTTATTACCTCTGCCGCTTTGTGTTACTCATCAGCTATTCCTGGCCAGAGGAAATGTAGTGGCGGGCTCTGAAGCGTGTAGGTACTCTGTTCTTTAAGGGGGCTATAAGTACAACTGCAGTCTCGCAAACACGCCCCGCACTGGGGCCGCGTGGTCTCCTGGGGCTTTGGAGTCATCGGGTGCAGGAGAATCAAACCAGCCTGACCATCCCCTCGCAGTGGCTTTCCAAAGGCCACAAGGACGTAGGAAGCCATCAGGAGAGGAGACACAGCACTTTTGGGAGGCGAAGGAGCCCTTACCTCAGCATATTTGTGCTGATCCCTGCACAGGGAGAGGATCCCTGCACCTGCAGAAACACCCCTTTCCTCCTCAGCATCCTTAGGAAGTTCACATGGACATCCTTCCCTGCTTCACTTGCAGTTATTTCACAAGTCTCCTCCCAGCTTTGCCTACTTGCGGTATTTCTTCCAGCTGCTGGAGGTTCCCAGTTAGGATATAATACCAAAAAGCAACTCAAGCTACACAGGAGTCTATGGGTGGCTGCACTTGCAGCTATTTCATTTAATTTCACTGAACTTCACTGAATTTTTTAGAGTTGGAAGGGACCATAGAGATCATCTAGTCCAACTCCCCTGCTGAAGCAGGATTGCCTAGAGCTTGTCAGAGCATGTTACTCAGGACGGCATCCAGGCGGGTATTGAAAATCTCCAAAGAAGGGGACTCCACAACCTCCCTGGGCAGCCTGTTCCAGGGCTCTGGCACCCTCACTGTGAAGAAGTTTTTCCTCATATTTGAGTGGAACCTCTTATGTTCCAACTTATGCCTGTTGCCCCTCGTCCTCTCACTGGGAACCACTGAAAAGAGTCTGGCTCCCTCCTCCTTCAACCCTCCCTTGAGATACTTGTCAGCATTGATAAGGTCTCCCCTCAGCCTTCTCTTCTCCAGACTGAAGAGTCCCAGCTCTCTCAGTCTTTCCTCATAAGGGAGATGCTCCAATCCTTGAATCATCTTTGTTGCCCTTCGCTGGACTCTTTCCAGTAGTTCCCTGTCTCTCTTGAACTGGGGAGCCCAGAACTGGATGCAGTATTCCAGTTGTGGCCTCACCAGTGCAGAGCAGAGGGGGAGAATGACTTCCCTTGACCTGCTGGCCACACTCTTCCCTATGCAGCCCAATATTTTTTTTTTTATTTTTTTTTTTTCCTAGGTTGGAAGGGACCTTAAAGATCATCTTGTCCAACCGTCAACCTAACTGACAAAAATAGACACCCGCACAACAAGCAAGGAGTATCACCATCACTAAACCATACCTCCCAGCACTACATCAACCCGTCTTTTGAACACCTCCAGGGATGGTGCCTCAACCACCTCCCTGGGCAGCCCATTCCAATGTCTGAGAACCCTTTCAGTGAAAAAATTTTTCCTAATATCCAGCCTGAACCTCCCCTGGTGTAACTTGAGGCCATTGTTTTCCTTGGCCTTCCTGGCCAATAGGTAACACCTAATTAAGAGTGACTCTAAATACCATGATAAAGACAACTACTTTCTAGTGGTCGTGTTTAGGAGAAGAAAGAGCCCAGAAAAAGTGTTGCCCATTATTACAGTATTTTTTTCTTTTTTTTTTTCCTCTTCTCCTACTAATTTAAAAGGAGCTTTCCGCTTGGAGCTTGATAAAAGTGAAGCCACCTGAGCGCGGTCTCGCTCCACCACCTCCCGGGTAGATCTGAGTCTTCTCCTGCTGGCGGACAGTTTATCCAAGCGACACAAATGCGGTCGCAGGAGCTTCCTGCCAGCGCAGAGCATCTGGGCTGCGAGGTAGGGGATCCTCCAGCCCAGCCCAAGGGGCTGATGTTCACGCACAGTTAGGCTCAGAAACGGAGGCAGGGAGGTTAAGTGACCGCCCCCGAGCCAGGGGTGGGGAAATTGGTGGGGAAGTCGGTGGCTTTTCATTCGGGAGGTCCTTGTCTCCCCTGTGCCTGCTGGCTGGGCTCTTTTTCTCCCTTGCGGGAAGGGCAGGGTGGGTGCCTAACAGAAAAGAGAAGAAAGCTTTTTCGTTTTCACACACGTCCTTTCGACCTCCTGCCGCTCAAAATGCTTCCCCAGCCCCATCGCACGCCGTTCGCACGCCTGATACAGCCCCGGCAGCTGCCCTGCACCTCGTGGGGGGATGTTTGCATTAGCATCGACTGTCGTAAATGCTTAGAGGAGATATATCCCAGAAGCACCAATAAATTGCTGAACTCATTGATCTGGCCGTGACTCAGGAGTCACCACTGAATAATCTCTTTAGGCACCTTCCTCTGGCTGAGCCCGGGCAGAGTTTCTGCTCTCATCAGCAAAGCAGAAGAGGTCTCTTCCGTCTTGCACTTCTCCAGGGGAAGGCCGGCTTAAATGACACGTGGGGGCTATTGATTCCTGCAATGAATGAATGGATTTTCCCCTCCTGCGCTCACACCTCCTCCCTCTCCCGCCGAATAATTCAGCGCCTCTGTCATTTGCTGCCCAAATGCCTCTCCGACGTGCGAACGTGCAGCCTCTCCCTGCTGGCATTGCACCCCGTCTCCAAAGCTCCTCTGCTTTCTCCTGCCTCCTCTGATCTTGCAGAGAGGATTTAACCCGGTGCAGCGAGGCGAGGGTCCCAGGCGATGGAGAAGAGGAGTGTTTTCCCCCCCCAAGAAGGAAGGCGTGTGGCCAAAGGGGCTGGGGAAGCTCCGGCTGCGTGTGGGATGCTGCAGAATTGGCTGGGAGAGGTGATGCAGCTGACCCTTGGGATGGACCTGGAAGAGTTGCCTGCGCTCCAGGGATCTGCTCTTCAAGAGGAGCAGAGCAGATGTCACGGTCCTTGAGGAGCTGAAGGAAATACAGCTGGGGGGTCTGCAGTTATGGGTTGAAGTTATGGGTATGCTGGGGTAAGCTAAGAAGGAAAAGGATGTCCTCTTTTGGCTACAAGGAGTCTCACTGCTAGCCCAAAATGTCCTTTCTCCCTGCCTCCCCCAGCTCCTCCCTATATAACCCCCTCCCACCATCTGCTTCTCCACGGCCTGTCTCCTGCTTTGGAGATCCTGCTCTTCCCGTGGCCCCACGTTCGAGTGACCTGTCCTCCCTGCAAGCTCCTGCCCAGCTGCTGTTGGCCACAGCTGAGGTGGGATTCCTCATCAGCTGAGGGATGTGCCAGCTACCAGGTCACATGTTCAAAAAAGCCCTTTTGCAGGCACAGTCCCCAGAAACAGCCTGACACAGTTAGCCCTCCTGCCCCTACAAGTCCTGCCTTGCCCTTCACAGGAGTTAAGACCTCAAACATCACGGGACACAGCATATGTCACCTCCTACATTTGCAGAGAAGAATGTTGGAGAGACCTGCCATCAGCAACCCTCTTGAACAGGCTCTGAGAGCTGTCTCCTGCCCATAAACCTGAGGTAGCAGAGCACAGTGTCCCACCTGCCACCTTGGGGAGCTGGAATTTGACATCACAGACTCTGAATTTGACTCAGGTTGCCCTTTGCCTCCAAAGCTGAGCCCTGACTGATGTAGCTGACTCTGAGCATCTCAGCCCAGGATGAAAATCCCTCAAATCCTAGTCTAAAACTTCAAGTATTTGAGTCCCCTATGCAGGTAAGCTGTGGCAGGCAGACACAGGAGGGTCCGTCCAACACCAGTGACAGGTCTAGGCCACCAAAAGATTCATAATTTCCTTTTCCATCCTCCCCTGCCTCCAACACACCACTCCACATCTTGGCCCACACCTCAACACCCAACTAGGAACAGTCCCTTGTGCCCTCTCCTGCCACCCAGGAGAGTGCCCAGGTGGGTTCAGACCCCTTCTCGTGGGTCCAGATCCCTTCTTGTGGGTCCAAATCCCTTCTTTGCTAGACCTGAAGGAAAGGCTTGACCTTGAGCATCGAACATGACAGGCGAACCCATTAACCACCCCGAGCCAACCGAGGAGACAAAGCTCTCAGATTCCTGTGTTGGGGCTGCTGTGCAGGATATCTAACACTTAAACATCTCCTGAGACACGGCAGCATGTCAGGAAGACTCTCCTCTGCTGGCTCGAAGGGTGGCCCAGGGAGAGTAACGCCGAGGTTCGATTCCCTGCAGTCGGAAACACTTCCTCAGCCACACGGGGTGGCCGGGTGCCAGCGGGCTGGGTTACAAACATGGTCTCATGTGGGCACCCTGTTGGAAAGGGGATGCTGCAGGCTTGAGCCATCTCCAGGCTCCGGGGGCAACTAATCCTCCAGCTTCTATCCCTCCCCGCCTGCATACCCCGCCTCTTGAGGTGACAGCTCAAAGCAGGACACCGATCCTAGGCCTTTTAACGTAGCTTTGTGAATGAATCCCTTTTCCCCTTGCTTTCCTCACACAACCTCTTTCTCTGGGCTGTAAGGAGCATTTTGTGCCAAATGTTTCCAGTTTGCTCCAGTTGTTCGCAGCTTTTTGTTAAAGCTCAAGTTCATGTGTCTAAAAATCTTTTCTGGAGCCACAGAAGTAGACCCAAGTCTCCTTGAATGGGATTTCCTTTCTGACTTCAGCCGTCCCAAGGTGGGAAAGCTAATTTAAACTCATCCTCTCCGTTCCATCTTTTATCAACGGAGAGAAAGCGAGAGATTTCCAGAAAGCCATTCATCCCATCCCAAGATAAGTGTCTACAACACCTCCTACAGATTTCCTGTCTCCTTCTCTTGACTACAGAAGGGTCCAGACAACTAGCTGAGATCTGATGGCTGATACCAGATGTCTCCCATCTCCTTGGCATTCCTTTTCCTATCAGATGCCTCTCACCTCCTTGCCATCGTTTTGATATGCCATTTTGAGGACTCACTTGCGCTGGATTCACATATTTCCCCATGAAAAAGACTTGGGGGACATGGAGACTGGGGTAGTGCCAGGGACCAAGCTCACAGGTAGGAAAGGATTTTTCCTGTGGGAAGTCAAATTCACACTAAAATTGAATGAATTCCCATCTGACAGCTGGAGTAGGAGCTCCCAGAGCTGGCTGGGATATTTCTTCTTCCATCCACCTCTTAACTTGGCCTTCTATTTCTTTGTAGAGCAAATACACAGCCTTGGGAAGATGACACACACCATGAATAGTTCTTGTCTAGAACAGACGCTGTCCCACAGCTTCCATGTCCTTCCCCACCCAGAGGAGTAGTCTTGCCTTTCAATAAAAGTCCCCATAGAGAACAATTCCATGCATGATCCCCAAGGTGACTTCTTCGAGGCATGTCTGAGGAAGCTGGAGACCAGGGGCAAGACCCACAGGTATCTGGGATAGTTTCAGAGGGTATCAAAGATATCCAGGGATTGCTGGCAGGCAGGACACAAGGCATGTAGAAGACCTGTGCCCTTCCAGACCCACAGCCAAGGCTGCACTGGGACACCCGCAGCATCTTGAATGGTGCCAGGTGCCCAATTTTGACAACTGAATGGAGCTCCTGGGTCTCAGCCCAGAGGGGGAATCTCTACAACCACAGGCCACCAAGCCAGGCAGACCAACCCCACCCTGACACAGATAAGAAAGCAGGCTTTTCTTCTCCCCATGTTATTTGTTTCTCCATCCACGCTTTGCCCATGGGGAGCCACCTAGTTTATTCACCTCACGCCTGGAGATCTTGCCCTTCCCTGGTCCCTGCTGCTGGAAGAAACTCTCGCTGTGAGCCTGACAGCAGATTCTCCACATCCCTGCAAGCCACAGCTACCGGGACCCTCTGTCCTTGCCACCTCCAGGGCTGCTGGTCCTCCTGTCACCAGCTATGCCCTTTGACAAAGATGTCACTGTTCAGTGCTCGGCACAGAGAAGCAGCATACAAAAGAGGTCTGGGAGCGCACTCGGTAGGTTTATAGGCAGCAGAGAGTGGTACATGGGCAGAATACATCTCCCTGAGCGGCTTTCTCTATTAAGGCAGCAAACGGAGAAGGTTGGGAAGCAGGAGGGAGCAGGACAGCAGCCATGCAGTAGAGCCAAGACACTGTCCACAAAGCCTTCGCTCCAGGATTGTAGCAGTCTCATGGGTAAGTGCAACCCCCTTCATTATTTTTTTTCCTTAGGACTAGTGATTGGTCCTGTAGGAGTCAAATCCAATTCATATTAGTTATTCACAACTGTTGCACCCCATCAACCTTACATTAATTATTCATAAATATCTCCTGTTTTCCTCTGCCATTCAGCTGGTCCTTCTGGCCACTACTTTAGAGACACTCTATTCTAGCAAGGGGTAAAGTAACTTGTCCCTGGCTGCAATGCAGGGTTGAGAGACGTGGGCACAGAACCCAGGGCGTCCTGGCTCCCAGATATCACTGTTATCTATTATTATAGCAATGTTAAAAGGCTTCTGCTGAGATCAGAGTTTGATTGTACCGAGTCCGGTTCATACACATAGTAAGAGACAGTTCTTGCCCTAAAGGATTTACAATCTAAACTGACAAGGACAGAAACACAGCAAAGGAAAGGATGTGTTATTAACAGCAGGGGACTGAGGCATTGAGAGATGCAATAAATTGCCTGCGGTCACAAAGGGAGCTTGTGGAAGAACCAGAGCCTGACCCTCGATTTCCCTCCGACGCTGTCTTGTCTCAGCCATCAGGGAAGGTGCACACTGGGAGAGCCAGGAACTTTGCTGATGGTCCTGGTGAGGCCAAGACCCCCTGCTAAAAAACACATCCTGGCAAAAATGCACTCTTGTCCCGGCGCCATCCCTATTTGTACATGACTTTGAGGGAGGAGAAAAGCCTCCTCTGATACCACCACCCCCGGTGTCATCATCATCCCCTGTCAACTGGCTTTGGTTCACCCAGACGGGTCCCCTCCAAGCCCTGTTAGAAGGGTCAGGGCTGAGACTGATAAACCACACCAGGTACTTCTATAGAGTAGCAAGAAAGGAAAATGAAGCTGGAATGACTTTTCCTTAGGGGAAACTTGCCTGAAAGGGTAGGTTTCAGGGGACGTCTGTCTGACAGAGTGGCCCTCAGCAAGTTTGCTGTGTTGAGCACAACACCATGCCAAGAGTCCCGCAAGAGTTGTTGATCATTTCTGAGTCTTGTCAGGATATCGCAGAGCACGATGAGATTATCCCACCTGTCTGTGCACACAAGCCCTACAACACCCCATGTCTACATGTGTGTCAGGAACCACATGGAGACAAACACATTTACTCTGTCTACTTAAGCAGAGGCTGGTACTACTTTTTGGAGATTTGGCCTCTGACATCAGTTCCTTTTCCAGTAGCCTACCAAAGATCCTTGACTCTCAGGGGTGGATTTGATCCATAGCAATGATGGAAAGGAGGTTTGTAGTATTCAGTGGAATGCCCAAATTCCATACCGTATTAGGTATGGAAGGATTTGATTTCAATTGATAAACATCAATAAATTTAGGTTTTTGCCTTCTCACATCCAGCCCCATGTCTCATTTAGCTACTCATCAATCCGTTCGGTTTTGGCATCAAAACGATCCAAATTCTCTAACTGTCCAGAAATTGTATGGTCTGATCTGCAGGGAAGAAAGAGGCAAGGAAGAAGCATGGTGGGGTTGAGGTTTGGAGTCTTCAGAAGTGACAAAGATCAACAAAAATGCCAACCAAAACCCAAAATAGTGGTTTTAGCAGTTAAAGCCCTTTTAAAACAAAAACAAATGTCAAGTCCCTGCCTAGGAGGGAAAATAGGGAGATACGTATCTGCACACCCTCCCATGGCTATGACCCAGCATCCCTGGTCCATACTAGACATGGAGTTCCCATGGCTATGCCCCAATATCCCTGGTCCACAATAGTGGTCATTACACTGTTTTTTGTTCTCAAGCCATAATCATCAGGTGTCTGGCCCTCAGACAAGCATAGCTATAATATAGAAAATCAGGGTAATTTACCCATGGTCTTACGCAGCAAAATGCATATTTCTGAGGTCACCCTGCATCCATTTGGTCACAGCTTTGTCCTGTTGTGTAACTGCTTCCCCTTCCCCGCTGCCCCAGCATCCACGTTGGATTAGAAAGGGTTATGATACCGATAAATAGCTTAGTGCTGTGGGTGTTCTCAACATCTGCATGTAAGCCTTCGAACGCAGCCACGGCAACGGGGAATTCAAATGATCTGTCTCATTTCATCTTCCCCTTGCAGCACGCCGTCGCGGGAGCAAACATTCCCATGAATTATTCGTGTCAAATCACAGAGTCCCCGCGTGCTCCCGAGTGCAAACAAGCACTTTCCTTACACGATGTTTACGGAGCAGAAGCATTAGGTGAGGAACGAGCAGTTTTAGGGCTCGTGTCATTTATTGGGCCAAGAAAAGGAATTGTTTTTTAACACTGAGCTTTGTTCCAGTCTCCAGGGCCTCATATAAAGTAATTAACTAACCATTTCAGGGTCCTTCTCGGAGGCCCGGAGGCCAAGAGGAAGAATCTGGCCACATCCACGCTACTGAACCCTCTGAGCTTTCATACCAGGGTGGGAACATCCAGCGCCTGGGGGAAATGGGATGAGCAGGGGGGCTCCAGACAGCAGGGCAGCTACACCACAACCTTGCAGTGTGCTCTCATAAACCAGGAAGGACAGGATGTAATAACGGCTTATGTCGATTTATTGTAAACATTTAATATTGTCAGTCTTCTCCCACGGGAAAGCATCTCTGACTCCGCGAGCTGAAGCCAGGCTGAGGTAGCTGTTGCCTCTACAAAGCCTTGTTCTTGCACAGGATCCTGTCCCAGGGCACTGACAGACACCTCATTCCTGGATGGCTCCCTGAAGAAAGGTAAAGTCTTCAGGTCGAGACCCCACAATTCATTACTTTGGCTTTAGGAGGGTCCTCAGCTCTAATATCCTTCACAACACACACTGCTTATTTGCGCACCACGCTCCTGATACACCCCAGCATCAGGAAAACATCACCCTGGCTCAAGCAGACTTTGTGTTGGAGTTAGAGCCCTTGGGCTTTGCCATCTGGCCCCCTCCCTCTTGGCTGCAGCCACCCTGGGTGAAAATTAATTTAGGATTAATTTATCCTTCAAGTGAAATACGGTGTTCGTTTGGGAAGTACCAGTCTGAAGGCCACCATTCACGCCCAGAGGAGGTCACAAGGAAGGGGCAATTTTTGCTTTTGGGGATATCAAGGACAAGGCCACCAGCAGGTAAAGCCACGCCTGAAACTCCTGCTCTTACACCAATCAAAGTCAAAGATCTTCCTGGTGACCACCACGGCACCACCCCCACCAGAGCTGTTTCAATAACGCACAAAGCAAACCAAGTCACGGTAACGTGACTTTTCTGCATGGACTGGGTTGCTCTCAATCGAGGTCTTTTAAGAGCACATTCCCTAATAACAGGACTCTCCTATAACGGTGTCACCAAAGCCTGGCAATGCCACTCCAGAGCCCACGATCTTAAATAATGTATTTTCCTTCACAGCTGTGAAAACTGCAGTGCCTTCACCCATTCTACTGAATAATGAGAGCGTTTCTGCAAGCTTGCCATGGTAATTTAAAATCAATTTTACTTTCGTATCCCATTATAACTTTTGCTATAGGAAATTAACGCTTTAGTAAATCATATAATGTCTGCAAAAACAACAAAGCGCATTAAATGGTAGTGCTGCAAGGTTTAGTTGATTTTCAATGAAAAAACCAACAATGGATATATGTATTATAAATTAAATATGTACTTTGTACCACGTCAGCTATGAGAAACACAGGGGATGTAGGTGAATTTGGAACGGGCCACAACATCTGCCCAGCGATGGAGAGGAACACACTCAGCCACTTTGGAACAAAAGGTACCCTTTGAGGTACCTTTTTGAATGATAGAAAATAAAAGTGATTGTAGGACTGGGACTTTTCACACCTGAGCTATGACTTTTAATGACTTTCATTCAATGTTTTGCAGGAACAGTGTGGCTCCATCCATGCTGGAAATCCCAGCAGCATGTGGGAATGTGGAAAAGGGCTGAAGCCTGACTGTCCATGCTTAAATTGTTAGCGTGGTCCTGGCACAGCTTTGTGCTAGGAGAATTAGCCTTCTCCAGACAATTCCCAGGCATGGATGAAGAATTAGCCAAAGCTGAGGATCATTTACAATAAAACATCTGAGATGTCACCCCATTATTTTGGTGGCTTGGACATTTGATTGTGCAAATGTGAGTAGATCATGCAGGCTGGTCTCAAGGTCAGAGAACAGTCATTGAATACTACCCTGGTTTAAACATAGCCACAAAGTTTGGGCTCCAAGTTCCATGTTTTACCAATTTTTCACTTGAAAGCCAACAGAGGGAGTTCCTTTTTTAAAAGGTGTGAGGTCTATGATAAGGAAACTCCATGGACGGCTCTAGAATGCCTTTTTCCATAAACCAAAGGAAGCACATAGGGGATGGAAACATATCTTTGGGTTGAAAATCAACTTCTCTTTCTTCTTTCTCTGGTGGTTATATGATAAGGTGAACAAAGACTGCGGTGAGACATGATATTGTGCCTACCTAGATGGATTCAAAAACCCCGTTAAAATCACTATGGTGTTCTTTCTCCTAAATAGAGGTCTACTGAACCAAAGCATGTAACTATTTTTTTCCCAGTTGACTGGTGGAAGCAAAGAAGAAACTAAAAGACAGGAGATGCTGGAGGCAGTTGGTGAGAGCAGATCCTCACGGGGTAGCCCATGGTGGGTAAAGGCTGAAGTTCAGATCCCTGCTCAAAAATCAGGTTCATGTGTCAGGGACAGACAAAGGCCTGGGGGAAGAATAAGAGGATCTAATGTCCCAAACAAGACTGTGCCCAGCCTGCACCTGTGGGTCAGGTCGTTAGGCTGTAGGAGGACAAATACCACCTTTGGAGGTGCCAGGTACCAGAATGGCTAAAGCATCAGCCTGCTGTGTGCATGATGGTCACCAGCCCCATGGCCAGCGCTGTGGAGGGGTTGTTAATGGGCAGTGGTGATAAATAAAGCTCACTTCAGCTTGCCACCCTTCAGGATATGACCTGAACCCAGGTCTTCTGCTGGCTGTCAGCTGGCTTCACCTACTGATTGCAACGTATGGTGGAGGAACCTGTTCTTCCTCCTATATTTCCTTTCCTGCATTTGGGAAATGATGCTCAAACCTTCTGGTGATGTTGGGGTGAAAGCCAAAGCTGTATCATCCACGGCAGATGAATTGCTCCAGCGCTCCCAGACTTATGGGGCTGCTTTTCTGCCTGTTTTCCCAACGACGGATGAGCAGAAATCTGCAGAACGCGTTAGTTACCTCCAGTCCTTTCCATGACAATCCCTTCAATTTAAAAAAAATATGCTAAAAAGAAGAAGAAGCAGAAAAAAANAAAAAAAAAAATTAAAAAAATTTAAAAAAATTTTAAAAAAAAGGCATTAAGCTGGGCCTTCATCTCCTCTCCCGATGATGCCTGCTTTCAGCCCTTGCTGCCAGCAGTCCCCTCCTACCATCAAAGGTGAAACCGGCTCCGACATGACAAGTAACAAAAGCGCCGGCTCCTCACTCCGGAGCCGCGAGTCATTAGGAAGTTCCTGCCTCTCTCCCAGTTGTGCGTTAATGAGGGAACGGAGGGAGAGCCGGGGATGGTTTTGCTCTGCGTTTGAGAGCCAGCTCGGGAGATGAAACCTGCCGTTCAGTGGCTTTCACAGGAAAACCGCTCCCCTCCCAAGCTCTAGAAAAACCTCATCAAAACCGGTGTAGGCAGCCTGATCCAAAGGACGGAGGAGGAGGAGGAGGAGGAGGGCTGGGGATGGATGGCTCCTGCAAAGCCCGGTTGCAGAAAGCCCCTCCGGTCAGCCCCTCATTTTTTTGGGAGGCATTTGGCGGGTGGGTTGAGAATTTTAAGTGCAAGATGACTTTGGGATTAATGCCAAGGGTGCACAGCACGATTGGTGAATGGACAAGCCTGGGTAGGTGTTTAGCGTGGACTTAACAAAAACCTCCTTAATGGTATGGAAATCCTGGACCCACATCAGATGGGAGATCTCACCACCTGAGGGTGGTGAGGCACTGGCCCAGGTTCCACAGAAAAGTTGTGGATGCCCCATCCAGGTTCAATACCAGGTTGGAGGGGGCTTTGAGTAACCTGGTCTAGTGGGAGGTGTCCCTGCCCAGGGAAGGGGGTTGGAACTAGATGGTCTTCAAGGTTCCTTCCAACCCAAACCATTCTATGATTCTATGATCTGGTTTTCCTTCCTTAGCTTGGCAGTGTTTGTAAAACAGGGGCAAGAAGGAGAAATTGCGACAGATGGGACAGAAAGGTTGTGTCTACACCTGCAAAACTGCCCCTTGGTTCCCCTCTTCCTCATACATGCCGGAGCATGGGAGACACACCCCATCCCCAGACAGACACCCTTAGCTACTTCAGAAGATGGGATATGAAGCCGGAAGACCATCTTGGACCAGAAGTAAAACCCTTCCCATGAAAGCTTTCCCAATACCAGTGTTTTCCCACCTAAACCAGTTGCTTTTGACAAATGGACATCTTCCTTCAGGGGACAGTAAGCAGCTTCACTGTAAAATGCCTTGTTTGTCTTAATGAGTATTTTGCCGAGGCACAGACCTGCAGGGACCTCCACCCCTGCCACGTCAGCTAAGAGGTCTGGGCCCTGCAGAGCCTCTCGGGAGCGGGCAGGGTGTCTCATGGGCCTCCCGGCGTACAGTAAGTCCTGGGGGATTACTCATGTGATGCCACGCCACTACGAAGCTGGACGGGCAGGCACGTGGAGAAGGGAGTACAGTAAAAAATAAAACTTCCCTTGGCCCATCCTCTATCATCCCGAATCAGCGAGAGGCTGCCTGTGCCAGGGGTGCAACGTCCAAGGCAATCACGGCTGACAGTGCCTTCGAGGGACGCTGTCAAAGAGTTTTAGGTTCACCATTCGGTGAAGGAAAGATTTCGTGACCGACTTCATGGGAAGGAGCCCCTTTGCAGACATGCTGGGAGAGCAACCTGCAGCCGGCATGGCTTAACCCCTGGTTCCCACAGCACGATACTTCTGCAGGATGGTGCCACCATCCTTGAAGGTGAAGGCTGGGTCAAAGAGGCAGTAGGAGAGGTTGGGTGAGGACTCAGGCAAGGATGAGGAGGTCCACGTCGAAAGCTCTTATTAGGTGGGTGGTGGCAATGCTGTGGTGCAGCCAACCCTGGTGGGATGGGGACATGCCCTTGGCTTCTCCTTCTGGTCCGTGTTTTTAGTTGTCTGGGGACTACAGGTCACCAGCTTGATGCGAGACGTTGGCAGAGCCTTGGGGTTCGTGGTGAGCGGATGTGCAGTGTGTGCTCAGGGCATCAGGTTATTTGTGTCTCCAATATCAGACATCTGATGTCAACTGAGCTTCCTCTGTGACCAAGGGAGAGCAAGGGGCAAGTGCAGAGGGTGACTCATCTCCTGAAACCAGCCTCCTGCACTGAGTCATCCTCTGGAGGAACCTTTCTCTCAGGCAGAGAGCAGGAGGATGAGGAAGTACACCAAAACCATGGGCAACAACTGCTGTCAATGCTTCTGATGGCTGGAGGGGATGGGGCTCCTTCCAGGTGGCACTCAGGGACCTACTACCCACAGGTCCATCCACGCTGGTAACGCGCAGTGCCCTTTATATTCAACAGGAAGAAAAAGTTGTAGTTTTTTACCGTGAGTGACATCTGATGCACTTCAGAGGCCTGCTTTCGGCTGAGGTGAATTATGAGTTTAATTACATATTATATACCTTTTTTTGGAAATACTTCCATTGCCAAAGCACTAAGTCAGGTGAGGTGAATCCCGTCCTTCTGGCCCAACCGTTCTCCTATTTAGAAATAGTCTACATATTCATCCAAATCTGTTTTCCGACACTAAACTGTTGCCCCACTCTCATCTTTCCCAGGATTTTGCACACAAGTCTCTTTAGGTAATGACTCTGGAATGAATTTTTAAATATTTTGAATCTTTTTATCCAATTTATGAGCACCACACAGGACAATGAATCCCAAGGAAAAATGTATAATGAATAAATAAACCACATACATATATACATACCTTTAAACATAGATATAGGTTCATACATATGCACAAACCTACATGTATGCATACCTATGGCTTATTTATTCTTTATAGGTGTATATACAGGTGTGTGCATATATATACACAGAGGTATATCATATCTATAAATAAATGCATGAAAAACTGATTCATGAACTATATATGAATAAATAAACAATATATGTGTGTATATATAATATATATGAGCATATACATGGTTTATTTATTAATTTATACATCTGTACAAACAATCTCCTACTGGTGGAGTAGGTCAAACCCAGGAATTGCTGTCTGATGTAAATATGGGAAATCAGCATTAAGGTCAAGCTGGGATAAATAAATGAGTATTTTGAAGATTTTGGGTACAAGGCCTTTGGAATGATTTGGGAAAGCTCTTTTTAGAAACCTAGGAGATGTCACTTCTTGGCAAAATTATTCTTCCTGGTTGTATTTCGCCTTTTAAACCTCATATTCAGTCTATGCTACCTGTAGTGCTGGGTGGGATGACCCATTACTGTGTAACGTAGTATCATGGCAAAATGCTATTTCAAAGTAAAATAAAATAAAATAAAATAAAATAAAAAAAAAATAAAATAAAACAGATTGACTCATTGTCTTTGGAAAGGCAAAGGGTTTCTCACTGGTGATCCAAGGAAGCAGCTGGGTCCTGGTACCCCTTGTTGCAGCTAAAGATAAGGAGAAAAGTCTCTATATCAGGTTCTGCTCCACACGGAGGCATCAAGAGACCGTGGCCAAGCTCTCGCTGTCCTTCCCCCATCCCTACCCTCTCCGAGGCGTTACATGAGCTGAACTTTGCTCACCATCTGGCACCTCTTTCAGCCCTTCCATTACTCCCCTGCCTTTCTCTGGTTTCCCTCCTGGTCTGGACGGAGTCTCCCCGGAGCCAGTGCAGCCACGCTAGCAGGAGAGATTGTATCGCCGCTCCTGGCTGCTCGGGAGGGATGGAGGAGCCTCTCCTGCCGCGGCCGTGTGATGGGGACCCACGCTCAGCCACCCCATCCCTGCATCCCTGAGCTCCATCCCCTTCCCCGCAAGTCCCGTCTCCCAGTCTGTGTTCTGGGAGGTGCCGCTTTACATTTGATCTATAACATGGGCGGGGATATGACTCATTTGATTATACACATACACACACGCGTCCCAGCCCGATGTGTATATAAAGGAATCTCTTTCATATTAAGTCATTAACCAAATCTAAGCTCAGACACGGAGCTGGCAAACTCAGTAGCTGCAGAGACATTCCCCTCCTGTTTCCCCTTAGTTCAGCTTTTGATAATCTCAAGGGTAGAGATTATCTACCCTTGAGAAGGTATCTCGAGAGGGTTGAGATTACCTACCCTTGAGGCCAGAGGGGCTAATTTATTAATGCCTTGAGGTCTGGTAAGGAGTGGGGAAAGCAGACACAGACCAGAGCCCTGGGCAGAGAGCAAGGCAGGGCAGAGAAGAACAGCTCTCCACCCTGCTGAAGGATGGACGTGCCACCCAGGAGAGCTGGGGGATGATGCTATGAGACGAGGTGAACATCTCGCTGTGGAGGAAAGAGAAACAGCCAGGATACAGCACTTTGCCTCTCCTGGAAAATCACTAAAGCAAGCAATAGTAATTGGAGAGCTACTTGTAAGCTGGGCATCTTCTCCCCTGCTAAAAGCTTTGCCTGTAGCACTGAAGGAGTGGCTTGTGATAAAAATATATATATATTAAAAATATCTGCTCTGACAAGCGTGAAGCCGGAGAGCAGAGAGGGAGGGGAGGAGGTAAGGCGGGTAGGAATCATAAATCAAAACGTTTTGCTGCTTCTAATTAAATCCACCAACCTGTTTGAAACAAAACCCACCCCAGGTCAATGGGAAGAGACGGGTGACGAGAAGCTGCCACTGCCTGATGGCCAACGGTGGCCAACCGGTCCCTCTGCAAGGCTGAGCCTCATGCAGGAATAGGGTGGCCTCAGTGCCTTGACGCCGTGTTTTCAGCTTCAGAAAAGCCTCCCACCATCTGTGCCAGGCAGAGAAAGCGGGAGAAGGCAGAGCGATGGCAGCGGGGAGAGGGGGGAGAAGCTTTGCAGGCTGTAAAGGGAGGGCTGGAAACCACCTCACTGCACCGTGTCCTCTCCAGCCGGACGGCTGCAATGTGCTTCTGCCAGCCCTGCAGCCACCGTGGCTCCTGCAACCAGCACAGCCCAGGAACGGGTCAGAGGAGCAAAAATCAGGCAAAAGGGAGGATGGAAAATGGAAGAAAGCGAACCAGAAATCATGCCACTGCCGTGCTGTCCAGGATCATAGAATCATAGAGTCATAGAACAGCTTGGGTTGGAAGGGACCTTAAAGATCATCTAGTTCCAACCTCCTGCCCTGGGCAGGGACACCTCCCACCACACCAGGTTGCTCCAAGCCCCCTCCAACCTGGCCTTGAACCCCTCCAGGGATGGGGCAGCCACAGCTTCTCTGGGCAACCTGGGCCAGGCTCTCACCACCCTCACAGCAAAGAAGTTCTTCCCCACATCTCATCTCAATCTCCCCTCTTTAGGACGCTGCGTGTTGTCTGTTTGTGGTCCCCACTCGCCTCCAAAGGATGTAGCACAACTAGAAAAGGTTCAGAGAAGGGTTGTAAAGGTTTTTTGAGGGATGGAGCAGTTTCTATATGAAAAGCCACCACAGAGACCAAAACTCTTCACTCCAGAAAAGGGACAACTGATGTGACATAAGATAAACAGCTATAAAATCACGACTGCCCTGCAATGAAAGATTTTCCTTGCAAGATCAAGGAGCCCCATATGAAATGGTTAGGTGACAGTTCAAACCTACCAAAATGAAAGCTCTTTTTTTTTTTTTCTATATGGCACAGTTAAACTGGGCAACTCCCTCGCATGCTGCCAAGCATTTAGACAAAACAAAAAAATAAAATAGACAAATTCAACCACTGAGGAAAACTCTGTTATTAAATGGACAGCACCATCTAGCTCAGGAAAGCCCTTCGGGAGCATCCTGGGATGCAGCATTGTGTTTGCCTTGCTCTTACATGCTCCTGCTGTTGCTCAACCTGCGCTTGATGCACTTAAAAGCTGGCTGTCCCAGCACAACTTGTTATTTTTCAATACCAAGCCTGGCTCATTTCAAGTTTCTTAGCGAATTCCACCAAAAGTTGAGTTGGCATCTGCAGGGCAACCTCTGCTGAGCCTGCTGCTTGAGACTGCAGAAAAGGTACTCAATACACTCAAATCTTGGGCGGGGATGGCTTTGCCTTGGCTTTTCCAAGTCTCCTTCAAAAGCTTCCCCAGTTGAAGCACTTGAAGCCCCAGAGGTGCTCGGGGAGAAGCTGGGGGGCTGAACTGTGATTTGTCCCCCATCCCATCTTCTGGTTGCAAATATCAACATACACTCATTGTGTGTTGGGGACCAGATGATGGGAGGAAGAAGGTGGCCGGGGGCATCAAAGCCATCGACGATGTTGTCTTCAGCAGGGAGTGGTGCAGCTGGTCCAAGATCTTCTAAACAACCTACAACTCCTTCCACTTCCTAGAGCTTTGCTCCCCGCCTTGTGCGCTGGCTACTGAATGGATTAGGGGATCTTTATCAGAGGCTAATGTTTTTCTAACGATCGTGTTGATTGCGAGTGGAAATCTGCTGACATGTTGGAAAGAAGGAGGAGATAAAAGAGCAAGCTCTGGAGAAACACACTTCACTACTACTCTTCAGTCACCAGACAAAATAAACACTGTGAAGTTTCCACAGGTTGGTTGAAGTGCTGTGTTAGTGCTAAATATTGCTGTGAATTGGGCAAAGTGAAAGTGACAATTAAATACATAATAAATGACTGTTTATGGTGGTGTTTTTGTTTCTTCACAGACTGGGAGGTGGCGTAACAGGACAGTAACGAGCTTCTGGAGTGATTGCCCTTGGCACTTGGGGTAGGGAATTTCACTTGAGAACATCATCAGATCCCCATCTTGTGTTTTGGCTTGCAGAAAGCTATCCAGGTTCGATTTATCCGTGCAAATAATGGGGAAAAATAATAAAAAACACGGTCCCTGTTGGTGATCTGTTCTCTCTACTACCTACCCACGCAGTTCAAAGATGTGAGACTTGTTTCAAGTTGGAATTTGACTGACATCCCTTTCCAAACACGGGAGCTCACTAGGCGATTTTATCTCCTTACAGCAGATACCACCTTCCTGAGGGGGAGGAAGGAAGGGTGCCCGTTCCAGAGGTGGCTGTGCTTTTAGAAATCAAAAGTTCACCCACTGGGGCTGTTCTGACTCGTGAGACAAGGAGCCATGGGAACCTTTGTTAGCGTTTCACAGTAGAGTGGGTTGATATTTTTTAATCAACATTTGCATGCTTTAACTTCACTTCTATTTTATTTTTATCCATCCTCTTTTCTCCGCGTATTTTCAGAGGACAAAAGGAAAGAAAGAAAGAGAACTTTTTAATTAAACTTTGGAAGAAAACTATACTACAAAGCTGTTCTTTATATTGCAGGAGACAAATCACTGCAAACATTCTGAAGAGCCCTTCCTATCCTACCCCTTTTGATGCAATGTGTCAGTGCCACCACACCTCAGAAGTGATCTGGGGTCCAAATTTGGCTCCAGACTGAAGGGGGCCACCAGATGAACTTCGCTGTCACTACCTCCTTATCAGACTAAGGAGCTGAGACAGGACAACGTGATGCTGGACACATCTTGGGTACCTCTGGCAATGGACAAGCGTGCCACAACCACCCCATCCTGATGAGCCACACGGGCAGGCAACGGGCCCTGTGTTTGGGCACAAGAACTTCTGGATAGACAGATTATATCTGTGTCATTAAATCAAGGTCTTAAGACCGACACCTTTTCATCTGAACTTCTTTAGGATGGTTCTTGCTACAGGTTCTGCCCATTCTTACATATTTTTTGGCAAGCTTCAGGAATTAACCTGGGCAGGGACAACAGTCCTGATATGGCCACTCTGTTTGGGAGGGTAAGAGAGTATAAGAAAGTGGATGAGGCCAAAAGGCCATGTCTTATTTACTAAGTATATACCTAGCCAGAATTTCCTGACCTGCAATTCAGCATGGCTGGCTTTCTCTTCAGAGAGACCTTCCTATAGTGACTGGTAGAAATTTGGACTATAATCGGAACCAGGAATTGGATAGACCTCTCAGCTACTACGGATTTCGAGGTCTGATCCACATTTTTCAAAGGAAAATTCAACTTTTCAGAAGAGGAAGCTTAAAACCCCACAGGATTACAGAAATGTCATGTTTTTTTTTTCCTAGGAGCTGTGATTCAGATGCTCCATATTTTCAGTCTCAAAAGGATAAGGTTTCTGGGCAGACTTGTATTTCCAGGATGTGCCTTCTTTCCAGTGTATGTGACTTTATGCAGATAAGATCTAGTGTCCTTTTATGAAGAAGACATGGAGGCATCTAGCACGTGTCTCTACTCCTGGGTGACCGAAACTTTGTTGTCTCTGTCTTTGTGCCTCCAGAAGCAACTGCCAGGATGGTGATTTTGGAGCTGACAGAAACCCTTGTGGGTAAAATGCTGGCTTTGATGTGGTCCTCGGTGCAAGCGGATGGAACAGAGGTCACAGTTTATCCTTAAGCACAACCCCCTCACTGTAGTCAAAAGGGGTAAAAAAAGGAAAAATGAAAGGAACCTGCAAGAAACCCCTCATGAGAAAGGTGTGAAGGCAGAGTGCTGCTGTGGGGCTGGAGTTGGGCTACCTTTAACCACACCACCAGCCACCGGCAATGAGAAGGAAGGTCTGACTGGTCCAACATCAAAGAAACTTGCCTTGTTGGTGGGCTCCAAAACACCCTCCTGTTACACACCCGTGAGGAGGCATCTCCTTGAGAATCCTGGGCTCTAAACTTTGAGATAGCTATGAGGATGTCACCTAGCCACATGCTGCTGGTCCAGAAGGGTATGGGGCTTCCATAGGTCCTATATCCAAGCTGCCATCCCTATGTGGATGTCTGTGGGTATCTCAAGCGATGCTAGCCACCTGTATTTAGGCAAAATGCTGAAGCTGAAAAAGCAGTAAATAATAAATAATGCAACAAGCTGAACTGAATCTTAGGTGACTAAAATGTACGTGTCTACTTTTGAGTTAGTTGCCCCAGGTCCTTTCTGTAATCAACTGAGAGAAATGCATTTCTGCTACTTTAGATACATGTTTCCCTCCATTAACTCTAAAGGGGATTGAGGTAACAGCTCAGAAATAAGTGTCTACATTGTGGAGGTTTTCTCCTGGTTAGATGGGTCCCACTATTTATATCTTCTTAGTTTTCCCAAAGGTAGATGCCCCTGTGGTTTGTTCATGCTCTATCCAAGAATCCCAGTTACTGTATGTTGTAGCCACCACTGCCTATAAATTAAAAATATGAATACCCTGAGTTTTTTTTAAAACACCCAGAAAAATGAAGCCTTGTTCTGGTCTGTAATGGAAGGGATGGGTTACTAGACAAGACAAGAAGGCATCAGCTATTAATAATACCTTACTCTGTGTCACACCTCTCACTACACAGTGTCACTGTGGAGCTCCTACCACTTCTGCTCTGCTGTCAGTGATGGGCCAATTCTACATGGGCTGAATCAACACTGACCCAGAACTGGGATGGAGAACTATAAAGATCTCAAAGAGGGATATTTCGGGAGAAAATGAAAAAAAGAAAAAACAAAAAAAAGCCCTCTGCTCCCGACTAACAGTAGACCAATGATAAGGGCTTCCTCAAACCCTCCTCAGCTGGCTCATTAAACACCACTGAATACGATGAACTGACAAAACACTTCTTCACTGGTGCCAACGAGGGTCTCGTCATGCTTCCATGGACTTCCGAACAGCATTTTGGTCATCAGCCCCAATTCTCCTGAGCGGTTTGGCAGCGGTAGCGTAGAGAGCAGTGAGTCCGGCTAATGGGCACGACAAGGAGGGATGCTCCACACCCTGGCAAGGAAGGTCCTTGGATCTAATGGTTCATATCCTGGCCTGCTCCCCACCTTGCACAGGAGCATTTGCCTGTCAGATTAATAATGCAGTCAATGCAGCTTGTCACCATGCATAAGGTGAGCTGTGATAAGCCCAGCATCCGATAAAGCTGTCTTCAACACTGACAGCTTGTGTAATTTCCCAGACTGTCGGCAGCGGAGGAATAGGAAGAAATTTAACGGGACGCTTCCAAAGTATTTCTTGGGCTTGCTGATCCTGCCAGCAGTGCGGGGGAAAATAGGCAGGTGAAGACCAGGATCAGTAACGGGGTGCAGTGCGTGATGGCAGCCCGAAATCCCCACAACAAAATCCTCCCATCTGCCTTTGCTCAGACACCAGGTTTAGTGGATAAGAGTAACTGCAAAGGACTTCTGTCGAGCACCTGGCTTTGTGTCACGCAATATTCAGGTGGAAAACCAGCCCAACAGCTCTCCTGCCTGGCTGAGGTTGCAGAGAATCAGAGAAACGTTTGGGTGGAAGAGAAATCTGGAGATTTCTGTCTGACCATCTGCTTGAAGCAGGGCTATGCCCAACACCTGATCGGGTCAGCCATGGTGTGGGCTAACCAAGCCTTGACAACCTCCAGGGATGGAGGTTCCCCCACTTTCCTGAGAACCTCTTCCAGTGCTGCACAATCTCCTGCGAAAAACCTCTTCCTGATGTTCAGTCTGAACATCCCAACATTTCAGAGGAACAATATTTGACTGGAATATGGCCAGAGCGGAGGGGAGTGATGTATGAATCCGGGTAACAGTTTTGCACTAGAAGTAAAAAGGCATCGAAGAAAGAGCAGGGAAGTAGAAGAATTCTAGCCTGACATTTTAAAAACCAAGTGTTTCGTGCCAGCAGTTACCTCACAATAAAACGGAAAAATCACCCTGAAACAAAGGAGCTTTTTTTCAATAAAATATCCAAAAGCAGAGGGTGAGCTGCACGGGGAAGGGGAGGGTCCACCAATTGAACGTGGAGAGGGCAGGAGCTCTCAAAATCAGGTCGTAAAACCAGGGGCAGACCCCCCCCCCCCCCCACCTTCATTCAGTTTCCCTCCTGAATTTCCACCCCTGCCTGAACCCACCCAGCGCCCTCCACCACTCCGGGGGTGTACCTCGGACCACGCCGCGTCCCCGCAGACCCCTCCTCTGCAAACCATGAGTTCAGAGACCACACCAGGCATTATGTCATCCTGCCAGGAGGAGCTGGGCAACCCCGCCACCACTTCTTGCCCAAGCCCTTCTCTAGTCAACCCCTCCTCCAGCAGCGTTGCTGAAGAAGTGGAAAAAGGAGCCTGGCCGCAGGGGAAGGGTATTACAAGAGGAGGTTTCTCCACCCACCCCCATCCCAGCCCCGCACCAGGGTCTCCCCATCAGCATCTCGATATTAAAAGGGCTGCGGTGCGGGGTTGGGAGGGTTAAACTGCCTCCCCGGCTGCTCTTCACCTGCTGTGCGTAAAAGGCAGCTCCCTCTCCATCGCAAGAAACCCCCCCCTGTGCAGCACAAAGGTGATGTCATCCTTTCCCCGCTCCCGAAATCCAGATCCTTGCTGAAACCGGGCTTGGGGGCTGCTGTTATTAACAGTGCCGTTTGACACATCCCGTGCTCTGATTTTTATTTTTTTTTTTCCTTTTTTCCTTTTTCTTTTTTTTTTCTTTTCTTTTTTCTTTTCTTTTTTTTTCTTTTCCTTCTTTTCTATTCTTTTCTTATTTTTCTTTTTCCTTCTTTTCTATTCTTTTCTTTTTTTTTCTTTTTTTTTTTTTTTTTTTTTTTTTTTTTTTTTTTTTTTTTTTTTTTTTTTTTTTTTTTTTTTTTTTTTTTTTAATTTTCCACACCACTTTCCGCTTTTTGCTGCACGGTGACCAGGCTCCTGAGAATCAGGTTGATTAAATTTCTATGCCTTACAGCTTCCCCGGAGTCCACATAATTTATGTAAATACGAGAGATAAGGAACGAGGGGGAATCACAAGAAAAATGGAGCATTAAGCCGCCAAGATCCATTAAATTCTCCATCACCCTTTTCAGAATCTCAATGTTCAGCCGTACCCGCCCCCATGTTTTCCCCCTGCCACAGCAGCATGGATCAAATTAACACTCATCGGGCTGAGGAAATCCACAGGATCAGTCCTGCCTCCTGCCTCACATTTGGGTTTAGCCCTGCATGCAATGAATCAGCGCACAAAACGAGCCCCGTTTGAAAAGCAGGTGGTGCAACTGGTTGCAGCCTTATTGCCTGGTTGTATCACAAGGCGATGCCGAGCAGCTGGAGCACCCTCTGGGGAGGAATGACACAGGGCACATCCCAATGTCCATAGGTGTTCTTGGGTAAAGAAAGATGAGCGGGGCTTCTCTGTTTGGGGATATTTGGGAGACCCCCTGCACTCCTTTGGGGTGAATCATAGAATCACAGAATGGTTTGGGTTGGAAGGCACCTTAAAGACCATCCAGTTCCAACCCACTAGATCAGGTTCGTCCAAGTCCCATCCAGCCTGGTCTTGAACCCCTCCAGGGATGGGGCAGCTACAGCTTCTCTGGGCAACCTGGGCCAGGGTCTCACCACCCTCACAGCAAAGAAGTTCTTCCCCACATCTCAGCTCAATCTCCCCTCTTTCAGTTTAAAACCATTACCCCATGTCCTGTCACTCCACTCCCTGATCTGAAGTTCCTCCCCATCCCTCCAGTGGGCCCCCTTTAGGGACGGGAAGGGGCTCTAAGGTCTTCCTGGAGCCTTCTCTTCTCCAGGCTGAACCCCCCCCAACTCTCTCAGCACCCCCTCCCAGCAGAGGGGCTCACGCTGCCAGCTAACAGAGGGTGAGTCTAAGCCCACTGTCATGATGAGACCTAAGCAGTCTCTGAGGTTTGCCCAAAACCAGCCCTTCAACCCAAAACCGTGCCAGGAAGGAGAGGGAACAAGGTCAGCAGCGTGTTGCCCTCCTTCGTGCAGGCTCTGCCCTTCCTAAGTCCTTCCTAAGAATCTTGCTGAGTTTAAACCCCTTCTCCAACTCACTCATCACCTAGTTGTGTAGGTAGGGCTCAACAGCCACCAGACATCTCCATGAAATAGTGCCAAGGCAACGGTGCTACAGCTCCATGGTCTATCTCATCACACTGTTCCTAGCACTGTTTTAGCCCACACCAAGAAGCAAAGACCAAAAAGGCTTCCTGAGGTTGGTTTGGGAGGTGGCCCGGATGGGAATCCAGTTGGCAGGCTGGATGGAAGCACTCTGTTTTAAGAACGATGCAAAGACAATAAGAATGGGAGACACTATAGTGAAGGCATGACCAATTGGCCCCAGGGCCAGAAAACACATCTGGAAATCCATTCCTAAGGTGCACAACCACTTGGTAAGCACCACCCCAGGGATGGGGCACTTGTCTACATGTGCACACACATGTGACAATCACCACTGCCTGTTCCCACTCTGTTTATAGAGGAGAGTCACCATGGTCATAACATCCACAGCCAACAGGGGTGCTCAAAGGGTACCTGCATTCACAAATGGCAGCTGAAACCACTTCTGACAACACCGGGAGCCTTGGGGCTGGTTTTGCTGTCTGGAAGTCACTCAGACACAGACACCTCTTCTTACACACCCGCTGGCGTCCCTGGGATTTTCATTCCTACATGGAAAATACAGTTAACCCTCTTCAGAAATCACAGAGTGATCGGGGTTGGAAGGGACGTCTGGAGATCATCCATCCAACCCCCTGCCAGAGCAGGTCCACCCAGAACAGGTTGGAGAGGAACGCATCCAGGTGGGTTTTGAATATCTCCAGAGAAGGAGACTCCACCACCTCTCTGGGCAGCCTCTTCCAGGGCTCTGCCATCCTCACAGGAAGGAAGTTTTTCCTCATATTGAGATGGAATTTCTCGTGTTCCACTTTGTGCCCGTTGCCCCTTGTCCTGTCACCGGGCACCACTGAGAAGAGTCTGGCCCCATCCTCTTGCCACCCATTCTTTAGCTCTTGCTCAGCATTGATGAGATCCCCTCTCAGTCTGCTCTTCTCCAGCTGAACAGCCCCAAGTCCCTCAGCCTTTCCTCAGCAGAGAGATGCTCCAGTCCCTTCATCATCCTCATAGCCTCTGCTGGACTCTCTCCTGCAGTTCCCTGTCCTTCTTGAACTGGGGAGCCCAGAACTGGACCCAGCGCTCCAGGTGTGGCCTCACCAGGGCAGAGTGGAGGGGGAGGATGACTTCCCTCCACCTGCTGACCACGTTCCTTTTAATGCATCCCAGGAGACCTTTGAGCATCTTGGTCACAAGGGCACGTTGCTGGCTCATGGTCAACTTATTGTCCACCAGGACTCCCAGGTCTCTCTCTGCAGAGCTGGTAATCCCCTAACCTGTCCTGATGCATGGAAGTACGTATTTTCCCCTCTCCAAATGGATGGCATTGCTAATACCACAGACTTTTTATTTAGGTTTTGAGCTCACGGGCAGCACTTGAACTTTTTTTCTTAACAAGTGTGACAGACAAAAAACATCTCTGTAACGGAAGTAAAGACTCTCCAACAACAGTATGACTTTAGGATGCTGGAGCTTGAGGAAGAACACTGCAAATCCTGAGTGGTGATGAAGTCCCAAGAGAAGAAGTCAACAGCTCTCCCTCAGCCCTGTCCCTAACCTGGATGCTGCAGCATCACCTCGGGTGTTTCTGCTTAACAGTGCTAACTCTGCAGAGTCAATCCCATGCCCAGGGCACAATTAACTACTCCAATAATCAAATATCAACTTATAGATCTTTCAATAGTCATCCAGGATCAAGATCTAATTAAGACTACAAATGAGTTAATCATGTGTGATGGAGTCTAAGTCTAAGAAAATTACACCCAAGACTTATGTTCTGTCTGAGCTGCAGATACTTTTGACAAAGCCCCAAAGCAGAGGCTGAAATAATGAAGATTAGATGGTTATGAAAAACAAAACTGCATAGGTCTCAAAAAAAGAAGGTTACCTATACTCTGCAGCTTTAAGTGCTGAATTACTTGAGACAAATTTGATTTGACAGATTCCCTTGAAATCTCTAACAATTTTGCAAATCACTTTGCCCCAGCACTCGATGACCAGCAATTGAAAGAGACCTATTGAGCGTCTCCCTTTGCCCGGGCAAAATATCTGGTTGTGAGTGGTGGGCAAACGAAACACACTACCACGACTGCCCTTGATCACTGCCAAAAAAAAAGGCCAAAGAGAAATGACAAACTGTTTGAACTTCCAAACCAACAATGGGAACAACACGGCGCGGTCTGAAGCGCCCTGCAAATAATGTGTGTGCCTGACATTTAACAGGGTTTGAAAGGTCTATGCCTTGGCTTCGTCCTGTCCCATGGATGCATCATTTGCTGTGCTATCATGCTAAAAATGACTACGGTCATTAGGAACAATTTATGCTTAGGAAAATAATTACGGTCATTAATGGGGCTGAAAGCAGACGCCATTAGGAAGCGGGAGCGGAGTTGTGACAGCCGACCGTGCATGCCATGTGATTGACGTACACGGCAATTATGGTGTTCACAATGATTAGGCATCCTGACTAACTCAAGCTAAGGCTCAGAAGGGAGCCAATAAGTGATATATCCAAGGGATGTCTGAGAAAGGCCAACAGGATCACAACAAGACAAGCCACAGCAGCGTCTTGGAGAGCATGGGTGGTAGTCACCAAGAGCCTTCGTTGACCATGATGGTGTACAGAGTGTGCCTGCAGTTTTAAATCTTCTAGTAACATTCAGTGAGTGATGTCAGTGGCTTGTAAATAAGGTTATTTACCTTATGGTCCTGGCTATTGGACCGTAACATCACAGCAAAACAGTGCCTGCAAAGAGATGCCTGAACCACTGGGTGAACCCCAGGCCAGCTGGTGGCATAGGTTGGACTGAGCACAGGTAGCTGCACGGAAGAGGTGGCTTATCCTCTGGTGTAGCTCTCCCCATGGAAAATGGCGGTGAAATAAAATTTATAAGCATCCAACAGGGATCAAATTTTCAGGACAGGTCACAGGCTGTGACCCAGGAAACAGTGGTCTGAGAAACTCAACAAGAATGAGAAAGTCCTGCCTGGATTTCCTCAGGCTCCCTCTTTCTGTGAAAAGCCCGGGATTATTGGCAGTTAGTTAATAAAGCTCATTTGGGCTGTCTGGACAGTCGCCTAAAAATGTAATATATTACTTAACAAAAGAGTGAATTTGGAAAGGATACTGGTTAGCGAAACTGGCCAGTGGTTGATTGATGCCTACACTGATAATACAAATAACAAACTGTTTTCATTGAGAACAACTAGGAAAGGAAGTTTAATTCAGCACGTGGCTATTCATTTCTAAGGCAAATCTCTTCCATCCCTAAAGCAGGGGCCTGAAATCAGGCTCCCTGGGTGCCCTGCCCACAGGTATAAATTTCAGCATATGGTTTTGCTCCACGAAGGACGGCAGCGATGTTCCAGGAGTTCCAGGAGTGATCAGACCATTGTGCAAAGCCCCAAAGACATCTTCTGATATGATATCCAGGAACTCATCCAGGTGCCATCCACTTCTTTGCCACTCTCTGGTTCCAAACACTTTCCTCTCCCTTACTTAACTCCAAATCCACAGACCATCTACCCCCCTCGGCTTCCAAGTTATACTCCTGGGAACCAAATTTCCAGCTGCCTCTGTAGACGGACTGAAAAACGTCTTGTCCCTCCAGCAGAGAAATGAGTGATCATGTTTGCTCCCCATTGCAACGAGAAGTCACATAGGTCAGCTCAGCCACCCCCCAACCCCCTTCCCTAACCATGTTCTTTGCAAGTATCTGGTCTTGCATTGACTTCCAGGCTGAATTTTGCTGATTCAGCAGTTAGAACCTTGTTGTGATTTAACTTGATAAACTGAGGAGCCTTTTAGTAGAGGGGATCTCCCCGGCATTTATTTAGCGAGCCAGATTAAATCAATCCATGGGATTGTGTGCAAATATGTGACTGGAGGCCAGGAGTGCAGCCTGAGAGCCCGACAGGGAATATTGGCTGGTCCTGCTCGCCTTGGGATTCCCCCTGGTGAGAGGGGAATGTGTCAGCAGGGAGAGAAAAGCACACAGACAAGGGGGTGATTGGGAAAGAATGGGTTAAACCATCACAAAAGATACAGTTCTGTCCAACTTCCCGTTGGGTTGAATTAAACGCAGCACAAAATGAATTAACCGTTTGCAAACTGAGGGTGTTTGTGTCCTGAGGCATCGCTTGGGTTGGGAAGACGTAGGAACGGCCAGCAATATTGAGGTCCCACCATCAGTGAGTGTCTAAGTGTCAGGAGGATAAATACATCAAGGGTGCAAAGTGCTCAGATGTTAGCAAAATAAATGTGGTGGTGCTTTGGACTGCAAGGCTGACTGGACAGGAGGGGAAATTACCGTCATGTCAGGCAGGACATAAAGGTTAAGTGGACACTCAAGCTTTGGTGCTGCCTCCCAAGGCTTCAGCATTTCTATAAATAGGCATTTCTATAAATAGCTCACTTAATAAATAAGCCAGTTAGTTTTGCAAACGTGGAGTCCCTTTGTACTGTATTTCAGCAGGTGGTACATGAAACATGGTGGCAGGAGGCAGCATCACCAGACCTGCAGCAGGGGGAAGACTAATTAACAAGCTAACAACCCAGCAGCCAGAAAGTGAGTCTGAACAGGCAGCGTGGAGAGATTAAGGCAGCCAGGAGCACAAGCTTGCCAGGGAGAAGAGCCCCTATAGAGTCATGGAAGAAGAACGGAGGCCAACTGCAGAGGTGAACATAGATGATAACAATACATAAGGAAAAAAATTACATTTTATCACTGCATTGCTGGGGACAAAATCCAAGAAGTGAGTAAGAGTTATGCCAATGACAACCTCCTGAAACACAGTTATTCAATGATCCTGAGTCCCAAATTAAAAATGGGGCAGTTGATTAGACAATCTTCTGAGGTCCCTTGCAACCTCAAACACTCTATGACACTGTGAAATGCCTGTAGTGGAGAAGGTCGTGTCCATGGACTGCAGTCAAACCCATGTAGTCCAAAACCAAAGGGAAAAGCGGGCTCATGGGATCACTTCTGAAGCAATGGGAAGGCAGCCTTGTTTGGAAAGACAGCCAAGAGTCTGGTAGCAAAGAAAAAAACGCAGAGAAATTCCACAAACTTGTCTCCCACAGGGAATTAGACAACAGCTTAGCAGGAAGGCAGGCGAAGAAGCAGGACTCTCCTCCCCATCGAGGTGGGTTCCTTGCAACATGGCCACACAGCATGGACAGTCCAGAGAGGCAGGTAAGAGAAAGCCAAACCAGCCAGGTTTGCACTAGTAACCTCTGGTCCCTTCAAGCCAGCTATCATTTGCAAAGGGAAAGAGAAATACAAAAAGTATGAAAAAGAAAGGTATAACAGCCCATGCGGAGCACAGAAGAAGTCAAGTTGCAGAAGGAGGAGGCATCCTGAGGCTGTTTGCCTGCCTGAGGCTGGAGAACAGTGTTCACACCCAGCCACCCTGAAAAGGATGTGTTTAGAGATGAAACCATTTCATTCGAGAAGCATTAAGCCTTTTGCCATGCTGGTCCTCAGGGCAGACCAGGCGGTGGCCCTTGGCCTATGCACACTAGCAAGAGCATGTGAAGGTGGCATCTCCACAAGCCTTGCGGACAGGAGAAGGTGGATGACTCCTTGTCTCTTGGCTCTGCCTTCTCTAATGATGTAAAGGGTGTGAGGCAGAACAACCTACTTGAGTCATGCTCCAAGTGCCTCTTTTTGCTCCAGCCAGGACACCTACAAGCATTGCTCTTCCTGAGGGTCCTCTTCTGTCTATTTGCTCTCCCCTTCCATCCTCTCCTGGCCCTCACCCATCCCCTTGGCTCACCTGGAGCTGGGAGTGCTGCACAAGGCACTTTGAGAGATGCAATGGGAACAACAGCAGCAGCTGGACCACTGACAAGCCCCACTTTTGCCATGGGAGGAGGAGCCGTGGTGAAGAAGCACCCCTTGACATCGTGCTGCCCATCAGAACCCCATGAAGCCAGGTGCCCCGCTTGATCACGATGTGAATCCACTGGCATGATTAACGTTCCTCCAGGTTTAGGGCAGGATTATTGAAGTCATCCTCTCCTCTCTCCCTGCAAGGAAGGATGGGAGGAGCTGGGCTTTTGGGGATAGTGTTCTTTTTTTGGTGGGCGTATTTATTTATCTGACTGCTTAGCCAAAAATAAACAAGGGATGAGCTTTTCAAGAGCTCTCAGAATCGGCAACGCTCTGCTCCCCCATTGATTCCAGAGCTATAACCCCTGTTGACTTCAGAGGCAGCTGAGACAGCCCAGCGCTGAACTGCTTTGGAAAATCCAGCCCTAAAAGCATAAATTCCATTAATCTGTTTTTTTTAAGGATTTTTATAAAAACTATTGCTGTACACATTATCACCGGCTTTCGGCACAGCTCCCACAAAGCCTAAGACATTTTCACTGCATCTTTTGAGGCGGTCATAAAGAACCTACTCTCCGCATTATTGAGCTCTTGTAGATATTTCTTTGTCCTTTACTTGCGGCTGTAGCCTAACAGTTGTGACAGATTTCATTTAAGGGCCTTTATTTACAGCTACGATGTGCTCTCGTTTAATCAGCCCTGTCCATCCCACTTCGCACATTGTATGTGGCTAACTCTACTCCGGCTGGTTTGTTGGTCTGCTGCTAAGAAGAGGACAGGAGACACGAGGAGCAAAACCTGGAATTAGACAGCTAATGACATTTTCCCTCTCCCACAGGTGAATAGTGGGTGTTGAGTTGTCACACCAATCTTCACAAGGGTAAGAAGGAGGATCCAGGAAACTAGAGGCAGGTCAGCCTCACCTCCATCCCTGGAAAGGTTATGGAAGAGCTCATCCTGGATGTCATCTCTAAGCATGTAGAAGAAAAAAATGTCATCGGGAGCTGTCAGCACAGATTCATCAAGGGGAAATCATGCTTGACCAATCTGATAGCCTTCTGTGATAGGATGAGTGGCAGGGCGGATAAGGAGAGACCAGTGGATGTCGTCCACCTTGACTTCAGCAAGGCTTTTGACAGTGCCTCCCATTGCATCCTCATAGGTAAGCTTTGGAAGTGTGGGTTAGATAAAAGGACAGCGAGGTGGATTGAGAAGTGGTGGGATGCCACAGACTGGCCTGCAGTGAGTACCTCCCTCAGTGGGCAAGCAACGCTCCTTTGGTCATCCAGGATCTGAGCGGTGAACACCACCTCCCAAACACTGAACATCAGGGCCTGCAGTCAGACGATCTCCTGGAGCATGTTATTGTTGGCGCTGTGGTGGCATCTCAATCCTGCCTGTATGTGAAGCTAGGTCTTCACAGACCACCTGGATCACTTGGCATTCTCCAGAACCTGCTGGCCAAGAAACGCAGGATGCCCAAGTTAGTCTCACCTTGTAGGAGGTCTGGTCATGACCCCGTTGACTGTGATCTAGCAAAACTCCTGCACATACTGTGAACCAAAGAGACACTTCAAGTGTTTGAGCCTCGGCCTTGGACTAAACTTTTAGCGTGTTGCAGTGTCCACAGATTCAACCACTCTGGACTGGTGCTTGACACTCAAGATACCTGCCACTGCTTCTGGAAGTTGCCCTGACTTAGGAAGGTGAAATGGAGATGATGCTCAAGTTTTGTCCACTTTTGGTCCACTAAAACAAGGTCTTGCCAAGTCACATGCCAGATGTGTCTGCACTTCGGGACACACCCTAGAAGATGGGTCACAGCATCAGACTCCCCAGCCACCAGCTGCACTACCACTTCTCCACACTGAAGCCACCAGCTCTGAAGTTTGGCCAGTCCCACACCAGTTCATGGGGCAGCAGAAAAGCACTGGCTGTGGGCTGCAGAGGTGTAAGCTACAGAACTTCAGTGCAGAGGGAGAGACCAGGAGAGACACCAACATCCATGAGACGTAGGTTCCCATCACAGCAAGCTACATTTGCAGTGTGGCTCCTGTGAGAAGAGCTGTGGCCTCCCCACCACCTCAGCATGCACCACCCTCAAACCACCACCCCTTTACTCAACGAGCATGGCTCCTCTTCTTGCTGCAGACCTGGCTGAGAAAGCCTGGTTAGTATCTTCATATTAGCATCATCACCATAATCGTTCCCTTAGGGAGCACATCAAGAGGAAGCTAATGCAAAGGGACGGGCCTCACCATCATCTGTTCCAAAAGTGACAAAGATCTCTGGTCATTCTAATCTCTTGAGGGTTGAGTCCTACAGCCAAAGGGCAGCTGACCTCGCTGCACTTGAGAAGTTCACCCGAGGCCTCGTTAGCGCCAGTCTCCCCAGGGAGCTGAGCTGTCTGGATTGGTCACATCACGGGGGCAGGAGACAGATGATGTGACAGAGAGTTTCCCCACCCTGACTTCATCTATTTTGTATTTCGCTGATCCTGGTGCCTTCCCTTCCCCAGAGCTCCCTGTGTACCCCAGCCCCTGTTGTTTGTTCAGAGCAAAACCTGGATGGGGTTTCAAACCATGAAGACATATTTTCCTCTTAGAAATTCCACCTTTGAAGTACCACCTAGGCACTATCCCTGCCCTGTGCTAACTCCAAAAGTGCACCTAGGAACCACCTGGCCAACACTATTGGCCCCAAATCATGCCCTGGCACTGCAGGTGGCTCTCTGAAATGATGAAGCAGTTGACACCTCAAGCCACTTTTAGGCACTTTAAAACTTCATTCTGATACACCCTGGCCACATAACTGCTGGGGTACAACTCTGGACTCCTTGTTGGTTTTACACCGTGGTCATTGCAGGCCAGTAGGTCTGAAGGAGGTCTACACAGAATCACAGAATCACCACGGTTGGAAAGGACCTCTGAGATCATCGAGTCCAACCTTAAAAAAAACAAAACCAAAACCAAAAACCAAAAAACACAAAGCACAACACCCCACCACATCACACCCACCCACAAACCAATAATCTCGGGCACTAGAGCACGCCCTGAAGAGCCACGTCTACATGTTTCTTAAATACCTCCAGGGATGGTGACTCCAGACCAGGACCAGAAGGTCTGAAGACCACAGAACTAGAAGAGAGTATCTGATTCACAGAGCACCTCAGGGTGGCAAAGTGAAATACCTTAAAGGGCTGTTACAACGTGGAAACCACATTTTATACCATTTATAAGCTTGCAGGAGTTTCAGGGAAGCAAAACAAAGTCCCAGTAATTTAAGGAAGATCACTTGCTACCAGGCTCAAAACTAGAGGTGGGTTGCTTTGTGTCTACTTGCTTTCCTGTCATCAATGCCACTCTCAGAGACATTTTCACCTCTCTCTCTTTTTCCCTCTCTTTTTCTGATAGCAGAGTGATAGTCTTTATGGTGCTCTGGAGTTGGAAATGTCTGTGGCAGAGCAGGGGGGTTCTGTGCTCAAGCACTCCAGATTAATTACTGATGGGGCCTCTTCTTTCTCCATGAATAAATCAGGACTCCGCTTTCAGCCTCTTTTGGGACTTTTCCAAAAGCCCCTTCCTGCACTCAGGCAGGAATTTGTTTAATTCATGCCAGTGGAGACCTTTTCCAACAATCGTTATCACAATCCCATCACACTGAAGAAAGCAACAGGAAAGGGAAGACCCAGTACCCACGGTGGTTTGGCACATTCCTGTAGTAGATGATGGAGACCACGGGGTGTCTCTGCCAAGGTCCAGGCTGTTGCCTCACTCACCAACACAACATGTGATGCAGGGTCAGAAAAAAGAGGGGTTCAGCATTGTCACTTCTGGTTCTGCAAGCTAAATAGTCCTCAGAAAATGTGGAATTACCCCGAGAACCGGATGCTTTGGTTTTCAGGAATGATGCCTACACGCAGTAGGTGAATTAGCACTGACCCAAACAAGTCCCCAAATATGGACCATGCCCACCAGAGCTTACACCTTGTAGGGTCCTTTGCTCAGGCACTTCATACCAGCCACCCAACATTGACACTAAATAGGCTCCTTTTTCCTTTTTTAAATTTTTTTAAATTGCATTTTTCACCTATATTGGTTCTTAGAATAAGTAGATTCATTCATGGCACCCCAGATGAGGTATCATGCTTGTTTCAAATTTTAAAATTCTTCAGCTATTTAAAAAGAAAAATCAGCCAAAAATATAGAAACACTAAATTAATGATTCATTAACTTGTACACCAAGTGGTAAAAGAATTGGTAAACGATCATCACTCTACCCAGAACAGAGCTCTCCCAACCCCTCCTCCCAGTCCGGCTACCCATCTATGAAATTTTCTCTGCAGATTTATTTCCAGGGAAAAAAAAAAAAAAAAATCACTCTGATTGCAGCAGGAAGAGAGTTTAGAGTAGAAGAGCTATTTCCCAGCGGTGCTGGGGGCTCTTACAGTATATCACATCACTGCAACTTAAAATATTACCGTGCACCAGCTGAGACTTGGTTATTGCTCACGTGTGTGGTTTTTACTCAGAGGCAGGTATTGCCATCGCTATATTGTTATCCTCCTTTCTGATATATAAAATTAAGCTGAGTTCCTTTGCATTTTCTACAGGCTTGGCTGCCTATCCAGTTGGTTACCAAAGCTCAGCTGATTTGTGCTAATTTCTTAACCTGGTTTTGTGGCAGGGTCCCGGGTGGATTGAACTAATTTGAAATAAGGCGTGTCTGATTCTGGAATAAGAGCATCAACACAGGGAATTAATTACGAACCACTGATGTCAAGTATGTTGTCCAAAATGAGTCCTTGGGTAGATGAGGCTTAAGGCCATCTCTAATTTTTCTCAAAAGCAGATTTTTTTCCTTTGGTCTGTCTCTTGATCTGTCTGTATATCAGGGAGTATTCACACATACATATATATATTCTATATTTTGCTTTTGCCTCATTTCAAACTCTGATCCCTCAAGACCAGCTCTGTGAATGGGATGCTCAGCGTGCAAAGTCCTTCATGCACTTAGGGCTTGATCTTGCCCTTTAAGTCACGAGGCTTATTTTGTCTACAAGAAGTTTCTCAGATCACAGCCCTCACATAAATCAGAGTTCCTCAAGCTTTCTTAAAGACTGACTGTGTGGGAGCACCCTGAAAAACTCTAACCTTGTTAGAGACCATGATAGAGACAAGGTAATTCTGCTCATTTTGTCACTTATTTGCTCAAATAGTTTTCAGTTAGAGCTGAAGTGCATGGGCAATTCCTAATTGCAATATAACCATGACAAAGTGAGGATAAATACTAAACTTAGTTTGACTGGAGTGATTTGTAGAGTCACCAATAATGATGCTGTAACATACACACACGGTCAAGTCAGCCTTAGGAAAATCCTTGTGGACAGTAGATAAAATAAGGAGATGATAGTGGGCAGATCTTTGGGGATCTCCCAGAGGTAAGGCGAGGTTTCCAGCCTCCCTGTCAGACTATGCAGTCTCTGGTAAAGTCAACAAAGTGAATTATTGCTCTGATTTTTGCTGTAAGGAAGGGCAATTCTGTTTCTTGATTGCCACTTGAGTAAACCTGTGAGTCCCTTTAATGGTTCTGGTGTGACTAGCCATAAATAAACCTCACAAAAGTAACAGTTAATTGGACCTTAATGCGATCTGATGGGCAACATCTATCTCCGCAGGTAGTGACGGTGCTGAGCAGTGCAACAGGGCAAGACGCAGTGATTGCTGTGCCTGGGTGTATATAAAGAGGATACTCACCAGTTTCTTCTCCTTCCAGACGTTTAATACCCTTTGGACATGTTGGACATGTCACAAGATGGGGAGGTTGGGGGAGATGCTCTGATTTCGCAGCAATGGGCTGCAGTCCTCATTGCTCAAGAAGTCCTATCCAGGTAGCAAAGATCCAGCTCTCCTGGACTGTGTTTGCTCGAGAGACGCATCTGAGGTAGGAAGACCCAGAAGGTGATGGGAAAGATTTTGGCTGGATGCACTTTTCTGGAGAAGAACAACTGAAAACCTCTGGCCAATATCAACCAGAGCTTTGCCCAAAATTTGGTGGGGCTAGGATGACTCTCTACAGGCTTTGTAGTGGAGCTTGGAGCTAAAAGTAATGACAGACTTGGTGGTGGTCACTGCAGAGCTGCACCAGCATGCGAAGTGCCACCATCCCTATAAGGGAAGGGGCTAAGGAGAGGGTGTCCTCCAGAAGCTGTCATCTGTGCAGGGTGAAGGGCTGGGATGCGTCTCATCCACAGCTCTGCTGCCAGGTGTCACCTGCCAGAACCCTTGGGATTAACCCTGGGGAATGTGCACCCCCTTGGGAAGTGTGTGACAGGCTTTGCCCAGTGAAACCCTCAGTTTTACAACCCAGACAGCAGGTGACAATGTGAAGATCTCAAAAGAGGAACTTCCCTTTTTTTTTCAAGAGTAAACACCCCTCCTTTCCCTGGGACTCATCACGTATCAAGCCACCTTCAGGCACACAGCCCGTATTTTCTGAATTTTCTACCTGCCCCTCAACATACACGCCTGGGTGCAAATCTGACATGCCCCAAACATGCATGGGGACCTGTCTGCTCAGCTCCCCACCCCACTGGCACCCCCTGATCTCCCCTACACTGTGGGGAGGCTGCCAGGACACCCCCATGAGTGCCCAGCTCATGTCCCCAGCATCTCTGCGTGCTCTCTGCAAGGGCTGGGGTTTCGGTGACATTATTTCAGGGAGGAGGGGGCTGTGATGTCAGCTTTTCATCAGCAGCTCTCCTGGTTGCACACACCCCTATCCACTTGGGGACTTCTATAGGTCTGTGAATCTCCCCTGCAACCTGAGGAGGGCCAGCTTGGACAGTGAATGAAGTTAGCTGAGGATATTCCTCGCTGTAGCACATGCCCACTGCCTGTCATCCTTTTATTGGGCATCTCTGAGAAAAGCGTGTGGTGATCTTCTCCATTCCCTCCACTCAATATTAGAAGACAGAAATTCAATCGCCCATCACCTTTTCCTCCCCGGGCTGAACTCACCTGGCTTCTTCAGTCCCTTCTCATAGATTAGATACAAGTAGACAGAGGATGCTTCTCTGCAACAAACCCAGGAAAAGTCACCACACTCCCTCTGTGGCTCAGTTTCCCCTCATTTTCTCTAGCAACCTTCTCAATATCCATAGAGAGCAGACATTGTCACCCATCTGTGCAGCCTCCAGTCGCTTTCCACCCAGGGGGACCAGACACCTCCTGGTCTCCTTGAGAAACTTCACACCTCCAGGTGACTGCCCACAATACATGGACTTACTTTTCTCAAGCTTGTGTCACCATCCCACCTCAACGCAAACCACCAGCCCCCAGTGGTTGAAGGACAATGACCAGGGACAAGGCCAGGACAAGGAGCAACACCACCAGGCACTGCATTACTACAAAGCTGAAGACACCAGAAATCAGGAAGGCATACAGCAGACTGGGATGAAAATTCCTGGAAATGGAGAAATCCTAATTTTGGCTGCGAATTCTCCTACGCTAAGAGCTCTGCAAACTTTGGTTTCTCCTCCTTCCCGTTAACCCCCTGTCTTCTTTTAAGAACCAAAAGACTGATGGAGCTTAAAAAGATGAATTACCTGATCTGCATATTCAATGAAGCTCAAATGCTTCATAAATGCGACATGACTTTTAACAGTATTTAATGATATGCATTAATTAATAACTCTTTAAAGATGTCAAACATTTGTAGATTTAAAAACTTTATAACTTTCAATAAATTCAGTGGGGCTTAATGAATTCCTCCAGAGTTATACAGCTTCTGAAACAAGCTCCATCTCAAACAAATTCAATAATGTATGCAATTTTAAGAGAAAGGAAGAAAGAAAAGAAGGAAGAAATAAGAAGAGTGGAGAAAAAAAAGGGACAATTTATTAAGTCTTGATTTAACAGGAAATAGACGTATTAAATCACTTCAGCATTTTATTATGTTACTTGATTGATTTTTGAGTGATTCTGTGGAAGAACTCGTGATGCAATAAGGGGCAGGGAGCTCACAGGGTGGATAAGCACCCTCTGTGAAAAATTTGGGATGACTCCGTTTCATGTGGTTGGGGTAAAAAAGTCCAAAAAGGGGGTTCATCCCTGAGGAAGTGAACCCCCAAGACCTGAAATGGTCAAACTGCATCCTAGGAGGCCATGGGGCCAGAGTGTACACCGATTAACACTGAGTGACCCGGGACATTTTGATTATCCCAAAGAATATCCAAAAGGTGAAAATCTCACTTGTCAAATGATTTTCCTCAAAGAGAAAGGTTGTTCTGCAGAACAAATAGATACAGGATCTCAATGCCCTCCTCCCAGTCCACGAAGAAAATAAAAGCTGAGATATTAACATTTACTCTTGGATGGAGTTTGATTTTCTGCCATTTCTGGAAATTTTATTAATTCAGAAGATGGCCTCTTTACGTCTCATTTGCCAGTGCGAACTTAATTATTTGTATTATGATAGTAGTTGCGTTCCCCTCCTTAGAAAAGGGATAACACACAGCTGGAGTCAGTCCTCCCCAGATGATTTATGGTTATTAGCAGAAGAATTTCATTTACATCCCCTTTCCCTCGGTAGCACAGAAGCACCAGAGATCTCAGCCTAGGTCCTACAAAGGGATGTCTTCCAGCTCCGACTGGGAGTAGTGAACTGCGGTGACTGGAAAGCGATGAATCACCTGAAGCGGTGTCAGACCCCAGAAGAAAATCCCAACTCCCATGTCCCGGCACCGCGCCTCAGCCTCGAGGCTGCTGCTCCTCAACAAGCTCTGAAGGTCGCTACGGCTGGTGAGACTTCATTTTCCAACCGGGTGCCTGTCCACAGGCAAGGATGGTGTTGTTAAAATCAGCTATTTCGCTGGAATGTGCCCATCTTGAGAAATATTTGAAATATTCTGTAATCAAAATAGGCAACTTCCTTTTTTTTTTTTTTTTGAATTAGAATTATTAACTTCAAAAAGATTGTTTTTGTTTTGCAGGATGATGTTTTGATTTTTTGGAATCAGAAGGCTGCAATAATAGCAAGAAAATAGCAGCAAGTAGCTGCAAAATGAAGCCTGGCTATCAATTAAAATACGTGTACATATGCATCTCTATACATAGATGTCTCTATATACAAGCGTATCTGTATCTGTATCCATATCCACACAGCTATGCGGCGCACACACACACACTCTAATATATAAATATTGCTAGTATTATTTCTGAAGCAAACTATTTCAGAAATCCAATTACACAAGAATATCCTAAAGGTCAACTTCTTACATCCATTTGGTACGAACACAAAGTCTGGATGTTCCAGTTCTCCCCACACACCATTGGGGAAGAATATTTCAGAGAAGCTCTTTGAACAGAGGAAAGGAAAGAGAGAGACAAGGGCAGGGCTGAAAGCAGAGCAGGGGAAGGAAAGAGAACATAACTCATCCCCATGGGCGAGACACTCGTACAAATGGACTGGGATTTATCCTAAAACAACTTCCCGGCCTCATGATGGAAGACAAGACAAGAGGGACCATAAAACCAACGAGTTTAGAGAGGGGAACGAGCCTTTGCCCCGGCTTGTTCAGGGAGTTATTGATTCTCCCATGCATCTCACCAGCCTTCTAGTCGAGATCACTCATCCCACTCCTACAACATATTGGATATATAAATCTCAGGGGACGGTCACTGAAATGCTGTCCCTGCCTTCACAAAGGCCACTCTACGAGGGATGAGCTTGTCATGCCGCAGGGCACGTTGGCTGCTCTTAGATGATGGGGCTGGAGAAGGAGTCACAGGGGCACACGCAGCCACTGTGGGTTTGATAAAGGGTTGGTTTTGCCTTTTCTTAGTCAAAACCACCTTGTGGCAGAATCAAAATGGGGCAAATATCAGAGACAAGGCGTAAAAATGTGATGGTGCTAATGCTACTCAGGATCTTCCCACAGATTCCCCAGCGGGGACATGCCCATGGTCCTTTAAGGTCTTCCCCAATGGGTTTGCATGCGTTGGAAGGCATGAAGAGGAACTATCTGGATTTGCACCCAGCAGCTGCTTTCTGACTGAGCCCTTGGTTTTTGCACAAGAAAGATGTGAGAAGGTTGAAGACAAGGTGTCTCTGGAGAAAGGTGTGTGAAAGCAGGCTTGGGAAGAGCCCATATCAAGCTCTTGTTGGTGTTCAAGGGCCTGATTCACCCCACAGTTCTCCAGGACAAACTCTGTTAGGGGTGTTTAGGTGCAACCACACAAAAACTGGGGATTACTGTAATCCACATGCACCTTCTTGTTCCTACTGTCCTCTGAGAGACTCATAGAAGAGACAAGCATCAAACCAAAGGTCATCTAGGGGGTCTCTTCTCGGTAGCAGTTACTACTAGTGGGTGCTTAGGGAAGCTTTACAGGGGACCTTCTCCTGTGCTCACCAGACACTGCAAATCAGCAGCTCAGAGACCTCTGATGGTCCCTGAGCTACTCCGTTGTTATCCACTGATGGATGTGCCCTCCAGGGACATCTGCTCCCCATTCAAAGCGACTTCCAGCCTCAACCTACACAGTACCTTGCAGCACCAAGTGCCACCATGAAATAACACCCTGCACCGCCACGTGTTTTTCTGAGGCTTGTTCCTGATCAGTTCACTGATCGCCTGTCCTTTCCCTGTGAACCATCATGATTTTAGAGAACAGTCTCAGGCAACTTCATTCCCCTTGTTCCTTGAAGTCATTCATCCTAAAGGGAACTGAGCCTTCAGGAGGAACCTGGTCCACAGCCCCAGGCTGTGAGCCCCAAATCGGACACGAGTCCTAGTCCCAAATTAGCTACCGACCTTCTAAAGAGTGCTGCTTTCCTCGTGTGACCCGTATCCTTCAGGACAAGGATTGTAATGTGTGCTTCTGCCTCTAAAAACATAGTGCAGCAGGGCTCCAGCATTAGCTTCGGCAAGCTCCTGTCACGCAAACCAAACCCTAGCAGATGCCGCTCAGGTTTACCATCCTCGGTAATGAGGAGGACACCTATGCCCTCTCTAAAGCAGGCACAGACCTCATTTAGCTGCAGTCCTGACCTCCTTCACCAAGCACTTCTCATTTTCAGCAGCTCACGTGGTGCCTTGCCCATGCTGTCCATCCAGCTGTACCCAACATCACGCACCCTGGGGACAAAATGGGCCACTCCAGTCCTTCTCATTTCCAGTACAAAGTGCCCTCCTGGCTTCTTTGAGGGTGCCAGAGCCCTGGAAGAGGCTTCCCAGTGAGGGTGTGGAGTCTCCTTCTCTGGAGATATTCAAACCCCACCTGGATGCATTCCTGTCCAACCTGCTCTGGGTGACCCTGCTCGCTCAGGGGGTTGGGTGGATGATCTCCAAGAGGTCCCTTCAAACCCCTACAGTTCTGTGATTCTGAAATCTTCTGCTCTTTTCCTTCCCTCATTTTATCCCCCCTCCTGCTCATCCCTGAGGACAATAAAAATGGAGCGAAGCTGCTCCGCAGCCCGTATCCCAAATCAGTGCCTCTTCTGTGCCCATCAGATGCCACAACTGGGGCGCCATGGCTGCCCACCACGGCTTCGGCCAGCAGGCAGCGGGGATGCTCGGCTCCTGTGATGGGACACGGGGTGGGGACGCTGCCATCCATATGGAGACTTGCGCGGAGGGTACATCTTGCTGACGTGGTGCTGCTTCCTCCGCTTGGCCGAGGGAACCCGGCCGCGCGTCTGGCTCCCTCCCGTCGCTCGTTTGCTACCACGGATGGCCTGCTCGGATTGGCAGCATCCCGGGAGCTTCCTGGCTATGGGCTTTATTGGCCAGGCCACGTTAGGAGACAAGCAGAGGAAGCGAGTCCATAATTGCAACAGAGGGGAAAGCTGCAGGGGAGCTTGTCTCTGAATGACAAACAGGAGCTGTGGAGGCAAGAAGAGGCGGAGGGGAAAAGGATAAACGGCAGCCAGCGTGGCTTGACCTGCTTCGTTGCACGGGCTACAACCAAGCGCCTTGGAGAAGGGGGAGGAAGGTCTCACTCCTCACCCCAGGGCACCCAAAAGATGCCCTGACCTGGGCATGTTTAGTTTGGAGAAGAGGAGGCTGAAGAGGGACCTCATTGCCCTCTACAACTCCCTGAAAGGAGGGTGTAGAGAGGTGGGGGTTGGCCTCTTCTCCCAAGGGAATAATGACAGGAGCAGAGGAAATGGTCTGAAGTTGGGGCAGGGGAGGTTTAGATTAGATATCAGGAAGAATTACTTTACTGAGAGGGTGGTTGGGCACTGGAATGGCCTGCCCAGGAAGGTGGTGGAGTCACCATCCCTGGAGGTATTATGGAAACGTGTAGACGTGGCACTTCAGGCCATGCTCTAGTGCCCAGGATTGCTGGGGTTGGGTGTTGTGTTTTGTGCTGTGTGGGGTATTTTTTGTTTGGTTTGGGTTTTTTTTGTGTGTATGGTTGGACTCGATGATCTCAAAGGTCCCTTCCAACCATGAAGATTCTGTGATTCTGTGAAAACCCTCGGCTGTGGCCACCCACTCGCCAGACTTGGCCACACAAATCAGAGCTGGACTTGAACTGTTACTGAAGAAGACCTTGCCAAGGCCAGAGCACCCTGATGGACTGTTGTGGCATTGATGAAAAGAAAAGAAGATGAGAAAAGAAGGCTTAGGGGAGACCTTATCACCATGTCCCATTATTTAAAGGGTGGCTACAAAGAAGATGGAGACTCCCTTTTAACAAGGAGTGACATGGAGAAGACAAGGGGTAACGGGTACAAGTTACTTCAGGGGAGATTCCAATTGGACACATGAAGAAATTTTTTCACACTGAGAACAATCAGCCACTGGAATAATCTTCCCAGGGAGTGGTGGATTCCTCAACATTGGACACTTCTAAGATTCAGCTGGACAGGGTGCTGGGCTATCTTGTCTAGACTGTGTTTTTGCCAAGAAAGGTTGGGCCAGATGATCCTCAAGACCCCTTGCAACCTGGTATTCTATGATTCTATGATAAATAACCACTAAAGCAATGCAATAGTAAGGCTCAGGGCGGCTCACAAAGACTGGGACAGAGAGGAGATACTTTCAAGCTGATGTGGTCTACTGAGCACTGGGAAATTGAGCCCCAGAACAGTGACCCAACTTGCTCAGTGCTCCTCTGGCCTGATGGCTCCTCTGGCCTGGATGATGCTGCCCTCATGGAAATCAGCCTTCCAGGGACACGCAAAAAAGGACAGTACTCTCCCATGAAAACACAGAAGCCATGCTCCCTAGAAACACCCTGAATTTCATCTACCAACTGCAGCTGGGGAGCAGCCAGCCACCAGATTGGCTGATTTCGAGTTGTTTTCCCTAAATTGAAAGGGACCACCCCAAGGAAACGCAACTGGTTGGGGGCACCTAGGAAAGGAAAACTTGAAGAAACAAATTTTTGGGAAAGACATTAAAATTTTCCAACAGTGCATGTTCTTGCCCTGTGTGGCTGGCCTTGCTTGAAGGCTTGGGTACTCGTTGTTCTGAAGCTGGGGCAATGAAAAAAAAAGTCTGTGGCCTTTCTGGATAATATAATAAAGACTTAGATGCTTTTCGGACGTCAGCTGCTCCCAGTAATCAGCGCTTCCCAGCTGCTGAGTCACAAATAGCTTGAAAAAAAATTTCCAGTCCTTGCTCTCCTGAGAGCTAATCCCAGAACGGACAGTATTAAAAAAAAAAATCTCCAAATTACTAGAATGGTCCCAGAAATCTCTTTTAAGGAGATTAGTTAGATGTCAGTTCTGAACTGTCTTTAGCTCATTGCTTTCTCCTCTATGTTCCCACCTCCTCTCTTTTCCCTGGACATCCCCACATGGTTGGAAAAGATCATTCTTCTGTCCCTCATCCTGTCCTTGTGCTGGTGACAAACGTGGCCTCAACCTCCGAACCAGCCCGATCCCAAACACCTTGGGACTTGCTCTCCTCCTGGCAGGGAATTCTGCCCTTCTGCTCCCTCCCCTGTCCCCTCCCAATGTCCGTCCCCATCAGAAAATCAGATAATAAAATCTTTCACTAAGCAACAAAGAGATTTTTTGGTGGTTTGTGGAGGATTTTTTCCTCCATTTTTCAGGAAGAACAGGGATGTTTCTGTGTGAGGTTGTCCACAAATTTTTGAGTCACCCTTCAAACCAAACATAAGCTGTTGGCATGGCTGTTTGCAAGAGATCTTACCCTGGTGTCCAAAGGGCTCCTCTGAGTTTGTCTTAAGCTCGTTCAAAATTGGTTTAGCAGTATTACTAAGAAGAAACAGCAGAAATAACCAGCTCCTTTATGACACCTTTTTTAAGTGAATGCCAAGCACGCTGCAAGAGTCGTCATCATTAATTAAGCAGAAAAAAGGCCAGCTGAAGCTAACATGAGCGTGTCCATGCAGCTGTTTGCATAATTTTAAATAAATAAACAAATGTATGTATATATTTTAGAGCTCCTTTTCCAGCTCTGGCTCTAAAACCACTTCCACACCACCACCTCCTCACTTGACAAAGTAGGATGCTTGCACCTGAGGTGTCTGTTGGAGATGGCCCCTGGGGTGGGCTGGGCTAACTCCCAGACTCAATCCAGCAACCACTTGGGTTGGTCCTCTCTGACCAGGTCAAAGCTGGGTCAGCAACCATGACATCATTTTAGTAGAATGAGTGATAAAGTTCCCTTGCATCTTTTAATTTGCTTATGCAGGTGAGGCTGAAGCTCATCTCCATCTTCCAGGTAGGGCAGGAGATGCCAGACCATCAGAGCTCCATGTTGTCCTGGTGGAAACCACACCTAAGCAGCTTGGCCCCAGCTAATGTCTGGTGTGACTGCACAGTTTGGTGTCCCCCATGTTGAAAATGGCATCCCTGGAATTGCATGGCCCCAGTTAGGTTGAGGCTACCCCAAGGCTGGGAAAATGGGAGAGGAAAGCTCAGTTTTTAGGGGCAGGTCCGTATTACTAAACTCTTGTGTCCTCTGAAGGGGGGTGGCTGTATCCAAACCGCTTTGTGGGAACAGTCATGCTCCCTGCCCCATGCCTGGGAATTGTGTGGGTCAGTGCTCCTTGGTCTTGGCCAACCAGTGTCACGACAAACGAGCAATGTAGACAGTCAAATGGCAGACCCTGTGCCAGGCTCCCAGTGCTGCTGCATTTACCGGTACCCCATGGCTCTCCCCACTTTCCTCTGGGTGACCCACTGCTCTGCCCCTCTTTCCTTGTGACCCCAGCATTTCTTTCCTGGGACATCTCCAGCTCCAGAAATCTCATTCCCCTTCCTTTTGCAAGGACTCAATATTTTATGTAAACCCGGGACACGGGAAGACATGAGACATCCACACGGAGACAAGAAGCCTCTATAACTCAGCAGAGAATATTTTTAACATTAACAATAATAACCGGATGGCTTGGCCTACAAAATGCTGCTACAGGGCATCCATCCCAACGTGGCAACGCTCCCGAGTGGCTGCTGGGACTCTCTGAACTAAGTTTAGCCCTGAAATGAGCTCAGAACCCTTGCTGAGGTCTCTGACTCATGGTCTCCTAGCTGAGCCGGTGGAAGAGGTTTGCCGCTTCCCCTTCCAGCCTTCGGCAACCCATGACTCCTTTGCCACGGGTGGCTTTCTCTTCGCCAGAGCAGAAGACGCAAATGCACCCGCGGGACATGGCATGGACTTCACCGTCCCCCTGTGGTGACAGCACGAGGCTCTGCTTGTGCCGAAAGCCTTGGCTCCAAGGGACCAGCGACTGCCCTGGGTTGCTCCCTGCTCTGTTTTTGGCTTCGTTTTTCTCACTGTTGCTCCCGGCCGCCTGTTGCACGTGAAAAAAACCACCCAGTGGCCGGAACCAGACCATGGGGATGGCTTGGGGCTGGGGCATCACCCACCCAGCACCACGGCGTCTCCTTGCCAGACCCTGCCTTAGGGCTCGCAGCTGGGAAGAGACGCCCAAGGAAAGGCTCTGGTGCTCCCCATCAATGCTCTTGAGTGACATCCCAGCATCATCCCGGGGGTAGGGACTCCCACCCTGTTTTCTCTGCCCCACGGCTGCCCTGACTCTCATTTTCCCCAGGGAGCGCCAGGTTCCTCCCAATCCTTCCCCTGCTGCAAACGCGATGGTCGGAGCTGAGCTCTGCCTCCCCGCACAAGCTAAGAGCCAACCAGGAGGCCTTCAAGGACGTCCTTACAAAGTACAATGAGACGTGGATAATAAGGAAATAAATAAGGTATATACCGGGGCCGGGGTGGCGGGGGGGGACACCCCAGGAATCTCACAGCCATCCCTAGGACTATGCACAGGCAAAGGGCAAGGGGGGGGCAGCGAGGAGAGAGCTCGCTATTTTAAGGACAAGCTCCAATAGTAAAGCAATCATCTCCCCAGCAATGCCATTTTCTGGATCCGTGCCCTCAAGTCAGCACGAAGCCACCGTGCTTTCTATTCCAGTCACACCAAACGCTTCTCACCGATCTATCCATCTTAATCCCAGCCCCGGCAGCCGCACAGCCCCGCCGGGGCGGAGGGGTGCCCTGGGATAGGGGNGGGGGGGGGGGGGGGACGCCCAGCTGGGTACCATCAGTGCCAGCCCACCCATGGGCATGCCAGGACATCCTCACCATCGCCTTTTCCCCCCCCACCCAAGGCAGGATGCTCCTTTCATCTGCATCCTCCGCCGCTGCTGCCGCCGCCGGTGCTGGACAAAATGCCTCCCACGTAATCAGTTCCCAGCCTCCTTTTCCTCCTCCTCCTCCTCCTCCTCTTCTCCGTCGCTCTCCTCCCTCCATCCCCTCCTCTAGCGCACCACCGCTACAGAGAAAGGGACGGGTCCCGCGGAGAGCGACGGGGTCATTTCAGGAGCTGCTGGAACGGCCAACATTTGCCCACACAAAAATCCCGTCCCCGCTGCGGCAGCGAGAGACAGGACCCGCTGGCCACGGGGAGCCGAGCAGAAGCCAGGATGCTTCACCCAAGTCCCCTATCCCTCCTCGCTGACACCCCAGCACCACGTCCCCCATCTCATGGCGGGGCATGGACAACCCCATCACCCGCTCAAGCACGCCATGAAGCCTCCTTCACCCCCTCCACGAGCACCACCTCCCATCCCCACATCCCTCCCTGCTCCCCTAAAGTACATCACCCTCTCCTCCCACCCAGGGCATCCAGCCCCAATCACCCCACAAAAAAAACCAAAAAAACTCTTTTTTTATCAGCCGCCTGTATCGCCGGGCAGGAGCTGAGCTTCACCCTGCAAGGATTTCCCCACCAACTTCACCTTCAAAAGCCCAAGTCCCCAAAGCCCCGAGGTGCAAGGTTTCCTTCTGCTCAGCGCTAACGAGTGGCCAGGAGCTTGGGGGGTTTTTGTATTTGTTTCCTAAATGTAACGTTTCTTCAGAAGCCCGAGAGATGAAAAGCCCAGCTGACTGCTAAAAATGACGTTTATACGGAGCACAAAAGGATCCGGACTTTAAATAAACGTATCTACCCCCACTCACATGGATGCAACACGCTGCCACGCAAACACAGGCTTGCAGAAGGACCCTCCCGGACACAAATTAACCTCTATTTATGCTTTGGGAGGAAACTTTCCCTGGGGCTGTTTCCTATCTGCATAGACAATACCTAAATGGCAATTATTGCAATCAAAAAATATACGGCATTGAAAAGCCTGATCCACCCAGGCAATTTTGGTGCCCATTGCTCCCAGGCACTTGGCTTTGAACCCCATTTTTTTTTTTCCAATCAGAGCGCCCAAAAGCCCTGAGCTCCGAGTCGTGCCTCCCTCCGTGCCTCAGTTTCCCCACCAGCACTGAAGTCAGCTGACACTGCCACAGGTTTGGGACATGTCCAAGACCTGTTTCTATTGAAAGAACTTATCTGCTTATCAAAAATCAAAGCTGAGAAAATGCTCAGGGCAAGATGGCTGGGTTTGGGTTTTTTTTGGGGGGGCGGAGAAGAAAGTTTTTTTGAGATCTTCATTAATAACTTTCTGAAAAAGTATATTTAACACGATCCAAAAAATGCCCAGAAAACAGTGAGAAGAGACATAAACTTTTAAAACATGACCTCATAATTTCTCCCAAAGCCATGGATGAGCTCAAATAGGGGCATTAATCAAGTTCCTTCACCAAGAGCCCTGAAGCCCTCAGATCACTCAGATTTGGTCTTTACGTTCATTTCCCCATTAGCACCTTTTTCCCCTTTTCCCACTCTTTCCGTCTCCAGCTCAGCGCAGCATTTAGCAAGGCGATGTTCTTCAAATATATTTATAAATAAATATTTATTCAGGTGTTCAGTGGGTGAGTTTGAGTGATTGAAGCTGAGGAAGGAGAAGAAGAAAGAGGAGAAGAAGGAGAAGGAGAAGGAGAANAGGGAAGGGAAGGGAAGGGAAGGGAAGGGAAGGGAAGGGAAGGGAAGGGAAGGGAAGGGAAAGGGAAGAAGGAGAAGGAGAAGGAGAAGGAGAAGGAGAAGGAGAAGGAGAAGGAGAAGGAGAAGGAGAAGGAGAAGGAGAAGGAGAAGGAGAAGGAGGAGGAGAAGGAGGAGGAGAAGGAGAAGGAGGAAGGCCATTCCTGTCATCTCCACTTGGTTCCCACTGCCAGCTCCTCCCATCCCAAGTCCTCTCTGAGCTCTGCCCTGAGTATCTCCCCTGCCCTCGGAAACTCTCCCATCACCTCATTCATGCTGAGCCAGACTGCAGTCCCTGCCATCTCTGTGGCTTTGTCCACACTGTAATTAAAAGAGAAATAAGGACATTTCTCTGTCCTGGAGACACCTGGTGCCTCTTGGCCACATCCCCGTCTATCCTTTCCTCCTTCCCTGTGTTGGCTTCACTCCACAGCCCAGTGGACATTATTCCCAACTGGTCCTACCTGTTCCCTCATGCCTGGGGCAGGGCTATCAGGCAGCAGCCAGGGATGTCCCGGGGGGCGAGGAATGGGTTAGTGGCTCAGAGGGCTTTTGACAGGGGATATAGATATAGATATAGATATAGATATAGATATAGATATAGATATATTCCCCTCTCACCGCCACATCACAAGAGGGAGCAGTGGAGAGAGGGATTCAGATGGTACAGGCTGTCCCATTGCCTGCTCCGTCCTGGGAAGTTGGTCCCAGCCCAATTTTGGCTCCATGGGATGAGTCTGGTCAATGTTTATGAGCATTTACTGGGATCAGCTGCTGTGGTTGTTGCTAGTGGTCCTCTGGCTCGGAAGGTTTTACTGTCTGAATACACTTACCTCGTGTTAAATGGAGTTACTGGGGCTTGCTGATGGGAGGATCAGGAAAATAAATCTGCATTTATTGGTGGTTTTAAAGACACAGATCCAGTTTTCATCTCTACAGAAAACAAACTCCTTACAGTGCCCAGTCTTCTACCCACAGGCAATCCAAAATCATTAGTCACTTCTGAAAACGAGTTGGTGGATTTATCAATGCCAAAGAACTACAGATGAACTGAAACATCCAGGGATTATTTACTCTGTGTGTTTGTCTCTCACAGCCCCATTCTCTCAAAAGAAATGGACAGGATGGCGGGTATTTTACGATGAGGCTCAGGCTGTAATTACACTTCAGTGGCTGGCAGGTAAGTTGGCTCAAATACCTGTTGGTAATTACTGAGGTGCTTCGTTCATTCAGTTTGCACCTTAAGGTAAGTGGTTTGCTGAAAATCCCATCACCAGAATAGCTTTTAGGCAACTCCGGCAGTAACAGTCCACCTACGCTGTTTGTAAATGGTGTATAAAAAGCTGGAGTATGAGTCTTACTGGTTGTAGATTCCAAATGGAAAAACCCCACACCAGGGAAATAAATCGCAATTGCTATTTTAGCATAATGGCTTCACCACAGATCTGCATTAAAAATCCCCACATTTTCACAACCGAATGTTACTTTTGAAATAGTTGTACTAATAACCTGCATGGCTTGCCATAAAAACATTCTGCGTCCTTGTTTTACATGGTCAGGGAATGAATGGTAGACCATGGTTGGTCTAGTGGGAGGTGTCCCTGCCCATGGCAAGGGGATTGGAACTCGACGGTCTTTAAGGTCCCTTCCAACCCAAATCATTCTATGATTCTATGAAAGAAATAATCCATAATCAAAAAGCTGGGTAATGTTGGGGAGAGCAGTTATGGGCTTGACCTTATGCTGTCCATAGAGGCCGTGGGAGACTGTGGGTTTGGTCCAGGGTCGGTAGAGCCGTCCACTGACCTGCTGCCTGGTCCATTAGGGTGGATGGATGAAGCCCCACATGCTCCAAGGGGTCACCAAGCTCACCCCCCTCTTCTCGTCAGGGCTCAGGGCTGTCAGTCAGGCAGGGTCTGCCTTTGTTGCTTCGTCCCAAAACCTTTAAAATCCCAATATTTTAAAAAAATAATCTGATCCCTGAGTATAGAAATGCACCTGAAGTAGAGGATTTTGCATGCCTTCCTGGCCATTCCCCTTGGATCACAGCACTCCCGGGAAGTTTACAGATAGAGAATAAGGTGAATAACCATCAGGTATTTTTTTCTTTCTCTACAGATGTTCTGATATTTCCATATGTATTTTCAGGCAGGAAGGATGAAAATCCTGCTTGTGTGTGCAAACACATCAATATGCGTGACTCGCTGTGCGTGTCTGCAGTCCTTGGGAGCAGGGGGGCCGCGGGAGGCAGCACAGCCAGTTTCACAGAGCACTTTTCTGACAGAGCAGCCCAGCACATATGGAAAAACTCAAGCAGAGCTGAAGTTGAACAGGAAGCCCTAAAAATCTGTTTTATTTTGTTGGCTGGTTGTTGGGGGTTTTTAAATATAATTTCACCTTTAAAAATGAAAGAAAGCAAGTTCAGCTGCTGGGTTTAGAATTTAAAATGCTGATTTTACAGTGTTCTGCATTTGAGAGAATTCAAGAAATTCTCGTTCAGATTCAAATGCCAGCATTTCGTGGCTGTTTTTGTTGTTGTATATATCCATGATGGGCTAAAACAACAAGAGGGGAGCTCTTGGTATTGGAATGGCAACTGTAAGATTTCCCGGCATTTCACAGGCACAGCCCCATGGGACTCACGGTCATGGGAAAAGATTTATAAAGCTGCTGTTTCTCTTTCCCTCACAGCAGGGGACGTGCCATGGCATAGCATGACTGCTCCTCACCCCACGTACCATGCCTTTCTCCAACAGCTCTGACCCCAGCCCATCCTCCTTCATCTTGGCCAGCATCCCGGGGCTGGAGGCTGCCCATTTCTGGATGGCGATCTTTCTGTGCTCCATGTACATCGTGGCGGTCGCGGGCAACTGTGCGGTGCTGTTCATCGTCAAGATGGAGCCCAGCCTTCATGCTCCCATGTACTTCTTCCTCTGCATGCTGGCGGCCATCGACCTGGCCTTGTCCACATCCACGGTGCCACGCGTCCTCTCTTTCTACTGGTTCAACACCAGGGAGATCAGCTTCGGCGCCTGCCTCGTCCAGATGTTCCTCATCCACAGCCTCTCAGCCATTGAGTCCTCTGTCCTCCTGGCCATGGCTGTGGACCGGTATGTGGCCATCTGCCACCCACTGAGACATGCTGCCATCCTCACCAACACTGTGACGGCCAAAATAGGGCTGGTAGCCATGGCCAGGGGAGTCCTCTTCTTCCTGCCTTTGCCTTTGCTCCTCCTGCCCCTTCCCTTCTGCAGCTCCCGGGAGCTGTCACACTCCTTCTGCCTGCACCAGGACGTGATGAACCTGGCCTGTGCCAACACCACCCCCAGTGTGGTCTACGGTCTCACCGCCATCCTGCTGGTCATGGGGCTGGACTCAGTCCTCATCTGCCTTTCTTACATCCTCATCCTCAAGGCTGTCTTGCGGTTGGCATCGTGGAAGGAGAGGCTCAAGGTGTTCAGCACCTGTGTTGCCCATATCTGCGTGGTCCTGGCCTTCTACGTGCCCCTGATCGGGCTGTCTGTGGTGCACAGGTTTGGGAGAGACCTGGCTCCACTGGTGCATATCACCATGGGGAACATCTACATCCTGGTGCCCACTGTGCTCAACCCCATCATCTACGGGGTGAGGACCAAACAGATACAGAGGAGGATCCTCAATTTAATTCACATACACAACAACAGAACTCTCCGGTGACCTGTGCTTGGCTGCTTTCTCCTGTGTCCTCACACCAGCTCATCTTGATTTACACTTAGATCTTTGGTGTAGGACTGTCCTCTGTTTGTGGGGCGCCTACCACATGGTGGGAGACTCTGAGGTGCTACTACAAGGCAAAAAGTAAACAGCAACTATAAACTCCTTCCCAGAGTGTTTTTCCTCACTGAACTTAGAGTGAATCTACTACAATGATCCAAATCTAACCCGGATCCAGCAGGCAGCACAGGTCGAAGGAAAAATGACTCAGTAAACTAATAAAGATGTTTTGACACTGCACTTCTTTGTTCCCATCTCACTCCTAACAATGGCAGAGCCGAGTGAACTCTACAGTGGGTTTTTTTTGACTGATTTGGTTAATTCATGATTTCCACTTGTGACACATTCACTTTCCAAAAACATTTTAGCAAAAGTTTTGTCAGAAACTTTGGCTGTAGCAATGATCTCTAAGTAAAATATTTACAGGAAAGGATAGATGCAGAAAGGTACTTCAGAAGAAGTCCTCCACCTCTGCAGTCTTGTTCTGACCTATTGGGTCTCCAGTCAGGACAGCTCAGCCTCCTTGTACCAGATGCCCTGGAGAAATTTCAGATGTAGAGTTAGTGGTAGCAATTGTAAAAATAATTTCAATTAATAATTATATTCAATAATATTACAACCTCTCAAGAGAAAAAAATAACCAAGTTATAAAAGTAACTGATACTTCCCAGCTGAAGGAGTGGTCTTCCTAACTCAAACATGTTTCATACCTGTGTCTTCACACATGCTGGGAATTCCTAGGAAGCTATGCATTAGGTTCAAGATCTTCAACTTTCAAGCTTTTTTCATACTTCCTAGGTATTCCCCATGAAACAGAGTACCTGACAGCCTTTCCTGTCTTTATTCTCATTACTCTTCTAAAGCACTAGTGCTCAAAACTTTGCACATCAGGACCCTTCACAGATGACTAGAGCAGCACCAGGTACTATTAAGAAGGCTGATCGACACTCCATCAGGAGGCCCAGGCTCTCTTGAACACTGATGTCTCCATCTGTAGGTGATTATCACAGAATCACAGGGTAATTCAGGTTGGAAGTGACCTCAGGACATCCCTAATCCAACCTCCTGCTCAAAGCAGGGGCAGCTCTAGGGTCAGACAAGGTTGTTCAGGGCTTTATCCAGTTGGATGTTGAAAGCTTCCAAAGATGGGTGTTGCACAACCTCTTTAGGTTTCTATTACAGTGCTTGGTTGTCCTTACTGTGAAAAAGCTTCTCTTTATATCTAGTTTGAACCTCTCCTGTTTCAACTTATGCTTGCTTCCTCTCATCCTCCTGCCTGCCCCATTGTGAGGAGCTTGGCTCCATCTTCATGATAGGACTAGAGGAATCCTGCTCTTCTGCTGTTGGGTCTTCCCAAAACAGGGCTGAGCAAGCCCATTTTCCTAAGCCTCTCCTCATGGAGCGTTGCTCAAACCCCAGCCACCGTGGGAGCCATCAGCTGAACTCACTCCATCTTTTTGATGCCTTTTTTTTTTTGCACTGGGGTCCAAAACCACCTGCAGTATCTAGATGTGATTTAGCAAGTGTTGAGTGAACTGTGAATCCTTTGGGGGCATGGCAGATCACTCTCTAGAAAGGTCAGCCCAGAGCCCAAAACAACAAATATCAGGGGGAAGTGTTAGAAAAGGAGGAAAGAGAAACCCAAAAACTATAGAGCATGTAAATCTGCACTGATTTATACCGTGAAAGTGGAAGCAGGTTTGATGGTCTAAGATTTGCAGGGAGAAGTTTCATTTAGTGTTAGGCTGGTTTGCTCAGGGTTTTATCCAGCTGGGTCCTAAAAACCTACAAGGATGAAGGCAGCACAACCCCTCTGAGAAACCTTCTTTTGCTTGGCATGGGCTCCTGTTTCTCTCTTAATATTAGCATGTATAAGCCATTTAGCTGTGAAAAAAAAATAAATTATTTGAGAAAAACAGTCAGGGAGGATAGAAGACGAGTCTAAGTGCTGCACTCAGGGGCTCTTGCATCCTGTCCATAACTTCTAGGTGCCATAAAAGAAGTCCCTCACCAAACACATGTTGTCTTGCATCAGGGCCTTCAAACGGCAGCGATGTTTGATGGAGTTTGGTGCAGTTTCTTCCAATTCCCAGTTAACACTGAGAGCAAAACAGGTGCCCCTTTGTAGTCCGTGCTTGTATAGTTTCAGTCTCCATGAAACACATCTTGTTAGAACCTTTTCTGCTAAATTAAAACACATTTTATTTCAAAATAAATACCTTCATTTAGGTGAGTTACAAGTAGTTGCCATCTGGGACTTAAAGGCAATTTTGCCCCCTGTCATTTTGGTCATAATCTGTTTTATTAGAGCTTAGAAGGGTAAAAAAAATTTCATAAAAATAAAAACAATCTGTACCTGCCTAATGTGATTTGGGAAGAGTGAATGGATTTTCCAGAGGTGTGCTATGGATCTCAACCCTTTTCAGATGGCTGTGGCATTGAGAAACGGCTCCTGCTCATTCTCCATATGGTCCTTATTTTTTTTTACCTTTTGTGCTGAAAGAAAAATTAATAAAGAAAAATGAATGAATCACCCTGAAAATGCTGTATTATGTTTCCTAGCCATCTATTTATCAGAAAGACAGTTAATAGAGCCTCAGAGCAGGGAGGCAAGATGAGTTTCGCTTTGGTACAAATGAAAACTGTGTGGGATTCTCGCTTTCCATCTTGTTTTCCAAACTTTAGTTACAGAGTGTTGCTTTGCTGGGGAAGAGAGGGAATGTGCCTTCTTCCTCGACATGTGTCTTTGCTGATGACTACTACAACCATTTTCCATCTGAAATGTCCATGGCTGAGGCCCAAGGCCATCTCTGCCCTGCAGCAGAAGGAAAATGCCAACCAGAGCATGGGGCATCTGAACCCACATCTCCTCCATGAGCAGGGCAAAGAGCCAGAGGTGGGGATGGACCAACTTAGCTGGGGCTCAGCTGGCTCCAGAAAGGTGAGGAAAGAGCCTGGTTCAGTTGCAGAAGAGACTGAAAAGGGAAGGCATGGGACAAGGAGACGGAGGCAGGGAAGGACGAGATGGAGATGTAGTTTGCACTGTGGTGGGGAGAGGACAGGTAGTCACATGAGCCTGGAGGTGGCAATGAGGAGTTGCATGGGGCTGGAGCAGTTGTTGGAGATCTGGAAGATCTTCAAGTATTATTGTCCTTCTCTTTCTCTTCTCCTCTTCTCTCCTCTTCTCTTCTCTTCTCTTCTCTTCTCTTCTCTTCTCTTCTCTTCTCTTCTCTTCTCATCTCATCTCATCTCATCTCATCTCATCTCATCTCATCTTCTCTTCTCCCTCCAAGCATTCCCAGGACTGGACCTGGGACTCACCGTCTTTGCACATTCTGGCATTTCTGCTGTCCCAGACTCCCTCAGTAGGCTGCCTTGGGGTTTGATATGGTTCCCCCAGTAATGGAAGGGGGGGGTATTTTCATGCCTTGCTTTTTAATTGACATTGGCATTGCCAAAGATTTGGCACAGGATCACAGAGTCACAGAATGGTTTGGGTTGGAAGGGACCTTTAAAGGCCATCTAGTCCCACCCCCTACCATGAGCCGGGACATCTTCAACTAGACCAGGTTGCTCCAAGCCCTGTCCAACCTGGCTTGGAATGTTTCCAGGGATGGAGCGGTCACAGCTTCTCTGAGCAATCTGGGCCAGGGTCTCGCCCCCTTCACAGCAAAGAATTTCTTCCTTAAATCTAGTCTGAAGTCAGTCCTGTGATTTAATCTTGAACTACGCTTAAGTGTCCTCCAAATAAACACACTGCAAGAAAACAGACTCAAAACTGGGCAAAAAGCAGCTGTGTCTATGAGAATGTCAGCGTTGAGGGGGTTAAAAACTGTCTATTTCCCTCTCTCTAATTACATGTTCAGTAGCAGGGGAAGTGCAGAGCTCCCTGCTGGGATTTATCCGTCAGACAGATAAATATCTCCTGGTCTCTGCAGCACAGAGTCCCTGCGAAGAAATCTGCAGGAGGCGGGTGAGTATTTAGGGTTTGGGCAGCAATTTGTTGCTTGACAATAAGCCCTTTTTTGCCATGGCTCCTCCTGGGCAGCAGCAGCAAGCGCTGAACAGCCCCCAGTTCGTGGAGCTTTGCAGACATGCTCCTGTGTCTCCCACTGCCTTGGCCTGGGAATTGCGTTCCCTGCCCCAGTGTTTTCCATGGAAAAATTAAGTTTTAGGCAAAGCAGCACCAATGGAGGCAGGTGGGAAGAAGGAGGTGGAATGAAGAAAGGAAAATATCAGGAATTTCCATTCCCCTCCAAAAAACCCAAGCAGGAAATCTCTCCCAGAGTGCAGGTGACCCCAAGCCACACATATTTGTAAGGTTTCGAGCACAGCCCCAACAATCCAGCTCCAGCTGGTGGCCGGTGGCCATGCTGGGATGGGATGTGAAAGCTCTCTCCAGATGGAACGGGAGCAGAGCCTGATGCTGGAGCCAGCCCAGCACCGGGATCTTGGGGAGGAAAAGCTCAGCTCCCTTCTGGGAACCTGCTATTTATTGTCTTCTCCACCCCTCTGCTCCCCAGCACAAGTGGGGTTGGACGCAGGAAGGTCTCTGAAGGGTCTTATCAGGAACATTGACTTAATCTGTGCTGCAGGGCTCTTCAAGGAATGCTGTTCCCCATGTATTAGGGAAAAAAACATGAGCTGGGCAATGTGCAGGGGCTGAGCGAGACACAGTCTGTTTTGGGGGGACAGAATGGACATCACTAGAGCGCAGTGTTTGGAGGTTGGAGGGGATCAAATACTGCGGCACTGGCTCAGTTTTTTTGCCCTGAAATTGGATGTTTCTTACCTGAGGCAAGCACTTTTTGCCTCGGTTTAGGCTGGCAAGCAGCGGGGTGCTGTTAAAAGCTTCTGAGCTTCTAAGATCTCTAGGGCTGGTGGCAATAACCTCACATCCCCACCAGACACATTTCAAGAAGGTTTAACTTCAGACCAGCTTACGTCTGGTCTCCTAGGCTGGACACCCTTTGGACACTGGAGAATTATCAGGTGTGCACCTCGGTCAGTCTTTCCGTTCAGTCTGATCCAGGAGGAACCCAGTCTGTCTGCTCCAGGACCACTCCACCACATGGAGCACTTCCAGTGGAAACTTGTTTCAAAAATGCTCTCCCAAACCAGTGCAAGCAGCTGTCACTGGGATGGATGGCTGCATGGGGAACTGGAGCTTCTGGACCGTAGCTCGTGCCAGTCTCTGTTTGCCACTGACCAGATCAGGTCGAGGCTGTTTGGTGCTTTTTTTTACAGGACACAAGAGCCCTCAGTGTAGGCAAGAGTCAAGAAGGGTTTCATGTCTCTGAACTCTACTGCCTTCTCCCACCCTCCCTATTTCCTACTCGTTGGCATCCCTGGGCTGGAGAAGGAGCAGTTCTGGATTGCCTTCCCCTTCTGCATCATGTATGTCATTGCTGTGCTGGGGAACATCACCCTTCTCCTCATTATAAAGGCAGATCCCAGCCTGCACGAGCCCATGTACCTCTTCCTGGCCATGCTGGCCTTCACTGACCTTGTCCTAACAACATCCACGCTCCCCAAAATGCTTGGCATCTTTTGGCTGGGCTCCGGGGAGATTGGCTTTGTCTGCTGCCTTGCTCAGTTGTTCTTCATCCATACCTTCTCCTCGGTGGAGTCGGGCGTGCTCATGGCCATGGCCTTGGATCGCTACATCGCTATTTGCCACCCGCTGCGGTACTCCAGCATCCTCTCTGTGCCAGTGGTGGTGGCCCTCGAGAGCCTGATGCTGGTGCGTGGGGTCCTCCTGGTGAGTCCCGTCTGCTTCCTCCTCCGCAGGATGTTCTTTTGCCGGCAACACACCATCTCCCACTCCTACTGCGAGCACATGGCTGTGGTGAAGCTGGCATGTGGTGACACCAGAGTCAATGCCATTTACGGCCTCTTCGTGGCTTTCATAGTGACAGGGTCAGACGTGATCCTGATCTCTGTGTCCTACATCACGATCCTGCAGGTGGTAATGAGGCTGTCATCCCCAGAGGCACGACTCAAGGCCTTCAGCACTTGTGCGTCCCATGTCTGTGTCATCCTTGCCTTTTACGTTCCTGCCCTCTTCACGTTCCTCACCCACCGGTTTGGGCAGAACATCCCTCCCCAGGTCCATATAACAGTGGCCAATCTCTACCTGCTGGTGCCCCCCATGTTAAACCCCATTGTTTATGGGGTGAGAACCAAGAAGATCTGGGACAGGGTGGTCCTCCTCTTCCAGCAGAAGGGAAACTGACCCATATGTATGTGCCTCAAATTGTGCTCACAATTTACTGATGATGCTGGTAAATATAACAAGAGTTAATGCCGTGGTTCTTTGTTCAAGGAGGAACCCTTAGACAGTGCTTGGAATTTAAGCAACACATTCATGCAGAAATCACTGTATTTCTCTCTTCTGTTATCGCTGTCCAGGAGGTTTCACCCATTGTGTGGTGAAACTTGGCAAAAAGACATTCAGTTTGGCTTCTGCACCAGAGGGAGATGGAGAGGTCACACCTCCCAGAAGTTAAGTTCCTCACCGTTAAAATTCTTCCACTATTAAAAAAAATGTCCTCTCATGACTGAAATATTTACATTGTAAGGCTGAGTATCTCCAAAAGACCTTTCTGCAACCGCTCTCATTATATGAAGAGCTCCCTGGACTGTGTGATGGGAAGGTGCTCAGATGGGAATGGTGACTGTCCTTGTAGAAAGAAAAGCATATAATTCAAATTTAAGCATTATCCCCCTTTTTTTTTTTGTAAAGAAGGCAAAACACACAATAATCCTACACTAGCAATTCCAAAAGTCTTATATAAACACAAGCCCTTTCAAAAATACCAGAAATCCTCCCTGATGTAATTGTTTGGAGTGACCTATCCCAGGGAGATCATTGCTAACAGGATTGCTCTATACTACTATAAGTCAACTATCCCAATAAACAGGCAAACATGTTTTACAGAATCACTGCTCTGTACCTGAAAAAGGTAGGAAGCAGAACAAGCTGAAGGTCAGACCACCCAAATTCAAGTTACAGAACTCAAACATGCTCTATTTTTGGTGCAAACTGAAGAGCACTAATGGATGGGAAGGAGATCTCTAACCTGGCCTGGCATTTCTTGGAGCTCTCTCTCTTCCTGAGCATCCCTGACCATCGTGGCTGCCCATGGGGAGGCTGCAGGCTCTGCTGTGTCCCTGAGAGATGGATACCAGAGGGGAAGAAGGATGGGGGGGCCCAGGAAAAGAACACACACTTCTGTTGAAGCGAGGCAGGTGTTAAGCTGCAGACAAAATGGGAAATGAATATTTTTGGCATCATTTCAGTAGAATGCTTGAATTTCAGCTCAATTCATCATTTTTCTTCTGATAAAAGAGAAGTAGTGTTTCACAGACTGCAGAGGCAGGAGAGATACAATTGCAGATCGTCTAAGAGCGGGCCTCAGAGCACCCACTTCATAAAACAGGGCTGCACCATATCTTGTGGACTGATGCTCACCCACCATCGTTCTGGTGAGGTAGAACCTTCATTTTTCTGCAGGGTCCACAAAAAAATCACAGAATCACAAAGTTATGTGGCATTGGAAGGGGCCTCTGGAGACCCCCAAGTTCAAACCCCTGCCAGAGCAGGGTCACCCAGAGCACGTTGGACAGGAATGTGTCCAGGTGGGGTTCAAATGTCTCCAGAGAAGGAGATTCCACCACCTCTTTGGGCAGCCTCTTCCAGGGCTCTGCCACCCTCACAAGAAAGAAGTTTCTCCTCATGTTTAGGTGGAACTTCCCATGTTCAAGTTTGTGCCCATTACTTCTTGTCCTGTTTTAATTTTCATTAACAACATGGGAGCTGCCCTCATGACCAACATCCACCCACCCCACCATGCTCCTCGAATGGCAATGGGAGAGGTCTTCTGAGAGATTACTTTTTTAAGTAAGAAATGACAGCAGGGATTGTTGCTGGTCAGATACGTGCAAAGGTCACCGGCTGACTCATAAAGCTCCTTGTGACCTGTGAGATGTGTGCACACAAGCCATCACTGCCACGTAACATCAGATACTCAGCACCAACAGCCTGGGCTCCTACTCTAGGATTTCCTTCCTTGTAAATAAATAAGGTTGGCTGTGATGTCTGGATCACTGAATAGTATGGATGGTGTAGTTCTTGGGGTGGGAGGACATCAGCAGTGTCCTCCAGTAAGTGCTAACTGGAGGACAATGCCTGGGGAAAGCGGTGGGAAAGCCAAGGAGGTCTGTACCCAAACCAGGGATGCAAACATGCTTTAACGGGGTGAGTGTGCAATTTTGGGATGGTCCTTTGAAATCCACAGGCAACAAATGATCCTCTTGCTGAAAAAAGCCAAATCTGAACATTTTGATGGGTAGCCCAGTGGTTTCAGGAGTGTCACCTGAGACAAAACTGCCAGGAAAGGGAGATCTTAGCCTGAAGAAAAGGAGGCTGAGGGGATACCTTCTTGCTCTCTACAATGCCCTGAAAGGAGGGTGTAGCCAGGGGGGGTCAGTCTCTTCTCCCAAGCAACAGGCAATAAGACAAGAGGAAACGGCCTCAAGTTGTCCCAGAGGAGGTTTAGAATGGAGACTGGGAACACTAGAAAGGCTTGTCAAGCCTTGGAAGAGGCTACCCAGGGCAGTAGTGGAGTCACCATCCCTGGAGGGATTTAAAAGACAGGTAGAAATATTGCTCAGAGATATAGTTTAGTGGTGTTTTTTGTCAGCGTTGGGTTGATGGTTGGACTTGATGCTCTGAAAGGTCCCTTCCAACCTCAACAATTCCATGATTCTATCTTGCCGTCATCTCTCTCTCCTCTTGTTAGGTTCACATCTCTCCTTCTCACCCCTGCAGAGGGAAGGTTTCCTCCTGTCTGACCTCTCCTAGTTGAAGCCAGTACCCAACCCCACATTGAAGACCTGCTTTGACTTCACACCTAGTTTCTAGTCCTACTTAGCTCCTGGTGCTGACCTATGGCAGTTCCACAGTAACCCCTTCAGTTCACACTGGGATTCACTGTTGGCAGCACATTCACATCTTCTCCTTTGAGATAAGAAAAACCCCAAAAAACAAGAAGTCCCCAGTGAACTTGGACATCCTGGGGGATTTTTTGGAGTAGCGATACAAGGATGTGTTCACTGGCAGCCTGGAGGCAAGATGCTCAGGCAGTTCATATTTGGGTTTTGCTCCATATTTAAGGCAAAGCGATCTGCTTTTTCTGGGCTGCCTTTCACGTATCAGCTGTTCGAGAGTTTCAGATAACTTTGTCAGTAGTACTGCAGTATTAGTGTTAAAGTGATTATTAGTTTTGGAGGGAGGAGAGAGGGGCTGAGAGAGTTGGGGGGGTTCAGCCTGGAGAAGAGAAGGCTCCAGGGAGACCTTGGAGCCCCTTCCAGTCCCTAAAGGGGGGGGCTCCAGGAAAGCTGGGGAGGGACTCTTGATGAGGGAGGGGAGCCCTAGGAGGAGGGGGAAGGGTTTGACCCTGAAAGAGGGGAGATGGAGCTGAGCTGTGGGGAAGAACTTGTTTGGTGGGAGGGTGGTGAGAGCCTGGCCCAGGTTGCGTGGAGAAGCTGTGGCTGCCCCATCCCTGGAGAGATTCAAGGCCAGGTTAGAGGGGGCTTGGAGCAACCTGGTCAGGTGGGAGGTCCAGGGCAGGGGGTTGGAGCTTGATGATCTTTAAGGTCCCTTCCAACTCTAACCATTCTATGATTCTATAATTCTATGATATGAAACCTTCATTTCTCAGCATGCAGACGTGGTTCCTGTAAACCACAGGCAGCTGCAAGAGCTCTCCTCCCCGTGAGAGGGTGATTATTTTATTATTGTTGACTCCCTTTCTTCTGAAAAACACTTGTACATATGAGAATATCCAAGTCCAATATCTTTCTCTCTTGGGCTAGCAGATGTTCATAACACTGCTTTTTGGCAGCAGGACAGTGAGTGCCTGTTGGCTGGATCCTGCAAAGTGTTGCTGCACTCTCTGGGTTCTCAGCTGTGCACAGCTCTTGAAGAAGCAGAAACCTCTTGGTGCAAAGGTACTTATATCAGGCATTTGCTGCCAAGGTTATTTTTAGGCACGAGAAAGATCACCAAGTCTGATAACTCATTCACAGAAAGATAGAAAATGGAGGTGCAAAGAATTTAAAAAAAAAAAAATAAAATATCTAAAATGAGGATGAAGCTCACTACCAGCAGAGAAGAGGTGCTCTGTGACATCCACACAGCAGGGATGTGGGAATCTCATTCATAAAGCACTAGAAGCCACACTCAGGTATCCCCGTGGGGGAGTCACAAATGGGGCAATGTCAGAGCACACCATGGTGCTCCTTCTTCTCTCATTTTTATACAGAAGGATGAGGAAAAGCCAGAGCAAGGACCGGTGAACTCCCTCCATGCCTCCCAAGTCCCAAGAGAGGCTTTCTGCATGAGATACAAGTCTGCTGTCACCCTTCGCCAGATGCCACCTCTCAAGACATTTTGCCCTCTGGTGCAATACAGTCAAAAGAGTATCACGTCTGTCAATCTATAAACAGCTCTCTGTGTCCTGGCATCAAGAAGCCCATAATTCAATCATCAACTAGGTGCTGTGTCCCTCTGTGGTGGAGTCTCCATCTCTGGAGAAGTTCAAAACCCACCTGGGTTCCTGTGCAACCTGCTCTGGGTGGACCTGGTTTGGCAGGGGCATTGGACTACATTATCTCCAGGGGTCCCTTCCAATCCCATATCATTCTGTGGTTCTGTGATCTCCATAAGATTTGGTAAAAAACAGACATATCTGCAGAGAGATACACAAACTTCTCATGCCAAGAAGGAACTGATGTAGGACACAGGAGACCCAAGAGGTTTTTGCATATGGTAGAATGGCTGGTGAATAACAGTTTGGATACTGTCTACCCCATGCTGTCATCCATTTGACTGTGGAGGATCTTGAACCTTTAAACTATTTTTATGCAGCAGATGAAGGGGCTATAGGAGAGATGGGAAGGGACTCTTGATGAGGGAGGGGAGCCCTAGGAGGAGGGGGAAGGGTTTGACCCTGAAAGAGGGGAGATGGAGCTGAGATGTGGGGAAGAACTTGTTTGGTGTGAGGGTGGTGAGAGCCTGGCCCAGGTTGCCCCGAGAAGCTGTGGCTGCCCCGTCCCTGGAGGGGTTCAAGGCCAAGTTGGAGGGGACTTGGAGCAACCTGGTGTGGTGGGAGGTGTCCCTGCCCAGGGCAAGGGGTGGCACTGGATGGTCTTTAAGGTCCCTTCCAACCCAAACTCTTTTATGATTCTAAGATTCCTCTGGGCAGCCCTCCGCTTGACCCCATGTTGTAGCAGATGACAGATGCCTGTGTCCCCCCCCCAGGCTGTGCCTCCAGCCCATTGTCTGTTCTCACTTGCAGGTACCAGGTTGTTCAGCCAGTTCCCTCAATTTTCTTGCAGAATTTTCAGATTTTTGTCCTTCATCCAGTGCAGAATGTCCTCTCTGGAGCTCTGCAAGCCACCACCATTGCCCTTCACCCAGCTGCTGTGTTTAGACCATGGCTTAGGTCTTGGCAGATGTGGTCCTGCTTGTCCTCCTGTCCTCCACCTGCACTCCTTGCTATTGCTAAACTTACCCTTCAGCCAATGGAAAAGGGTAAAAAAACGCAATTTTCTCCCTGTTTTGTGTCTGCACAGCAATTGGCACCGTGGGACTGTTCTCCTTGAGAAGGGTCCCCAGGAGCTGCAGGAACAGGAGGAATTACTGACATTTATCTGTCAACCCACTCTCACCCCCAAGAGGACATGGTTGCTCCTGCAAGTGTATATTTGGTGTAAGACATTGGCAAATTTAGAACATTATTGTTTCCCTTCACTTGGGAGTTTATTTACTATTCTAATCGTTGTTGCCATTACTATAGCTCTTACCCGTAGCCCGTCAAGCTGCTCAGAGTGACAGGTATTGCAGTCGATATGTGCGTTAGTAATATACACAGCAGCTATAATTCTTAGCAGGAATGTTGTTATTACAGCTCACAGTTGTGGGTAAAATTAAGCAATGTGTACACAAACCCAGCTCTCATTTCTTCTACAGAGCTGTCAGCCTCCGGCTTCCAATCCACAGCCCACAGACACCTCGGGGAAATAGAGTGTTATGTGAAATACAAACCATGAAAGAAAAGCTACGCTTAAAGGGCTTAAGTTTTAAATACAGGGATGGCACCTTTTGGGGTTGTACATGAAAATTAAAAAAAAAAAAAGAAAAAAAAGAAGAAAAAAAAAAGAAAAAAAGGAGGTTTTAGCTCCTTTAACTACGCTAGTTATTTGCCTGGCTTCCTGCTGCTCTTTTCAGGGGCTGCAGTGGCTGATGGGGAAGAAGTTAAACTTTTTCCAGCCCTCAGCTCTCAAGGAATTCACGCTCCATCTGTCTATGTAAACTGGGAACGTGGCATTGTTTAATTGGAGGGCACGTGGCTAAACTCATTAGTGCGCCATGAAAAATGGAATTAGTCCATTTCCAACTGCCCCACTTCTCGGACAAAGTTCCAGACATCTGTGCCTCAGCTCTTTGCTTCGCCAGCTAAATAATTAGCTCAATAAGTTAAATTAGCAGACAGCTTTCCAGAGTGCTCCAATTGCATGAAAATATAGATTTAAATATTTGAATCTGGGTGTACAGACTTGAACGTGTACCTCACCCTTACCATCTGTAAATGTGCTTTGGATGCTCTTTTTATGGCAGGGGGGTTGGAACTTGATGATCTTCAAGGTCCCTTCTAACCTGAACCATTCTATGATTCTGTGTCCCACAAAAAATAAAAAGATTGCTTTGTTCACCCTGTGCATCATTGACTGTTCTGGCCTGGACAAATATTCATTAAACTGGGAAAAGTCCCATCCTCCACCTGTGGGGCTGCCCCAGACGCTGGTTGTCCTGCCCCCCCCAGCGCCCCTCCATGAAGCTGTTCACCTCAATTGCCCCATGTTGGGGCTGAAGAAGGAATATTCTTCTCCTGCTCCTCCCATCCTCCTTTTGTCTTCGTCCTTGTTGAGACATGTAAGCAATGTGTCTGCACCCAGGGAGAAGATGAATTTCCACAGCCCAGCTGGGTGCTGTGCCATGGGTGGGAGTGGGAGCTCTGGCTGCGGTGGATGTTCAGGAACCCAGGAGGACGCTTATGCCCAGGAGGATGAACACGGAGCCTGTAGACAGAGCTTAATCTTCACTCTGTCATACTTCATAGCTCCATCTGTCAGGCTCCTTGTGACTAAGGACCAGAGGAACTGGTTTGTCATCTCCAAGCATGCTCTGCATCAGCCACCTCAGACACAGGAGCAAATCATCATCCCATCAGCAGATGGGGCATAATCTGTGTTTTGTGAAAGACCCCGTGAAAAAACAGTTTTTAAAGCTTGCCTTCAGGGGTTTAAATCCTGTCTGAAATATGCTGTTGTAACACTGGATGTTGCTCTCTATAGAAATGTCCACTCCCTCCTCCACATATCAGCAGTTGCATCCCTGCGGTGTCCCTGGGTTGCAGCAAGAGACTCCTGGGCTGTGGAAAACACTGAGAGGAGACAGTGGGGTGGGGATAACTAGGGACAGATGATGAAGATGGATGACCACATGTGATAGATGATGAAGATGTGTGTGGGCAGATGGACAGACAAACAGGCAACCAAGGGGTGTGCTGGCAGTACCTGCCTGGCTGGCGAGGTGATGGGTTCGGAGCATGCACTGATTTTGGCTGGAATAGAGTTAATTTTCTCCATGGTAGAAGAAACGAACTAATACGGTGCTGGTTTGGGTTTGTGACCAAATCAGTGTTGAGAAAACACTGATGGTTTGTTTATTGCTGAACAAGGCTTACACAGCATCAAGGGCTTTCCTGTTCCTCACCCTGCCCCACCAGCGAGCAGCCCAGGGGTGCACAAGGACTTGGAAAGGGACACAACCAGGACCCCAACTGACCAAAGAGATATTCCGTGCCATATGACATCATGCTCAGCAACAAAAACTGGGAGAAGGGGGAAGGGGAGAGCATTCACTGGACCTCTGTGGGGTTAAACCACAGCAGAGAGATGTGGATGGATAGATAGATGGATGGATGGGGGTGTGGGTGGATGGATGGATGGATGGATGGGGGGGTGCAGGTGTGGGTGGATGGATGGATGGATGGGGGGGTGCAGGTGTGGGTGGATGGAGAGCATGAAACGGCTGCAGGAATGGACACTGATAGATAAGCAAGGCAGCTGTGAACTAAAGTTACCTTTTGTCACAAAATCTGAGTGGAAAATGACCCACCCAGAATGAAAACATCAATGATGGAGCAAAGCTGACGTGGAAGTGCATTGACCCTTTAGATGCCCTTACCTCTGTTCAGCTGAAGTCCTTCAGCAGAAGATGCAGAGGGACAGGGAACCGCACTCCTGCCCGAGTGCTCCACATGCGGAAGAAGCTGTTTTTATAATGCCTGTGTGAAATCTCGGCAGCAACGACAGTCACCTGGGACTTGCTGCAGGGGCTGAGGACATGAAATGCAAACCAACTACACATCCCAGGAAGGTGATGGCATTCTCTTCCCTTCCTTGAGCTGTTTTTCCCTGGTGGCAGCAGAAGGGTAAATGCTGCAGGAGCAAACACAAGGATCATAAAAGTTTAAGAAATACTGCTCGGAGCAGCAAGGAAAAAAATAATACAGTTTTCACTATATTTTCCTTCTTTTTTTAAAATAGAACCATGAATTTTTAAAATGATAAACGTTCAATAAAGTCAATTATTTGCCCCAAGTGTACGTGGTGGCTCCAGAGTGGAAGTGCTGCTCTGCACTTGCCAGTTATATTTGAAGGTTCAGATAGTGATGCAGCTCCCTGGAAACAGCTTAGGTTTCATCACTGAATTTTGGGTAAAATCGAGTGCATCCTTAGATCCTTGCACCCCTAGAAAAATGTACACGTCCCCTGACAAGCCTTTTAGTGCAAAAGCAGTGCCTCGCTCTTCTTCCGCTGTACGCTTGAGAAGATATAAGTTCTTCCGTGGCAAAAATTTGGGGAAGGAGGCTTGGGAAAGGGGTGGAGAGAGGGAGGTGCAGGGCCTACAGGCTGGTTGAGCTACTTTTTGGCCATGGAAAAGCACTCTTACATGGTAACACAGAATCACAGAATCACAGAATGATATGGGGTTGGAAGGGACCTCTGGAGATAATCTAGTTCCAACACCCCAGCCAAAGCATGTCCACCCGGGAATGTGTCCAGGAGGATTTTGAATGTCTCCAGAGAAGAAGACTCCACCACCTCCCTGGGCACACACATCGTTTTTCAAACACCAGCAGTGGAATCCAAATGAACCCTTTAAAAGATGAATGTATTTTATTTTCCCCATGTTACGGATAGGGCAACCAACACAAAGAGGCAAAACAGAAAAAGCTAAGGCCAGGGCTACTGCTTATGGATTTCTTTTCTTTATTGGAATATTGTCCCAAGCTGCCAACAGAGGATGATCCATCAGTGATTCAAGTACAGATCATGCCTGACAATACCTGCGTTTCAGCTCATTATCTAGGACAGACTCAAATGTGCAGAAACGACCAAGATGAACTGTCTTGCCTTATTTTTTTTCCCACTGAAAGGGATTCCTTCTCTTGAGTGTTGCCAAACACTGAAAACTTCATGTCAAGGAGAAAAGAACAGCCAGTCCTAGCCATGGGGAATTAAGATAGAAGCGCTGAGTGTACAGATCTTAAACCAGGAGCATGGGGGCCTGTCGCACAGTCATCTAAGCAAAACAAAGAAAGACTTGAGGGAGAGACATGACAAAAGGCTGCCAACAAAATAAACAACAACAGCAAAAAGAAAAAAAATATAAATAAAACCAGAATAATTTGGTTTCTGACTTCAGCTTGTGCCAGACGATGAGAACTCCTACACTTCTGGCCTGATGAGTCTTTTGGATATGAAAGAGAAACTCATCATCATCTCAGAAATGTCACCCCTGCCGCTTCTGGTTTGGGGTGGGAAATGAGCACGTGTCTGGTTCTCTTATTGAAGAGAATTCGGGCTGGAAGGGCACTGAGCAGAGGTGGGAGGAGGTGAGGGGGCGGGAAAAAGGAAAGATGAGGCAGATCAAGCTGTGATCAGTCACTCTGGGGTTTCAAACCTTCATTTCTCCAAAGTTACCAAGGTGGAGGAGGGTGTGTGTGTGGATAAAAAACCTCTTAATATCCAAACAATTTTTTCTCAAGGTTTTTGAAGCAGTTGCCATGACATCAGATTTTGCTAGTGACACAGGAAAAAAAGCTGTGATCCTGTTCCCAGCCCATCCTTGCACAATGTGGCTCATGGAAACCAGCCAGAAGAGATGTCCCCGTCCCTCCAGACTCACCGAGGGGACTGCTTGTGGTCTAAGGACTGCAGGCCCCTCCTGTGGGCTCAGCACACTGAAAAGGATCCCCCTGTATTTTCTGCCCAAATATCCCTGTAACATAAAGTGAGAAAAAAATGCCAGAATGGTTGCTACAGGCACAGGGAACCATTAGGCAGCTCGGTTATTTCCCTTCTGTTTCTTGGAGAAAACATCATCTTTATTTACTCCTCAAAAGCAATAAAGCATCTTTTGCAAAATCAGGACAAGTACATTACCATTCATTCTCATTTCAAGGAGTGTGGGAAAACACAACAAACATATCACATGGATGGCTGAATTTTGTTATGATTATATTCCAATCCCACCAGCTGTAAGACCTGTCTTCTGAAACGCTCTATTATGCTGACGCCTCTGACAGAAAATTCCCTCTAGAGGCATAAAATCGTGCCTTACGCTATATATAACCCCAGCAGGGGCAGCACAGAGTCACTTAAAGAGTATTTTTGGCTTATGCTAAAAAGTAAAGCTGGTTTGGGGGTTGGTTTTTTGGTCCTTTTTTTTTTTTTTTGACTCCTGTTATTGTGGTAAATGTGAGGATTAGGACAGATAAAAATGATTATACCTGATAGCCCTGTGGTTCTCCTGCTCCTTCGACTGATGTTAAACTTCAAATAACAGTTCCTTAGAAGGCTCTAGGGTTTGAATAATTAATTATATTTTTAAGCAGGAGTTTTTAAGTTTTCCCTTCCAGGAAATATGCCACAGGAGTTAACAAGAGGGTTGGAAAACATGAATGCTTCTACCGTAAGCAGAAAACACACAGCCATATTTTTTCATTGCAACAGACTCCATGAATTCTCCTAGCACAGATATTCAACTAATTCTTTTTCTTAACACCTGTACAAACTGCACACAATATCTATTATGAGATAGATGAGACAATTTATTTCCCATTTGTACACCTGGGGGGCTCCACTTTCACGGTGGATCTGCAGGAGGGCAGGCTCCAGGAAGAGATGGCTGAGGAAGAGCGGGTGTTGCAATCGCAGACCACAACTGTTTTCTAATTTATATCGTTTAACTCTATCTCCTAATGCCCTTTCCTACCAGTTTTCACAAGAAGCAATCCTCCTCTCATGCAGCCTATCCAGTTATTAGTCTGTGCTGTTGTCCTGGAAATTCCTTTCTTTTCAAAATGACATGGTGTGCTCATTCATCAGAGCCTTGCAGTCTTGTCTCAGGTTTGAGAGAAGCTGCTGTGAAAGAGGCGGACAATCCATCAACCTGCTGGTGAGAGTTCCCCATCGTTTCAGGGCTGCATGATGCAATACATAGCGATCCAGGGGTTTTCTATCATTTCCAAACCAGACAGGAGCCGAATTCTGGCTGGGCAGACTGACGTTCCTAAGAAGGGAGAGGACATCAAGAGGATCTCATGGGGGTGATGGACCACCCTTGCGGTCACAGCCTTTCTGCCAACCACATTCCGTGAGTGTGAAGCACCTTGCCCCAGTTTTCTACCTCAATTTATTCCGTTCATGTTACTATGAGCATTGGAAGTGGTGTTATTCTGCATGCTAGAAAAGCGGACCCAGGGCCTCTACCAGCCCTGCATCATGTCCTCTCTATGCTGGCCCACCCTGACCTTGGACTGTGTCTCTCCACCATGCCAGGCTTGCCGTGGTCCTCGTTCAGGGTGAGTAGCCTGTATCTCCGTGTGTCTCAGCTCTTTCTTATCTGCTCCCTCTCCTTCTTGGAGTCAGTGGTGCTTTCTGCCATGCCCCTCAATAGGTTGATGGCCCTCTGTCCCCCATGGGGCTGCAGGACCATGCCAACAGGCGTGAGGACAGCCAAAACAGGGCTGATGCAACCAAAGAGGAGCATAGCCCTGATCATACCCTGGTCTTCCACCTTCTCTGGCTGCCTGGTGGCTGAGAAGTGCCTTGTCCCACCCCCTTTGTCTCCATCCCACCTGGTTGCCCTTCAGGGAGATGACATTCAACAGCATCTATGCCCCAGACCTCATTTGCTTCACCATTAGGTTTAGATCTTTATTTTGTTGTTCTCCATCGTGGCCTCATGACACATTTCAGAATTGCCTCCACACATGAGGGTCCAAAGGTTGTGTGGTCTCAATCTTCTGCATCCCAGTGCTTGGTTAGTCAATCCTGCACAGATTTGGGAAAGAGGCACCCCCATCTTCCGTGCTTGAATGGGCAACATCTACATCCTCCTCCTACTCCCGTCTTTCACAACATCCAAACAAAGCAGATTTATAAAAGCACCTTCAAATTTTTTTCTTTATGGACCCCTTCAAAACAAGCCATAGGTGAGAAAAGCCAGTGTCTTGCAAACCATGGGATAATTCTGGTGGGAAGGGTGCTCCGGGGGTCTCTCATCTGATGTTCTGCTCGAAGCAGAGTCAGGCGTGGGCTGAACCGCATTTCCAGGAGCTGCGCTACTCTCTGTGCAAAAACCTGCAGGTTTGGGGTAGAGGAGAAGCCTGCTGAACCCGGGTGAGGTGGAAGACACCCAAAACAACCGTGTCCTCCCTGGTAACTCCAGAAACTTCTCTCACAGCCAGGACTCTGCTGTTCCAGATGCTGTAAACAGCACTGATTGTCAGCTCCCTTGTGCAAGGAGTTTCCAGTCTTGGTTTAAGACAAGATTTAAGAGTAGGGCAAACACAGTCTTGGCCATTTTCTCCTGTATAATAAAATAGCTAACAAAAATTTAACTTGCTGCCCTCTTCCCAATAAGTAGATAACCAAGCCTGACCCACAGCTTCGCTCCGTGCACCATGAAGGACCCCGGGATGGGAGAAGGAGAGCAAAGCCCAGATGCTAGTTAGGGTGGTGGGGGTTGTTCACAGGGTGACATTGGAAGCTGGATGCCCTCACCCTGGAGAAGAGGGGTCTTTGGGACCATGGGTGCCTGGGGATGAGGGCCTGCTCATGCGTATCAGCATGATAAATCCCCCTCTTGTGGGATACAGGGGGGATCCTGTTAGGCCAGCTCATAGAGCTAGAAGAAGTGAACATCTCCTGAACACCATCCCCAAGAGTCAGAGTTCAAAGGTTTTCTGTTGTTTCAGGCTGCTCAAAGAGGGGATAGTCCATCCCCAGCCCTAGAGCGGGGCAAAGGAGGTGCCGCCTCCTTGGGTGCAGCAATGACTTGGACAGGAACTCGGTGCTCTGCATAGTGCTGGATTCGACTTATTTCACATTAAAGGAGAGCCGGGAGAGCAGATGTGGATTTTTTGCAGTCCCTCGTTATTCCTTAGACCCTCTCTGGGCCCTTTGCATGGGTTTTCTCTCCGCAGACCCCCCGGCCCGGTGCGTGCACTGGCAGGGAGTGCACATGAGAGAGCACTGCGGAGTTAAGGAAACCCCGAGACAAGAAATACACCCACAGGAGGATGGCATTGCATTCGACAGCATAACCCCCCCCCGCCTCCCCTCTTCCCCAGCCCAGAGACAGGCAGACTCTGCAGACACGGTGCTGGGAGGCATTTATTTGGTGGCTACAGCCTGTCAGCACCCAACGGGCACCTCCTTCTGCTCAGGGGTGCTTGTGGGGGAGCAGGGACCCTTCCTCGCACGGCCAGCCTTGGGATGTTCAGTGGTACTTGCGGGCCAGAGCGTGGGCCACCACACCGACCAGCTTTTGCCAGGCAAACTGGCAAGCAGGGGTGAAATCCCGGGCGAAGTGGGAAGCCAAGACGATGATGAGGATGTCTCCGAGGAGCTGGAGGAGGAGAAGGAGCACAGAGAGGGTTAGCGCTGCTCGAACCGTGGTACCGCAGCAGAGCACGGAGCAGGGATGGGGCATCCCTGAGCTGAGGCTGATCTGTTGGACCCACAACCTCTGAAGGAGGGCTGTGTACTCACTGCACCCTGTCCTGCCACCTCCTTAGCTCTAACGAGCTTCTTCCTTCCTGCAAGCTCTCTGTCTCCCTGGTTTTCCTGTGGCGGGCTCCCCTCCAGTCCCCGTCTCCCCCCACACATCACCCCACAACCCACAGGCTGCGTTTCTTTCCTCCTGACTTCTCCCCGAGGCTGAATTCCACCCCCTGAAAGGGGGCTCACATGCTCACACTCCTTCTCTTCCTCCTCAGCCCCCTCTGCCCCATCGGAGCAGCCCTCAGGGTGCAGGGCTGGTTACAGGGTCTGGCTCCCTCCCCATTCCCTGGGACGGCTACAGCAAGATGCTCAGCTTGTCCATAGAAAGCTCTGGATTTTGATAAAACAATATCTGCATCATTTAAAAAAAATATAAAAATATATATAAAAATGAAAGAACAAACCTTGAAGCTATTTCCCCCCATTTTTTGGATGCTAAAGGAATTTGGCCTGAGACCCACCCTGCAAAATCCTGGGCTTTTTTGCTTTTTCTCTTTAAATGGAAAGGAAGAAAATGATCCATTTTTATTTACAAGTGCTGGGGGAGGAGGGAGAGCCCCATCCAGACCGGCAGCCCACACTGGGCAAGGCAGAAACCTGCCCTGTGGTTTTCCAGAGCACAAGCTGCTTATCTTGCTGTAGGATTTCCTCAAATGCTCTGCTTGACTTCCCCCTGCCTCTGCCTCCTCCAGCCCACCCTGCACCTTCACCTGGGTTTGGTTCTTTCTCCCCCAACCAGATCACCTTCAGATAATGATCTCCTACAACCTCCTCCTCCTCCCAATTGCTGTGTTGGCACTAAAATTTCAGACTTGTTAACGTGAAAGTCACCCACCCTCTCGCAATCACTCCTGCATCACAATCGTCTCCCGTGGGTACCACACGGGCTCTCTGCCTCCACCAGCCAAAAACCAGCCCCAGACAGAGTTGTTGGAGGCCATACGCCCAGTTTCAAAGCAAAACTTTCCCCACAGGATGTAGGGAAGGAGCTGGGACTACAAACACAACTCACCCTGAAGTTCTCAGGGTCCACGTGCAGCTTCTCGCAGTGCAGCTCAGACAGCTTGGCGTAGGTCGCCTTAATGTTGTCCAGGTTCTTCACAGCTTCCCCAAAGGAGGTGAGCACCTTTCTGCCGTGGGCACGGACCTTGGGGTTGCCAATGATGGCAGTGGGACTGGAGAGGTTCCCAAAGGAGGAGAAGAACCTCTGGGTCCAGGGGTAGACAATCAGCAGCCTGGGGAGAGACGGAGGGACATGGGCAGATGCATTAACACTCCCAAAGGCAATTGCAGCAGTTTCTCTATCCAAGGTGAAGCTGAGCAGATGCCCAGGAGCTGGACCTACCTGGCCAGGGCCTCAGCACCACATTCCTCCACATTGATCTTGCTCCAGACGCTGGCGATGAGCTGCTTCTCTTCGGCTGTCCAGTGCACCATGGTGGCAGGTGGCTTTGCTGGGAGCTGCAGGAGGACACAGACCCTGTAGAAGAGCTGCAGACCCCATGGAGGCTTTTATCCCCTGCCAGCAGCTCCTCCCCATCCTGTTCTGCGGGGTCATTGGCTGGGGATGGGGTGGGGGTCCCCATCGGAGGGGCGAGCAGAAGGGGATGGCCAGGGTGTGTCACGTTGAGAAGGGGCCCCTGGTTATCCTGAGTTCAAGAGCTTTGTCCCTTCCCCTCCATGTGGGCAGTTCTCTGTTCCACCTACCAGATGTGGGCCCCTTTGCAGAGAAAGGGTTGGCCAAGCCACCTTGAGATAGTCCATCATGGTCAAACACATGTGCATGGGGCAAGCCCCGTGCCTTGATTCTCCCAAATGACGGATTCTGCCTTGCCCTTGCCTCTGCCAGTGAAACGATGAATGCCCCTGCCAAAATTCAGCCCATGGCAGAGCAGCCCAGAGGGATTTGCCACCAGCAAACCCTTGAGATACCTGCTCTGCAGGAGGTCTCCACTCTCCTCGCGCCACCAGGAGCTGTGGGTGACACTAGGGTTGTTCAGAGGGCGCTTGGGCTTTGCAGCTGAAATCTCCATTAACCCTGTTGTCCTCCTCCTGTAACTGCTTGACCTGCTCAGTTTACTAGTCCCTTTTGGAGCAGAAAGAAGCAGCCCACCCAAATGTTCTCCCCTCAGATGTAAAAGGACCTGCCAAATGAAGTGCTGCTGGAGAGGGAGCAAGTATTAAACAGGATCAACCTTTTCTGCTTTCATCCACATCCAGAAAGGGCAGGACAAATGGGCTTTGAACACAAGGTTTGCCACTGCAGGATCTGCTGTGGGCTCAAAAAACAGCAAAAGCTCCGCTCAGGGATGTCCAACCCAGGGGAAAGCCAGGGTTTTTCCCTTTTGAACCTGCCCTGACAAAGCTGCCATATTTCATATTTTCTCTTCTCCAGGCTGAACCCCCCAAATGTCTCAGCCCCCCCTCCCAGCAGAGGGGCTCCAGCCCTCCCAGCATCTCCGGGGCCTCCTCTGGCCCTGCTCCAACTGTTCCATGTCCTTCTGATGTTGGTGGCCCCAGAGCTGGATGTCAGGACTGAGGGAGATTTTCAGCTTGATAACGTCTCTTTCCCCTTCTTGTTGTAGACTTTATCAATGAATAGGGATGAATATTCATCATTAGAGTTACAGAATCATAGAATCATGGATTTATAGAATGGTTTGGGTTGGAAAGGACCTGAAAGATCATCCGGTTCCAAAACCCCTGCCCTGGGTGGGGACACCTCCCACCAGACCAGGTTGCTCCAAGCCCTGTCCAACCTGGTCTTGAACCGCTCCAGGGAAGGGGCAAAGGTCTACATCTACCTTTTGTGAAGAAAATCTAGTGCATGCGGGCCAGTCTGCTGGAGCATGATGATAAATCCAGTCGACCAGTGCCCGGGTGCATGCACTGGGGGGGGTGAGAACACGCTGGCAAAATGCCACCGGTGCCCACCCTCCTGCACCACCTTATCAACCCCTCCAGGACCTGCCGTCCCTGCACCGGGCATTGCCCTGGGGGGTTGTCGGCTCCCACAACGACGTTCTGCCATCACACAGAAGACAAAACGGGGGCAGGAGAAGCCACATAAGGAGAAGATGTCCCACAGAATCTGTTTGCCAGGGGATCAGGGACCGGGGTGTCATCCCCCAGCTGGGGATGGGGAGTGAAACCCTGGGGAACCATCCCCATCCTGCCATGCTGGGATGCGGGTGCAGGGGATGGAAACCCTCATCCCTGCTGCCAGGAAGGAGTATCCCAGCAGGAACCCCGTCAGCGGGAAGAGTCCTGCTCTGCTGACCTGCAGGGTCCAACCTGAGAGGCTCATTTCCACCCCCCAGGCACCTTGCTCGCAGGAGGACACCTGCTTGATCAAATAATTCCATCTTTTCTGCCTGAAACCTGTGAACAATATTTTCATATGAAAGGCTATGAATAGCTAACATGAAACCTGTGAAAAATCACATCAGAATCTGGGTTTTGTGCCCCTGGAACACCTGCCCAGACTCCCTGCAGGGACGAGATCACTTTGGCACTTGATAGGCACCACTTTCTCAGCGCCCGCCTTGACACTAGAATCAAAATGCCTCTTCCTCGGAGCAATGTGCGTGACAAAGGGCATTTAAGGGTCACAAAGGGCTTTTATTACCCTCCAGTGGGTCATGGGGAGAGAGTGGGATGCCCAAAAATGTGGATGAAGCTGGGAGAGGACACGGTGCAAAGAGGGTGTCAGAGACACTGGGATACATCACTTTGCCCTCTTTTTTCCCCTTGAAAAATAAGCGTGTCCTTTCATCCGACCATCGTTTTTACTGCGTCATGCTTGGTCCAGACAGTGCTTCCCATGCCAAGAACAACCTCTACCCGAGAGAGTCCTGCCCTGCAGACACTTAAACACCCAAAAGGCTCTGAGTGCACACAGCATCAATTGATACCCACATCCGGAAAATTATTAATATTTACCACTATTAGCAGGATCGGGCCCCCTCCTTAATTGCCGAATGGGCGGCACAGGGTGAAAAAGAAGCACATAAACAAAGTCTGGACGGGTCTTGATAGCAAAATGTTTATCTAAAACCTGCCCCCACCCAGCTGGCTGCTTGGCCAGTATGAGTCAGCTAATTTCTTGTAGGCTTTATGCCAGGAATGAGCCCAGGGAGATTAAAGTCTTCGCTTTATTTATGCCCCCTAAAAAAAATACGAATCCTCTGAGTTCCCCTCGCCTGCAAGAAAACATGCACGTTTCATGGTAAAACACCGGCGGGTTCCTCAATGTAAACTTTCCAGAAGTAGCTGGGCTGCATCTGCCCAATACTCTGTAAGGATGATTTCCAGAGCCCAAAACTCCCCCAAAAAACATACAGAACAAAGGGAAGTGGTGTCTTCTGGGAGCAAAATGCCCTGCTCGAGCTTGAACCCCCAGCCCTCCTGCAGGTGCCCCAGGTCCCCATCCCACCAACCCCTCCATCGTCTCAGGGACACACGGACTCGGTGGAGACTTCACAGGATGAGCTTTATTTGGCTGTTACAAGCTGTTGGCTCCAGAGCAGCACATCAGCCGGTGCACGACATGCGGCTGGAGGATGCTGCCAGGGCTTTCCTGCTGGCCTTTTAGTGGTATTTGCGGGCCAGGGCATGGGCCACCACACGGACCAGCTTTTGCCAGGCAGCCTGGCAGTCGGGAGTGAAATCCTTGGCGAAGTGGGCGGCCAGCACAATGATCAGGATGTCACCCAGGAGCTGGGGGGGACAAGAAGACCCTCAGGTTAGCAATGCCCAGCAGCCCGCAGACCCCCACACAAGCATCCGCACTAGACCCAGGGAAAAACTCCAGGCATTTTCTTGGCTTAAAAAATCTCACCCAGAGTCCTTTCTAAGATGAACCTTAAACTTGTTCTCTGCTCTTACTCTAAAGATTCATGTTCTGCTACTGCTGTGAGAAGAGTAACCAAAAGCTCCCCAGAAATTTTGTGGATTAAATTTCTTTTTCTCCCTTCTGGCTTCATTTGGGAGTTTCTCCCCAGCAGAAGCCACAACTGAGGGTCTGCGGCACGGCAGGGAGCTGACACGCGGCAGTGCCAGCCCCGGTGACAAATGTTGGGGTTACTTCTCCATGGGAAAACTCTCAGCTATGGAGACACAGGAGACAAAGTTCTCTCTACCTCTAGGTCCCATTCCTCTTGTGCTGTTGGCATCCAGCTGCCGTCTCCTGCTCCTCACTCATCTCTCCTTTATCCTCTGTGCCAAGCTCCTCTCTGGCTCCTTCGCCCTCCCCTTGGCTCAAACCTCTTCCTGCCCAACGACCGCTTTCGCTTTGCCCTTCCCCTCCCTTTCTGCACAAAAACCACCTCCTCATCGCCTTCCCGTCTCCCCTGCACCCTCCCTTGCATCCTCCAGATGACTTCTCCATACACCATCCCCCCTCAGCCCCTTCAGTGCTTTCACACTGAGCTGCAGGTTCATCCCTTCCCTCCCTCTCCCTCTCCTCCATCTCCCCCTCACCCCAACCACCAGCCCCTCTTCCTCCTGCACCGACATGTCTGGGGTAAACCCTTCATGTGGTGGGACTCGGGGTTGGGGGAGAAGCTGCCCACAGGGAGGACAATTCCCCAGTGATGAGCACAGCTCACCCTGAAGTTCTCGGGATCCACGTGCAGCTTGTCGCAGTGCAGCTCGGACAGCTGGGCGAAGGTGTTCTTGATGTTGTCCAGGTTCTTCACGGCTTCCCCAAAGGAGGTGAGCACTTTCTTGCCATGGGCGCGGACCATGGGGTTGCCAAGGATGGCGGTGGGGCTGGAGAGGTTCCCGAAGGAAGCGAAGAACCTCTGGGTCCAGGGGTAGACAATCAGCAGCCTGGGGAGAGATGGAGGGACATGGGCAGATGCATTAACAGTCCCAAATGCAATTTCCATGATTTCTCTGTCTAGGGTGAAGCTGGGCAGATGCCCAGGAGCTGGACCTACCTGGCCAGGGCCTCAGCACCGCAGTCGGCCACATTGACCTTGCCCCAGAGGCCGGTGATGAGCTGCTTCTCTTCGGCTGACCAGTGCACCATGGTGGCGGGTGGAGGGTAGCGTGTGGCTGCCGGCGGGTACGGAGGGTCTCGGCTCTTGCTCCCGAGGGGATCGCACGCTGGCGAGCGGCTCTCCCCGTCCCCACTTTTATACGCTCCCCCGGGCCCCTCCTCCTGCCCCTGCACCCCTCCCTTGGCTGGGCCCCCGGGGGGGGGGGGGACGGTGCCCCTGGCACCCGAGGGAGGGGACACGGCATCAGGGTGGGGCCCCAGGGCAAGATGCCCAGATCCACCATGGGATAGGCTGTCCGTCTGTCCGTCCTCCCCTGTCTTTGATTTCCAGCTCCATGGCTCCCCGCTGAAGGGTGGCATTTATCTCCACGCCACATCCGAGGGTCCCACGAGCCCCACATGAGCCCCCGGAGGAAGGTGCGTTGACAGGCTTGGTGTCCCTTGGATGATGCAAACCACGAGGCAGGAGAGGCAGAAGACTCAGACACGGGGCTGTTGGGTCTTCCCACTGGAGACACCAACACCGTGCAAGTGGTTTCTCTTTGTCCTCTTCTTGCAGGACCTGCCAGGCTTTGGATTCTCCTTGTTCCTTCCTATCAACCATTTTAACAGTTTCATAGAATCACAGAAGGGTTTGGGTTGTAAGGGGCCTTGAAGATCACCTACTTTCAGCCTTCTGCCATGGGCAGGGACACCTCTGGCTAGACCAGGTTGACTCAATTTAGGGTAACACTGAGAAAACCATGAGCAATGGCTTGGGGTCAGAGAGGGTTTCTGTCTCACAGAGCCTGTTAGCCAAGGTCAAGCAAGGCTGGACAGGAAACCTTCTAACACAGGGCACACCAATTTCCTGCACAGTGTTAGCTCACAGGAGAGGTGGGGGTCTTACCCAGGAGTGGGTATACTGGGGTCTGTGCAGCAGGAGGCAGTGCCTGACCTGGAGATATGAGAGTTGGAGGAGCATTGGTCCCCTTGAGTGGTGGGAGAGGCAGTTGGGTCTCCTGGGGCTCCATGTTGGCTCCTACTCCCAGCAGAGCCAGCTGGAGGTGGTGGGGTGGAATGGAGGTGCTGGGACGTGGGGTGGAGCTTGTGGGACCAGAGCCAGGTAACACGGAGGAGTGGTCCAGTGGGGTCTGGATGACCATGTGTCACGTGTTCACATTGGCCATGGGCTGTGGGCTACCACCCTTTCTGATGGCTGCTCCGTTCTCCTCTGCCTGCTCACTTCAGGTGGGGTCTTGGCCAAAGGACCCAGGGGGGTGACACTGTCCCCCAACCCTCCACGTCGAGCAGTGCCGTCTTGCTCTGGAGCCATTCGCTCTGCCCTCTCCCTGATAAGGGTGAGGGAGGGATTCACCACCCAGAAACCCCAGACACGTCCCTGAGCTGCTCTCAGTGCTGTGGGGATGCTGGAGGACAGGAGGCTGGTGAGGGCCGTGGTCCTCTGCGTGATGCGGAGACTATTCAGGGGATTTCATTTTGCTTGTGGAAATTTAGATGTAGGGGCGAGTGAAACCAGGGACTCTGTCCTTCCTGTGCATGAAATTACCATTCTTAGCATATTTTTTGCCATAAGGGATAGTTGTGTCTATTATATTCTGGTTTTAATAATCTAAGAATGATAATATTTTAAACAGAAAACAGAACGAAAACCCCCGTTTTTCCTTCCATGAAGGAAGTTACAAACAATGGAGCTCATCTCACTGCCACTTCCCCCACTGCATGCTGTTGTACAAAGTTTTTTCCCACTTAATCTGTGAAAAGCTTAAAACGCTAAGCTCAACGATGTCACTCAATGTCTCAAAAAAGCACCGGAGTATTTCTGTTTGCATTTTGTAGTGTGTTTATTTGGTTGTTGTTTTTTTCTTTTTTTCTTTAGCGTTCCCCTGGTGAGTCTCACTGGCATGAATTCATAGACAAGCCTGTGGCTCATGTTCCCCTCCGTGTGTGAGCATCCCCTCCCCATTCCCCAGCACCCCGGGGTGTCCCTCACCCCATTCCCACAGAGAGGCAGACACCTCTTCATGGCTGAAGCAGTTGGTGTTTATTTGGCAATTAGAGACCAGCAGAACCAGAGGATGTTTCCCCAGGAGCAACTCCAGGCGTGAAGGTTTGTGGGAGGCTCAGTGGTACTCGTGGGCCAGAGCGTGGGCCACCACACGGACCATCTTCTGCCAGGCGGCCTGGCAGGCGGGGGTGAAGTCCTTGCTGAAGTGGGCGGCCAGGACGATGATGAGGATGTCACCCAGCAGCTGGCAACAGAAGGAGGAGAAGTCGTCAGCCCGGTGTTGCCCCCCATCTCCCTCCCCACCATGGCACCACCCAGGTGTTCGTGCATGGACACCAGTTTTTGGGGAATTCTTCGCAAAGCAAGGAATGGATTTATCACAGCCCCGTGCAGAGCATCAGGCTCCTTGCACAGCTTGCAGCTCTGGCACCCACCAGGGTGCCTGGATGTGCTGGGTCCTCCTCCCCACACACTTTCCTCCCTTTGCTTTGACAGGGTTTATCTTTTCCTCTCACGTCCCTCCTCCTCACCCTTGCTTTTCCTTGGCTCAGATCCCCTCCTTCTGCTTCTGTGTTTATTTTCTCTCCTGGTTTAACCGCTCCATCACAGCCAAGCTCAGCTCTTCCATCCAAACCCTGTCTCAGTTTCTTCCCTTCTGGTCTGTGGCTCCTCCAAGTCAACATTGCTTCCCACCGGCACGTATTCGACTCTGCATTTCATCCCCATCCACCTCCCCTGCCTGGGTCCCTCCTCTCACAGATCCCAGCACCATAAATCCTCTCTATTCTCCCCAAATGTGCCTATTCACTCTCTCTTTCCCTCCACCACCCCTCCCTCAGCAGGGTCCCAGACTCAGGGTTTCTCTCTAGGTCTCACTGATCATCAGACATCCCAGAGACCCCTACATCCCTCTCCGGAGAGCAGAAATCTCTGCCCAGTTGAAGCTGGAGTCTGAGCATGGCTCACCCTGAAGTTCTCAGGGTCCACATGCAGCTTGTCGCAGTGGAGTTTGCTCAGCTGAGCAAAGCACTTCTTGATATTGTCCAGGTTCTTGACAGCTTCCCCGAAGGAGGTGAGCACTTTCTTGCCATGGGCGCGGACCATGGGGTTGCCAAGGATGGCGGTGGGGCTGGAGAGGTTCCCGAAGGAAGCGAAGAACCTCTGGGTCCAGGGGTAGACGATCAGCAGCCTAGGGAGAGATGGGGGGACACAAGAAAACACACAGACATGTTAATTTTCCCATGGTTGGAATGGTTTCTCTATCCAAGGTGAAGCTGGGCAGATGCCCAGGAGCTGGACCTACCTGGCCAGGGCCTCGGCACCGCAGTCAGCCACATTGACTTTGCCCCAGAGGCCGGTGATGAGCTGCTTCTCTTCGGCTGTCCAGTGCACCATGGTGGCGAGCAAGAGGGTTTTCCTGGAGCTTCCCTGAACAATGAGGAGGAAGTAGAGCCGAAGTCTGCCCCAGGGATTTTTATACACTAGTAACGGCTTGTCCTAATCTCAGTTCACGTAGCTATTGGTTGGGGCTGGGGAGGGAGCTGGGCTGCACAAGGAAAGATAGCAATTTTGGATGCAGTCCAAGGGGAAAAGAGGCCCTTTCCCCCCTCTGTCTTTGAGTGGACACCCATCATCTCATACCCATGGACTTGTATTCACAGCCCCGAGCGCAGGAGCCTGCACGGCTCCTCCTCGGCTGCGGGTGTCCAATATTGCAGAGACAGCCAGCGACAGACAACCAGCCGGTTGAATGGGGTTCAGACCCAAGAAGACAGGCAGTGATGTTCAAAGAGTTTCCAGTCTCCACCTTGACATTGTTCTCAGATTCTTCATTGTGCCTTGGTGTCCTGCACTCCTGGGATTCATCCCGAACAGCTCTAGGCATCATCCATCCCAGCTTGAAGGATCAGAGCCTTGCTGGGAAACATGGATTGAATGATCACTCCCAAATCTAGACCCCCCTCCTTTCTTGATTGTCCTACCAAGGAGCTTTAGAGTTGTTATCCATCGTCATTGTCCATCGTTGTTGTCCATGCTGTTCTCAGACCCCTATTTTGCATCCACTCTCCTGTTTCTCATCCCTAGTGCAATTCCCTGTCACCAGAGAAAGTGGACCCACCTCAAAGGCACAACTCTGAGTTACGGGTCTCAGGAGCACAGTGTTACCCCATAGTCCTTAACCTTGGTCCCACAAGGAGAACAAGCCAGGTACGTCATCCACGAGGACAGTCAGTCCTACCTGACGCCAGCTGGAGCCTAGTACCAGGATCTACTGTGCAAAACCAGCCCAATGTTAATTTTATCTGCTGGTCCTCCGGGAAGAGGACAACACAGCATTCATTTATTTTAGATTTTGAATGCCTCATTACTGTATGGGCCGATGACTGCCCGTTAGTCTGATAAGTGGACAGCTTTGGGGCACAGTTCTGAGCCTGACCAAGTCAAAAATGGGGTGTACACCAAATAAAAGTCAGAACCAAACAGGGAATTACACTTATTTTTCCAGACTGCCAGCAGAAACATGCAATAAAACCTTGTTTGCACGGCACAAGTTGGGTCATTTTGCTGTATCAGAGGCTGGCACTGGCAGACTCTTGAGGGCAAACACTGCTTATACAGGCAAAAAAAGAGTTCTTTTGATAAATAGTGTACCTCATACCCCAAAAGAAATAAGTTGTCCTGGCAAAGCAGCGTTTCTCCTGTTGGTAGAGCTGTCTTGATCAGATTGATGGTTCTCGTGAAGTAATTCAGCCCTAAGAAATGGCCTTGCGGGGAGGATGTCTCCCTGCATTGTCTCACTCATTGTCTTTCTTCTTGGCAACCTTCTTTACAAATCTGGAGAGCACTATCTTATCTCTTATCTGCCTGCTCCAAATAAAGCTGTTGATAAATTCTTCCAGCTTTACTTCTGGCCAATACCATTACTCCCTGCAGTTGCTATAAATGTGAGAGTTGTGACTTTTTTCCACCCTCCTACTTGACAGGGCACCTCCATCCAAAGTGTTTCCTACTAACAGGGGAGGCTGTCAAAGAAGAGAAGCATTCTTACTGGGATAATTTTGCAAACAGGGTCCTGATGCATCGATGCACGTAAAATGATGCAAGAAGTCCATGGCACAGTCAGGTTCTGAGCTCTGCCCTCAGCTGTAGCTGGTGACCTGACCTCAAACTAAATTTTCTAATTGCAATTCTAGTTCTGCTGTGTCTGCAAATTGGCTCGTGACCGTGTTTTCTCAGTTAATAGAAACACAAGAAATGACGAGGTTGTAAGGTCAGTTCATTGCTCTGCGGACACAACTTCCAGATTCTTTGTTAGTGGAATGGGCTGGTGAACTGGTGGCACCACTGGTGAACAGGCGGCACCTTGGCACCAGAGCAGCTTGGAAGCACCATCCCACAGGGGCAGTTTCAAATGCCTATCCCGGGCATGAGGTGAGATGTTAAACCAAGAGAAGAAGTGAAGGATTAACACCTCATGGGGTTTACTGAGCTTTGATATATCTTTCCTTCCTTCCCCCTCAGCCCTGTCCTTCCCCAGCCTACACGGGTCCTTCTTGGTCACCGCCGTGGACAGCAGCATCTCCCAAGCTGGAGGTCTCCCTGCCAGAGAACATCATCCTGCCCTGGCAAGTGATCCCTTCAAAGTGCTTCGTAGAATCATAGAATGGTTTGGGTCGGAAAAGGCCTTAAAGACCACCCAGTGCCACCCCCTGCCCTGGGCAGGGACACCTCCCACCACACCAGGTTGCTCCAAGCCCCCTCCAACCTGGCCTTGAACCCCTCCAGGGATGGGGCAGCCACATCATCTCCAGCAAAGTGCTTTTCACATCATCTCCTGTGGCATAAGTGCCACAGGGCAGTCATCAGCTGACGGAAGGAAAAAAGCATGAGATTAAACTCCCTGTGAAAGGAGCTTCCAAGGGCTTTTTTGTTCGAAGGTTAGTCAACCACAAAGACATTTTAAGGAAACCTGCTGTGTCGGGCAAGCCCAGAGGCTGTTTACGACAGTCAGGCAGTGGTCCATGATGTCTCGTTGGAGGCAGGAGCTGACAGTCAAGCAGAGACAGCCCCCAAGGCGCCTGCCAGGATGGCAGGGTGACCTCGACACCAGGACAGGGGGAAAATTCCCTGTAAGCAGCCCTGTGCCCTGCCAGACAGCAGAGAGACGCTTGGCAAAACACAACGGCACGACAGCCCAGGCAGTCCCAGCCCTGGCTTCTCCTGGGGATCCATCAGACTCACCTGTTTTTATAAGAAAGGGTTCATTTTAAGTGCATTTTAAAATCACCTGCTTTACCTCCTGGAGGGGGCAGAGACCTGTGCGCAATTTTTTGGATACTCAGAGCTCCCAATGCAGGGATTGTCTGTTGTTGGGGCTGTTTGGTGGCACAGGGTGGGAAGGGAAATGTCCATCACAACATGCCAAGTACAGGCAATTTCTGTAGATTTTTTTTCCAGTTTGCAGAGTCAAAGGGAGATCTCCTTTCCCCTAGTCCTTAACCCCAGAAGGAAAACTAGGGCATTTTTACTCCTGGAACAGATTTCTCTATGCTCAGGACCCTTCCCTCGCGCATCCTTCCAGACGCTGTCCTATTAGTGTGGGTCATTCTTCATTTCTTGGCCCCACAACTGGCCATGCCCATTTCTATGGACGAGAACCTTCCATTTTTATGGATAAACCATCTCGATGACAGCACAAGGCAGCTACAGTGACAGCCTTTCTGAAACAAGCAGAATTAATTGGTCACTCTGATTGCAGCAGGCAGTGTCCTGCGCCAAGCTTTACCAGAGCCCTTATCAGCAGGAGTGGCAGCTCTACACAGCCTCTGCCCCTCTGGATCCTGGCCAGCCTCTTCTGTTTCCTCCAAAACGCGCCATTTCTTGTCTTAAGCCACTAGGTCTCGAAGGTTTCTGTGTTCCTGCTTTATTTGCTGCCATCTCCCCTTCCCACCTGTCCAGGCTCATCTTACTCTGTGCCAGCATCTCATGGTCTCCCAGTTGAGGGCAGGAGCTCGCTCCATCCCCCTTGGAATGGAAACAAAATGGGATTGTGCCTCTGCCAGCCCTGCCTTGGTCAGGCCATGGAGGGCTGGAACCACTTGGAAGGGACTCTGGGCTCCAAAAGGCTGTTTGCACCATGCAGAGTTCCTGAGGCTCTTTGCCCAAGTGGCCAAGGAGGCCACCAGCATCCTGGCCTGTATCAGGAACAGTGTGGCCAGCAGGACTGGGGCAGTGACTGTCCCCCTGGACTGGGTGCTTGGGAAGGCCCACCTGGAGGGCTGGGTCCAGTTTTGGGTCCCCCACAACAGGAAAGACCTTGAGGGGCTGGAACGTGTCCAGAGAAGGGCAATGGAGCTGGTGAGGGGTCTGGAGCACAAGGAGAAGGGTCTGGAGAACTTCTGAGGCAGCTGGGGGTGTTCAGCCGGGAGAAAAGGAGGCTGAGGGGAGACCTTCTCGCTCTCTCCAACTCCTTGAAAGGAGAGTGTAGGCAGGTGGGGTTGGTCTCTTCTCCCAAGGAACAGGCCATGGGACAAGAGGAAATGGCCTCAAGGTGTGCCAGGGGAGGTTTAGTATATACGTTGGGAAAAATGTCTTCACCAAAAGGGTTGTCAACCTGGTCTGGTGGGAGGTGTCCCTGCCCATGGCAGGGGATGGGACTGGGTGGTCTTTAAGTTCCCTTCCAACCTGAACCATTCCATGATTCTTTGAACTTCCAAGGTTTGGAGCTGCACTTCTGTGCTAACTGGAACAAGACTTTGAGAACAGCCTCACCTCCTGAAATCCTGCTGAAATGCACCTTTTGCTCACCGAAAGGATACTAACATGCTGCGTGAAACCTGGACTGGTTTCTGGGGGAGGGGTTTCTTGCTTATTTTTCTTTTCATAGAATCATAGAATCATTCAAGTTGGAAAAGACCCTTGGGATCATCAATTCCAACCATCAACCCCGCTCTACAAAGTTCTCCCCTACACCACATCCCCCAGCACCACATCTAAACGATTTCTAAACACATTCAGGGATGGTGACTCAACCCCCTCCCTGGGCAGCCTGTTCCAGTGTCTGACCACTCTCTCTGTGAAGAATTGTTTCCTAATGTTTAGTCTAAATCTACCCTGTAGCAGCTTGAAGCCATTCCCTCTTGTTCTGTCGCTAATTACCTGTGAGAAGAGACCAACACCAGCCTCTCTACAATGTCCTTTCAAGTAGTTGTAGAGAGTGATGAGGTCTCCCCTCAGCCTCCTCTTCCCCCAGCCCAGGATGCTCTCAGCCCTCCTTTGCCTGTCAGGCAGGATGTCTGTCTAGGACAGAGAGACCATAAGTGCAAATCCCTGCTTTATCAGGAGAAAGGCAGAAAATTTATTCCTAAATAATGCAAAACAGGGATTTCAGCATTCTGAGACACTGACATGCTTGTCCTTGTTGCTTTTTAAGTTATTCCTGGAAAAGCATTGCTGACACTGATATGTTTATGCAGAATCCTTCCACTCCAGTGAAAAAATATGCTTCCATTAGGTCAACCTGAGTAAAAAAAAAAAAGCTCTGATCGGTCCTGCTTAAAAGCTGCCTTTGCCCCCCTTCTCTTGGGATAATATGCATTTTCTTTTAGATACCAGATTCTGATCAAAATACACAAAAGCTATGGCAGGAGTAGTTTCGTTGCCAATTCAGAAAATGCTTTGGATCAACTTCTTAAATACACATCAGTACTGCAATATGATGGGCCAAATTTCTAATCCACCATTCAATCTAAGCCACCTAATCTAAGGTGGCTTCAGTGAATTTCTACAAATTTAAACCCTCGCATGCATGAAAAGTGGAGAGATTCTGGGCCAGAGGGGCCTTTGCTTAGAATCACAGAATCATAGAATGGTTCAGGTTGGAAGGGACCTTAAAGGTCATCAAGTTCCAACCCCCCTGCCCTGGGCAGGGACACCTCCCACCAGACCAAGTTGCTCAAAGCCCCATCCAACCTGGCCTTGAACACCTCCAGGGATCGGGCTTCCCCTGCATCTCGCTCACCTGCACAGAATGGGTCAGAATGGGTCAGAAACCCCCCTCCTGGTGATTTCAGCAAGCTCAGAGGTGCTCAGAGGTGGGCTGGGATGTGCCCATTGGTGGCTTAGAGGCCAGTGTCCCCGGATGTCCCACTGGAGCTCCCCGTGCATCCCCCAGCATCACTTGGTGGGTGGAGGTCCAGGACCAGCCCCGCTGGGCAGGCAGGAAAAGCAGACTGATGCCTTTTGGAGAGAGCCCAAATAGCCAGGAAAAGTCATCTTTGGCCCTTTGGCCAACCTTCCTGGAGCATGATGGTCCCAGCAGCCCAGAGCCCACCTTCCCCTTTTCATGCCCTCCAGCTCCCTCCCTCCCACCCCACAAGCAGCTGCAGAGACACAGGAGCACACTAAGAAGTCCAGAAAATGTGGGGGTTTTTATTGATTGTTAGAGAAACATCTGCCTCTGGGGGGTTTAATGGTACTTATAGGCCAGAGCGTGGGCCACCACACCAACTAGCTTCTGCCAAGTGGCCTGGCAGGCGGGGGTGAAGTCCTTGGTGAAGTGTGCAGCCAGGACAATGATGAGGATGTCTCCCAGGAGCTGGAGAAGAGAAGGAAACAAATCAGGTCAGCTCAGTGCTGAGCACCCCTTCATCCTGATCAGGACCCGAGGGACCAGGGTCTGGGGGGAGCTCAGGTCTCTGGTGGATCCTTGGAGGCTGTAACCCAGGGAAGCTCTTTGAGCCGAATTCCCTGTGCAGGAAAATAGCCCTGTGCTGACCATATGTACCAGAATCCACCTGCTCTGCCTCTGCTTCTTCTCACACCTTCCTTTTCCAGCCTTTAGACTTTATTTCCAGACATTTTCTGTCTTTTTTTCTTTTTCTTTTCTGCTGTGAAACCCCACGCCTACTCGAGCAGAGGGTCAGTGCAAGGTCTACCTGCTATATCCCCAAAGTCAGGCTTCAATAGAAACTGAAACAGGGGCCATCAGCCACATCCAGACCCTCTCAATCCCTTCCACCCTCAGCAGCTCCCTCTCTTCACCCCCAGCGACTTCCCACCCCCCTGCACCCTGATCTCTTTTGCTTCATGCCCCTCTTGCTCCCCTCCCACATCTGCTGACCTTGTCCCCATGCTCAGACCTGTCCTCTCTGTCTCTAATCCCACTCTCTATCTCTTCCCATCGGTGGCCAGCCCCTGACCACCCCACACTTGCTTTTCCCTCTCCTCCCATGTCTGCCAGCCTCGGAAAAAGGGGAGGCAAAGGGGACCCCATCCTCGGGGGCAGGAGGTGCCAGGGAGAGGCTGTCCATGGCACTGACATAGCAGGACTTCCCTCCATGCTCTCCACTCTCAGCTCCACTTGGCCTCCTGGCATCCTTTTCCCGTTTTTCTCAAGCAATGCCTGTCCGAGACCCCAGAGCTTTCAGATCATCTCCTGGTATTTGTCCCCAACCCCTCACAGCCTGGAGCCTGGCATTTCCCTAGAATCAAATGTCCAACCTTTCCCTCTAACCCAGCCCATTTCTGTTTGGTAACTAAAATACACTACATTTATGCTTGTTTGAAGGCCTCCAGGCACTGAGATACTCGGCAGGATGGAGGGAGAGTAGGAGGATCAAGCCCCAAGCACGGCTCACCCTGAAGTTCTCGGGGTCCACGTGCAGCTTCTCGCAGTGCAGCTCGGACAGCTTGGCGTAGGTCGCCTTGAGGTTTTCCAGGTTCTTGACGGCTTCCCCGAAGGAGGTGAGTACTTTCTTGCCATGGGCACGGACCTTGGGGTTGCCGATGATGGCAGTGGGGCTGGAGAGGTTCCCGAAGTTATCAAAGAACCTCTGGGTCCAGGGGTAGACAATCAACAGCCTGGGGAGAGATGGAGGGACACAAGTGGACAAATTAACACTCCCAAATGCAATTGCAGCAGTTTCTCTACCCAAGGTGAAGCTGAGCAGATGCCCAGGAGCTGGACCTACCTGGCCAGGGCCTCAGCACCACATTCCTCCACGTTGACCTTGCCCCAGAGGCTGGTGATGAGCTGCTTCTCTTCGGCTGTCCAGTGCACCATGGTGGCGGGCGGCTTTGCTGGGAGCTGCAGGAGGACACAGACCCTGTAGTGGAGCTGCAGACCCCACAGAGGCTTTTATTCCCTGCTGACAGCTCCTCCCCGTCCTGCGCCGTAGGGTCATTGGCTGGGGATCCTTGTTGGCGGTGGGTCGGTCTGTCCATGGAGTGGTCAGTCTGCAGTGAGGTGTGGTCTTCAAGGAAAAAGCCCTGTGACTTGCTTAACAGGCAGGCTCAGGACACAATAACCACTTATCTCCCCCTCCTCCCCCCCTTGACTGCCTGCTCACCACAAGCATGGACATGCCATCCCATGTCCTGCAGCCTGCACTGACCCATGTGCAAGGGGCTCTACAACAGCTTTGGGTCCTCTGCCTCTCTAAACTTGAGGGATATAATGTCATCATGAGGGAGGTCATCATGAGGGAGGTCATTCTTCCTCTCTGCTCTACTCCTGTGAGACCCCACCTGGAGCACTGTGTCCAGCTTTGGAGTCCTCAGCACAGGAAGGACATGCAGCTGTTGCAGTGGGGCCAGAGGAGGCCACAGAGATGCTGGGAGGGCTGGAGCCCCTCTGCTGGGAGGACAGGCTGAGAGAGTTGGGGGTGTTCAGCCTGGAGAAGAGAAGGCTCCGGGGAGACCTTGGAGCCCCTTCCAGTCCCTCAAGGTGGGGTGGTCCAGAAAAGCTGGGGAGAGACTCTTGATGAGGGAGGAGAGCCCTAGGAGGAGGGGGAAGGGTTTGACACTGAAAGAGGGGAGATGGAGCTGAGATGTGGGGAAGAACTTGTTTGGTGTGAGGGTGGGGAGAGCCTGGCCCAGGTTGCGTGGAGAAGCTGTGGCTGCCCCATCCCTGGAGGGGTTCAAGGGCAGGTTGGAGGGGGCTTGGAGCAACCTGGTCTGGTGGGAGGTGTCCCTGCCCAGGGCAGGGGGGTTGGAGCTTGATAGTCTTTAAGGTCCCTTCCAACCTAATCCATCCTATGATTCTTTATTTCTCTGATGGGATAGATGACTTCATTTATGAACTTGGGCATTTCTGCACAGAAGCACACTCCTGGGGATGCCAAGGGCTGTTGCCCATGGCTGCAGATTTGTAGCTCTGGGCACACAGACCCACAGAGAAGCCCCTGGCCATTTTCCTAAACAGATAAAAGTGTGGAAAACATCATCCTGCTGGTCCACTTCCTGCACACATGAACCGTGTACTGGAGATCCACAGACCAAGCCGTGCTTGGTGTTAATGAATCAGAAATCACCTCCCCGTTCTCTAGGTTTCGAGGAACATCCGTGTGGAATGCTGGTGCCAGGGCAGGCTGTGACCAGCACCAGGTTTCTTGGCTCTTCCAATGTATGTAGAGCACTAACGAGGCAGGTGCTTCCTCTTTGGAAATGAAATGCCTTGCCCAGGGATAATAGGACCTACCATGTTACAACCAGACCAGCAACATCTATTTCCACCAGTTCAGGGTCTGACCAAAGGCTTTTGTTTGACTCTGGGTGTCACCTTCCCATTGAACTACTCGGGTGTATTCCTGTTTTTCAGCCTTGGGGTGAAGCTGTGCTCCCGTGCTCAGAAAAGCAAAGCCAGGAGGTGTAGGGGATCCAGACAAGACCATGGACTTCGGGTCTGTAGGCAGCTTAGGAGGCTTCATCCAGACCTCCGACCCATTCCAGCTACAGATCAATACTGGTCCATTGATCCCATCAGAGCCACACTGAGCAGTGGCACAAGCCCATCACGGTGATCCAGCTGAGGTGGTTTCAGCTCCTTGCTGCAGGGTCCTAGGAGACATTATTAATTTTCTAAAATTTTCTGAATCCCAGGCAAGGCCCACAGGCCCCTTCCAGCCCCAAGCCAGCCACCGGCGAGGTCTGATAACACAGCGTGGAGCGGAGGCTGCTCGGGGCAGATAAAGGCATCGTGCAGGTGGCCAGCGCTGGCTTCAGCTCCTCACCTAAAGAGCAGACACCCGGCCACACGCCCTGGGTTCTTGAGGAGATCTGAAGACTTCAGGAGTTGTCAATTTTCAATGAGATGGGACTCAAAGGGTGAAATCAAATGTGTGCCACCCTGAATCCACAAGGCAGATATCTGCATCGTGTGAGCCAACCAGCCCCAACAACTGGGCACGGAGCTGGCCAAAACAGCTGGGGAATGACAATAAATGACCTCGCATGGCCTCCTCATTTATTCCTTCTCTCGTCCTGGCAGACCCACATGGAAAATAAAATCCAGGCTACATCTGGGTCTATTATTAGCCATGTATTTGCCTCACTGCAATAGGAGTCTCACTGTCAGCTCTGCAGAGCTGAACTTTGAAAGAGAAAAGATAATGATGCTTTTCTTCTGCTTTTAAGCCAGCAGCACGAGAAAGCTCAGGGAGGGGTGGCAGAGAGCAGGAGGGGTGCGAGGCTGGGACAGGCAGGACAGCATCAAACACAGAGGCTTGGAGGAGAGTATTAATTGCAAAACTAGTATTAAAAAAAAAAAAAGTGTGGTTAATAAAATGCTTTTTTTTTCCTGGACTCTGCGGAAAATGGCCTGCAGTGAGAAACCTCAGGTTCCTGGTGCCACACTTTGGCCCCTTCAGGGTCTGCTTTTGCTGGTGCAGTTGCAGTAGCAGGACCACTTCTTCACAGGATGGTTAACAAAGGATGGTCACAAATTGGTGAGGGGAAAGGGAAGAGGGAAGGCAGAGGAAAGAGAGGAGGAAAAGAGGCTGAGGTCATTTCAGCTCGACTGGTGCTACTTTTCTGTAGTGATTCCTTTTAACGGCTTCTTTTATACCCACAGTAATTCCTTAAACCCTTTAAATGCCGCAGGACAGGCACTCATAGAGAAGAAATAATAGCAGGCGAATTAGCCAGATAATCGGATTAGGGTCATATCGGAGACTCCTACGCCTCTGGATGTGGAGAGGAACAACCTTTTACAGCCACTTTGGGCTGTAAATTCATATATCTGAGCTTCAGCCTACTCCTACCCCACTGGTCCTTCGGGCTGTGTCCAGTCTAGCACGGGTGCCTTGATTTAACCGGAAGGTCAGAGCTAACTTCCCTCTCCAGAAACGGTGCCTGGGGCCAAAGGGGACTTTGGGGCTACTGTCCAGGCGAACCCCAAATTCAGGAGCAGAGCAAAGCCTTACCAAATGCTCAGAGACCTTAAGGAAACCAGTGGAGGGGCTGCTTTAAAGCTCGTTCAGGATGTGGTGAATGATGAATTCAGGGAAATTCAGGCAGAGCAGCAGCGGGCTGGTCTGAATCACCCTAATTTATACAGCTTTCCCTGGCTGGGACTCTTTGGTCGCTAGCTTGGACATGAAAGCCAAGGGGAATTTCTGCAAATGCATTTTTTTTTCCTTAGGAGGGAAAGGGAGAATGGGAAAGTCCACAAATGGAAGAGGCACGGGTGCGCCTTGGTGGAGATTCGGAGCAGATTGGAGTTTTACAGCGAGCAGGCAGAGAGGTTGATGTTATTACCGCAAGGAAAGTTATCTAATTTGGCTGTGGCTCATGGCCCAAGGCACTCTGCTTTCAACACAAAGACATTTCAAATTGTTCCTGTGCCGTAACGATAAACTAAGGGGAAATATAACTGCAGGTTAAATGAATGGCTCTCTCTGCCCCTAAAGTGGATCTTTAATTCCAGGATCCAGGTTTAACCCTTTCGTACCCTTCAGGTACCCACGTACCCTGACTCCAAGAGAGGAGGAGCATCCCTTGGTCTGACTCTTCTGGCCTGAATTTCATACCACATAATGATTTACTTATCATGTAAACATGGGCCTCGGTGTTTTAATTGTCTCAGAGGCTTTTACTGTATTGCTTTAGTTTTGTAGGAAGTCTCCTGGGTCTGAAATTTGTTTCTCAGTGACACTGCCTGGAGCCTGGGGGCTGGTTGCAGCAGAGGAGCTCCAGGGTATGGCAGGGAACGTGACCTGAGCCCTTTCATACATCCCTGTCCCTATATCCCAGTAAATTCGCCAGGACATACCCAGTCCTAAAGCCTGTCCAGTGTCACAGGCTGCAGGGGGTTCAGAGCTGAGTGAGGTGAAGAGATGAGGATCAGGCATAAAATCCAAGATAATAGAATCAGAGAATTATCTAGGTTGGAGGGACCTTTAAGATCATCAAGTCCAACCATCAACCCAACACTGACAAAACCACAACTAACCCATGTCCCTAATATTCAGAGGAAAAGCTAAAGGTTTAATTAAACAGCTTCTGAGTTACCCCTCAACACAAGAACTCAGGCAAAAACAATCCAGAAATAGGCAAAAGCAGACTTTATTCATGACAAGCTGTCTCCAAGACAGTCTCATTTAAGGCAGTGTTTTTCCTGCCTGTAACTGAGCTGATGGTTTGCTCTCACTCCTCACCCTTGCTGGGGTTTTCATCTGTTCAGCACAAGAATCATAGAATGGTGGAGGTTGGAAGGAACCTTCCAGACCATGGAGTCCAACCATCAGCCCACCACTGACAAACCCACCACTGACCCATGTCCCTCAGCACCACATCTGCCCAGCTTTGAAATCCCTCCAGGGATGAAGACTCCACCACTGCCCCGGCAGCCCTTTCTGTGTAAAAATTGTTCCTAATGTCCATCCTAAACCTCCTTTGGTGCAACTTGAGGCATTTCCTCTTGTCCTGAGAAGAAGTACACGGGCCCCTGCCAGGAAGGTCCAGCCTGTGGTCTCCCACCAGAACCTCTGCCCTGCACTGCAAAACAAGCTCATTTGAGCTGGGGGCTGGAGGGGACACCCAAGTGGGACAGTGGAACATCCCTGGAAATGTTCAAGGCCAGGCTGGATGGGGCTTTGAGCGACCTGGTCTAGTGGGAGGTGTCCCTGCCCATGGCAGGGGGTTGGAGTAGATGGTGTTTAAGGTCCCTTCCAACCCAAACCATTCTATGATTCCATGACAGCTCGAGTGGGGGACGTGGTGCAGCACCTCCCAGGGTGCAGAAGGGAAGAGCAATGGGACAGGGGGGTGAGGGAGCCAGCTGGGGTTTTCCAGCTGCGACCAGATGTGGGGTGCTTTGCTGCTGGATCACGTTGAGGATCCCACTTCTCCCCGAGCAGGGGTCTGCTTTGCTTTGCCATGTTCAGGGAGGGGGTGCAGCATCCCCCGGCCACAGCAATGCAACACAACAGCCAGCTATCAGCCCCACAGGGGCTGGCGGGGACCCCACCACCCTCCCTGTGCCCACCTCCCCCTCTATCGCCCACGGGCAGCCCATCGCCGTCCCACACCCTACGAGCCCCACACCAGATAGCTCCTCACCACCCTCGCTGCAAGGCGAGATAAAAGCCAGCGCCCGGCCACCCTCAAGGTGTGACAGCGTGTTTTCTGACCCTGGATTTAGCAGAAATGGGCCGGATTATTTGTGGGGCTGTGGTCCGACTCTGCTGCATGAAGGGAGCTGGACTGACAAGCCTCCATCCACATACCCGCTGCTGGCATTTGCCAGTCACACCAGTGGGGTGATCTGTGGGGTAAATTTGAGTTTTCCTGTCATTTTTTTTCTCTTACGGCAGGTGGAGGGTGTTACAGGACAGGATTTCAGGATCTCCTTCATCACTAACTCTTGCCCAAAGGCACCAGTGTGAAGTGTGTACCAACCCAAGAGGATGCGAAGTGACACTTGGTCGCCAAGCCTTCCCCTCTGCCCCTCTCATAGCGTGGGCACCCCTAAATGTGTGTTTCCCAGGGCCCCTGGGCAGGAGGTGAGCAGAGGAGAGAAAAAGGGGTGAAAAATCAGACCCACAGAAACACTCCTGGGGTCTCCTGCCCAAGCATATGAAATAAGTGTTGTTTGTAATCACAGAATCATAAAATCATAGAATGGTGGAGGTTGGAAGGGACCTTTCAGATCATCAAGACCATCAACCCAACACTGACAAAACCCACCACTGACCTGTGTCCCTCAGCACCATGTCTCCCTGGCTTTGAAATCCCTCCAGGAATGGTGACTGCACTACTGCCCTAGGCAGCCTCTTCCAAGGCTTGACAACCCTTTTGGTGTAGAAATACCACAGGATAACACAGTGCCACGAACTGTAGTGTCCTGGGTAGGAAGCCTACAAAGCCAAGCCCCTCAGGCATTGCCACAGCCCTGTGTGTGACTGTGGCTAATCCAGAAATCCTGGTCCTTGGTGGTTTGCAGCATCCCTGGGGACGCACAGCCCAAACTCTCAGTCATCAACCCAGGAGAGCAGAAAGTGGCCAGAGAGACCCGTTGCCCAGGGCTGGTCCCTGGGAGATTTGGAGGCCAGGGAAGGGAAGAGCCGAAGAGCCAAAGAGATGTTGGCATCAGCCCTGGAGCAGAGAGGGTCTGGGTTCACACGCTGTGGGGAGGGAAATCCCTGTGGGAGGGAGGCCAGCCGTGCCTGGCAGGTTGGAAGCCATCCTCAGGAACCTAGACAAGAGGTGTGAAACCTCTGTCTCTGAAAATCCCGGGGCTTTCGCAGTGCTCTCGGGACACACGTGGCTCCAAATCTCAAGAGCTGCTAATCGTGCCCTTCACTGTCTTCCTCCATCGCTTCCCCCAGCCCATGTCCATGACCATGCCTTGGGGAGGACCCCCAGAGCTGGAAGGTGATGTTATTCTCCTCCTCTCCTCAGGTCTTTCCTCGCCTGTGGTCACTGAGGAAGCCTGGGGCTCCTTGAACAAACTGAGCCCAGCCTTGCTGCAGGGAGAGCAGAGGAGCATCCCCCCCAGCTCCAGGAGGATGCTCGGTTCTACCTGTGATGGGCAGAAGTACATTTAAACACCAGAGACTTCAGAGTAAGGGAAAACGGGCTCACTTTCCCCCTAAAACAGCTCCAGCATCCTTTTTTTTCTAAGGAGCAGCTCCAAGGGACTAAGCCAGTCCTCCCAGCAGAGCCTGCTGAAGGTCCAGCTGGTTCTGCCTGTCTTTACTCTGCAGAAGATCCCCTTAATCACAGAATCCCCCCCCTAGAAAAGCCCCCAAAACTGGGTGGGAATCAAAAAGTTGTGTCCCAGACCTTAGAGTCCCCAGGGAGCTTGCTCACGAAAGATGTCGCTGCGTCCTGGTTTGCCCACAGCCCAACACCGTGTGAGCAGGGAAAGCTCCTGTGGGACCAAGAAGTGCATCGCTGAGCTCAGGCAGGGACTTCTCTTGTTTGTGGCACCAGCTGGGTCAGGGACACATTTTCTGCGTGGGTTACCTCCCTCTGATGCCTTTCAAGCAGTTAATGCTGGCACTGGACAAAGCCAGACCCGTTCCTGTGCTGGGACTTGGTTTTAGGAAGGCAGAAAGAGAGACTTGACCTATTAAAGTCACAAAAGTGGCTCTGGAAATGGGATGGCACCTGGAGCATTCCATTTGCAGCCCCTGAGCCGCCGTCTGAGGGCTCCCTGTGCTGTGTACCCCTGCGTGATGCACCAAAGCCCTACCTGTGGGGCAGCCCCCTGGCAGAATCCCTCTCCAGCTGCCCCACCAGAGACCCTGGTGCCCAGCAGCTCATCCCACCACCTCTGTGGTCCCATGACTTGTGGGTGAACCAGGGGCTGGTGTGAAGTTCGTTACTAATTTTGCTCAGGTCCCCACAGAACCGAGCTGTCATCCCAGCAGCGTGCGTGAGGCAGAGCCCCTTCATCCCAGGGAGTCCCAGATAATTATGGAATCATGGAATGGTCAAGGTTGGGAGGGACCTTTCAGGCCATGGAGTCCAACCACCAACCCAACACTGACAAACCCACCACTGACCCATGTCCCTCAGCACCACCTCTGCCCGGCTCCGAAATCCCTCCAGGGCTGGCGACTCCACCACTGCCCTGGGCAGCCTCTGCCAAGGCTTCACAACCCTTTCCAGGAAGAAATTCTTCCCAAGCTCCATCCCAAACCTCCCCTGGGGCAACTTGAGGCTGTTTCCTCTTGTCCCATGGCCTGTTCCTTGGGAGAAGAGACCGACCCCCCCTGGCTACACCCTCCTGTCAGGGAGTTGCAGAGAGCAAGAAGGTCTCCCCTCAGCCTCCTTTTCTCCAGGCTCAACACCCCCAGCTCCCCAGAAGTTCTCCAGACCCTTCTCCTTGTGCTCCAGACCCCTCACCAGCTCCGTTGCCCTTCTCTGGACACACTCCAGCCCCTCAAGGACTTTTCTGTCGGGAGGGACCCAAAACTGGACATGCCCAGTGCCCAGTCCAGGGGGACAGTCACTGCCCCAGTCCTACCCACCACCCTGTTAACAGCATCTCTGTGGGGCTGAACTGAGATGGGGGTCAGGGAACATCCCACAGACCCTGTTCCCCCCCACACACCTCTCCAGCCCAGAGGGACACTTTATTTTGAGGCTTCTTTTCAGATATTCGGGCAAAAAGGCAGCGTCACCCGACGGGGCTCTCACCCCTGTGCCTGGGTCTCGGGGGGGGAAGGTGGGGGGAAAGGGGTGTTTCAGCTCTTCCTGCTGTCGTGCTGGAGGGAGAACAATTATTGATGGGTGTCCCCCATCATAAACGGAGTGTGATGAGTTTGCGTTGGGCATCAGCGAGGTGCTGAGTCACGGCAGCCTCCCCCAGCCCAGCCGTGGTGTGGGGCTGTGGTGGGGTGATAACTTGGGGAGGGGGGGCCACAAACAGGAGCCCGGCTGTGGGGAGATAAGGCAGATCCTTGGCCCAGGAGCTGCATTCCCCTTTCTGCTGTGTCAGACTTCTGACGCGGCAAAAAACATTTCTGCTGAGGCACCGTAGCAACCAGCTGAAAAATATTTAGCTTTTTTTTTTTTTTTTGCTTTTTTTTTTTTTTTAAATATTTTTCTCAGCAGAACCGGGAGGGAGGGGGTGGCCCTGGATTACTCAGGCAAGCCCGGGCTGCTCACCCCTGTGGTTTTCATGACTGGTGTGTGTGTGTCCCCCCCCCATCTTTGGGGCAGAACCCCAGGTGACTCATATTCCCAAAAGGATGGTGGGACATGTCCTGACAACCACCCCCTCCCCTCCATCTTCTCCTCTTGCCCCCTCAACCCATGTGTTGGCAGGGAGTGTTGGGGGGGGGGTGAAATATGCTTGCTGCTTTTGGAACCTTTCCCATTTCCATAGGAGGGGGGAAGCACAGCACCTTGTTCCCCCTCCCAGAAAAAGGCTCTCAGGGGCGTCAGAGGGCTCCCCTGCTCCCCCACTGCGCTGGCTGGGAGTTTTCCTCACAGGGAAACTGAGGCACAGAGTGAGGCTTGCCCAAAGTGCCATGAAATGCTCGTGGAAGGGAAGGATCCCCCTCAGGAAAGGAGGATCTTTGCTGTCCCATGACCTCTTTCCCCACTTTCCAACCCCNATAAATATATATACAATCTTATATATATAATAATCCCCATCATTACCATTGGTGTCAGCCCAGTTTGGTGTTTGTGTGGTGCCCGCTCAGCTCCCACAGGGCTCTGGGCAAGCTCTTGCGTGATGGGGGGTGGGTAAAGCTGCCTCTTTCACTGGGATTGAGGAGTTTTGGGGGTAAATGTGGTGTGGGGTGATCTGTAGCACAAACCCTGTGTGTTTGGCAGCATTAAGCTGCCCAGACCGAGCTGCCCGTGTGTCGTTAGGCACAAAAATCACCCGGAGCCACCCCAGGAGGCTGTGTTTCGCACGAGCCCCTTCCAAAACAGGCGCACAGGAGTTGAAGGCACCGTCAAGTACCTTTCTCTGAAGAAAAAGGATGTGGCACTCTCAGAGGCAACCCTGGTTCATTTGGAAGAAGAGCAACGGACCTTCAGACTGGTGGAAAAGGAAGCAAACCCTCTTTTTCCAGGCAGGGAAACTGAGGCACGGATTTAAGGAAGGGAGGGGGAAGGAAAAGCGATGCTGGCCAAGCCACCCCTCACAAGTTGCTGGGACAGACCCAGTTTGTCCCCCTTGGGACCCCCAATCTCCCCGTGTTACCATGTGAGTTGTGTGTGTGGTTTTGCCCAGGGAAGGTGGGACAGCGGGACAGCACTGGACCCACCACTCCAGACCCCTCTGTGGGTCCATGGTGGCAAACCCGCTGCCTTGTTGGGGTTCCTGCTCCCCCTGCTGTCGGTGAAACCCCACGTCGTGCCGAGACCAAACCAGGGCAGGCAGGGGAGAGAAGGGAAACTGAGGTGCAGCCCTGGACACCCATTGTGCTGCCAGCACAGGGCAGGGGGATGTCCGGTGGTACCTGGGCTCTCCCCAGACCACATTCCCATCAGTGGCTGGGGTTTCAGGAGGAGGTGCTGAAATTTGGGCATCCCAAGCCCTTCCCCAGTTTGGATGCTGGTTTTCCAGCTGTTCTGTGTTTGGTGCTAACGATGGATAAATTTAACCCAAAGCCACTCTCAGAAACAGCGCTTAGGGATGCTAAACCCCAGAAACAGGGTTCAGCGGTGGTTTTTGTCAGTGTTGGGTTGATGGTCCAACCTGCCCTTGAACCCTCCAGGGATGGGGCAGCCACAGCTTCTCGGGGCAACCTGGGCCAGGCTCTCACCACCCTCACACCAAACAAGTTCTTCCCCACATCTCAGCTCCATCTCCCCTCTTTCAGGGTCAAACCCTTCCCCCTCCTCCTAGGGCTCCCCTCCCCCATCAAGAGTCCCTCCCCAGCTTTCCTGGAGCACCCCCATTGAGGGACTGGAAGGGGCTCCAAGGTCTCCCCGGAGCCTTCTCTTCTCCAGGCTGAACCCCCCCAACTCTCTCAGCCCCCCCTCCCAGCAGAGGGGCTCCAGCCCTCCCAGCATCTCCAGGGCCTCCTCTGGACCTTCTCCAACGCTGTAGGAACCTGCTGTAGACACCAGCAGTGCTGCAGCGCCTCTGCAGTCAGACTGCATGGGCTGAGCCTCTCTCGGTCTGGGCATCGCTTTTCTATCCCCTGGGACATGCAAAGAGCCCGTGCTCATTCCTGAGATATTTAGGAGCAAAATTCCCTCTTGACGGTCCATGTGGACTGCGGGTTTTGTCCGTGGCTGTGTGGAATTTACACCCAGCTCTCCAGGCTGGGAATAGAGTCTGTTTGTCTCACTTCACCCCAAAAATAAGGTACCTGACTCCCCTCCTGAGCTGCCATCCTGGGCAGGACCGGCTGTGGTCAGTCCGGTGGCCTTGGAGAGCTCAAGCCCATTGCTCAGGGGTCTGTGATGCCTGCGGTAACAAACCCCCACTAAAATGACTGCACAAACGCGAGTGTTTCAGATCTTTAAGTTAACATTTCCCTAATGCAATTCCTCCTCGCAATAAAAATACATTCGCCATATCCCTCTGCACCGTATTTCTTCATTAGTGTTTTACCAGCAGGGGAAGACAGGCCCCAAAGAACACAGTAATAAATACAACTCTAGATAGTGAAATCTGACCATCTTCGTCCACCCAGAGGCTCTTGAGCTATAATGTTCAGCATTAAATATTCCATTTTTTCCCCCCACCAACAGTGGCCATTACAGCATTTTGTTCCCATCATTTCCTCTAGTCAGATGAAATCCTCCCGGGGTATTAATTTTATTATTATGTTGTTTTCAAATCGTTTCATCCATCAGAGCACCAAGTGCTGCAGTAAAATCCATTCCAAGACTTAGGAAGACCTTCCCCCTCCATGAGCCTTCTGTCTTTCACAAAGACTCTCCTGAGGGCTAAAAGGAGATTTAAATCATATGTAGACTTGCTCCTGACCTTCTGAATTAAAGCAGAATTGCAACACTGCAGCAGGATCCATCATCACACAATAAGGGCACAGCAGAGGTCTGTGCAGGAAAGACCCTCAAGAGCTGATGGAGATGGAGGTGGATGTCCTGGTGCATCTCTTCTGGTGCAGCTGAATGTGGATGCATGCCCCATCCCTGGATGCCCCATCCCACTCAAGACCAGGCTGGATGGGGCTTAGAGCAACCAGTGGGAGATGTCCCTGCTCATGGGACAGGGGGGTTGAAACTCAACGATCTTTAAGGTCCTTTCCAACTCTAACCATTCTATGAATGTGTCACCCATGCCCTAGCCTCCTGAGGACCATCTCACAGGGCTCCCTCAAATCGCTTTCTCTCTCACCACTCCAGTGGATGCACTTGGGGGCTCTGATGCTCTGCACCCCAAAGCAGCCCAACAGGAGGACTAAAAGCTGGGTGAGTTTCTGCAGGAGCTTGGAATGACCTAGGATGGCTGGAGGGAGCTGGGATGCTCAGGGAGGTGTTTTGGGGAGAGACAGGGGGAGACTGCTGAGCCCAGGCTCATCCAGCCTCCCCTGCCAGAGTCACGCTGGGCTCCAGGCTGTTTCTCACAGGGCAAGCCAGACACCCATCCACGCATCTCTTTGGTCTTCACCTCATACCCAGCAAGGCTTATGGTCTGTGTGGCCCAGGCTGGCCAGCAGGACATAGACAGGGTGGCAGACAGTGGTCTTGAAACAGTGGGTGAAGCAGAAGAAAGCTGGAAGGTGGAAGAAGGCAGAGATGTAGATGTGGGACCATGCAGATGTGGGACAATTCAGATGGTCCTCACAGGGATCAAGGAGCTGGGGACAAGTGTTCCTGCAAGGCAAACTCAGCACATCTTGGAGACCCAGGACGTACGACCTGATGTTGAAGACAAGCAGGCACCACTTGCCAGGAAGGCATCTGTCGCACCATGGACACTGCTTTTGGCTGTGTCAGCAGAAGCCAACTTTGAATGGCTGTAAGACAGGTGGCAGGGATCAGGCGTTCTCTGTCTCTTCCAATACATGAAATAGGAGTGTGTTCAGGACAAGCACAAAGTGGTGGCTCTAGATCTCCTTGCCATTGTGTGACGCAGTTACCAACATTCAAATTCAAATGAATATTTGCTGGAAGGAATAAGTCCTTCCTGGGCTACTATGTGTATATTAATTGGTTCTGGCTCAGGAATCCCCTAGAACACAAATTGCTGGAGGCTGAGAAGGTGCCTGAGGCATTACTAAGCACACTTGCCCTATTCTTACATTCTTCTCTTGGCATCTGCCTAAAGCCACTTTTGGGGACAGGACACAAGGCCACACAGCTCTGGTCTGCTCCAGACACCACAGACAGACTTCTCCCAGGGTTTCCTTCCACGTCCACAGAACTGGCCCGGGTTGCCCCGAGAAGCTGTGGCTGCCCCATCCCTGGAGGGGTTCAAGACCAGGTTGGAGGGGGCTTGGAGCAATCTGGTCTAGCAACCTGCCCCCGCCAGGGCAGGGTGGTTGGAACTCGATGATCTTGAAGGTCCCTTCCAGCCCAAACCATTCTATGATTCTATGAGCTGAAGTGGGGCTAGCTGCAACCTTTAAGAGTCATCTGTCCATCACCCTGCCACAAAGCAGGAGCTCCTCTACCCAAACCAGCCCTGGCCTGACTCTCTGGGGAGAGGGATGCCAGGAGGCAGATGGCATCTCCGGGAGGGTTCTCCGGGGTGCACCCCCTGCCATCATCAACAGGGACCAGGCTATATTGCATGCCAGGGTGGACCCGGTGCTGTAGGGGTTAATGAGTCTGCTCTGAGCGCTGAGGAACCGAGAGTCCTCTTGCTCCCAGTCGAGGATCTTCTATAAATCCATCCTCTCCTGCTGTGAGCCCTGAGGGTCAGGAACAGGCTGCAGGAGCTGGTGGGAAGCTCATGAGCGAGACAGGTGAGTGGTCACTTTGCTCTGTGACACTGTTGGGGGGCTCAGATGGGTCCCCCCCCAACTCCTCTCAGATGTGGGCAGGGTCCATGATGCTCGCCCCTGCAAACACCCTCTCATGGACCAGCTCGTTTCAGCTCCCCAAGATGGGTGTTGCTCCAAGGAGCTGTGCTCTGTCCCCTTTCCAGAGGGCTGGCAAGGAGATGGGACACCTCTCCGAGACCCCAGACTCTCCTGTTGCAAGGGGGAACTGGCTGCACCCACTCAGAGAAAAACTTCATCCCAGAGCAAGGTGCAGCCCCTTTTCCACTCACAGCCTGGTGAGGACACTCGGTCCCAGTGAAATGCTGGGGTGCATCTGTGGAATTTGTCATTTTGGGGAGTACGTCACACTGTAGGAGTTAAAATGAGTCATTGCTTCATGCTCTGCCTGCTGAAGATGCTCCCATGCTGCAGTGGAGGGGCGGGGGGGCTGATTTGTGGCAGAAAAAGTGGCCGAGACAAGGAGGTTCTTCAACTGACACAGCACCCACCCCGCACCGTGTGGGTAAAGCACACAGGAGAAATTTGGGGCAATTAAAAACAACCTCTGATGGCCCCTGTACCCTCAGGGTGGAGACTGAGGAGGGAATTACGGCCACTTTAACTGGTCCCGCCAGACGTTTGTGCCTGAAGATAACTTTCTCCTCCCGTAACTCCTCCTCCGTCCCCTCCGAGTAATTGTGGGGGATGATCTTTGAGGAGCTTCTCCGGAGGAGCAGAGAAAACTCCCACGCGTTAAAGTCTGCAGCTTTGTGCCAGCCCAGGTCGATCCACGGCATTTTCTCGGTCTTTCCAGTTATCCAGGGGTGCTGCCTTGTGCCATAAACCCAGCTTTGGGCCACAAAACTGCACATGGACACAGGGAAGGGCAAAGATGGATGCTGTGGGTTAGAAGCCCTGTGAGTTTGAGGAAAGAATGGCGATTTTTCTGCATTTTTTTCTGAACAATCCAAGTATTTTCCAATGTAATGGTTTTACAGTTATTTAAGCTGTTTCAAAAACTTTTCTAGACTTATAGGTGGGTATTCCAGACAAGGTGACATAAACCTCCATAACAGATCTCACTCACTTAGCTGTCAAAACCAGTCATTTCCAGAGTAGTTTCTTAAAATCCCTCTTATACACCCATTCATTCCCACTGCCTTCCTCCCTGTTGCTTTCCATGGGGTGTCCTTATAGGAGAGGGGTGGGAATGACCTCTCTAGAAGGTGTGAGAAAGTCGATGTGGACCACACTGAGCTGACCTGGGGCTGTGGAGACCTCAGTGACCCTCACTGAAACATGCTGAGGCTGCACTGGTTCTGCTCCCCACAGGCACCCAAGGGAGCACGGGAGCCCCTGCAGTAGATGGTCCTTCAAAGCCAGACATGGGGACCAGAGCTAGGTTCTCCATGCAGAGAGACCTGGGGAGAGGACTCTAGAGATTACAGTCCTTGGGTCCTGTCCCCACCCTTCCTGGCAGCGTGAGTTTACAGAAAGAAAACTTTCCATCTCTCCTCCTGTATGTCTAGTGGGAGGATGTCCAGAGACACCTTGCTTTTAGATGATGTCCTTGTAATTTCCAGCTTGCAGTTATCCATGTACAATTTGTAGAATCATGGAATGGTTTGGGTGGGAAGGGAGAAGGGACCCTAAAGACCACCCAGTTCCACCCTGCCCTGCCACAGGCAGGGACACCTCCCACTACACCAGGTTGCTCCAAGCCCCTGCCAACCTGGCCTTGAACCCCTCCAGGGATGGGGCAGCCACAGCTTCTCCACGCAACCTGGGCCAGGCTCTCAGCACCCTCACACCAAACAAGTTCTTCCCCACATCTCAGCTCCATCTCCCCTCTCTCAGCGTCAAACCCTTCCCCCTCCTCCTAGGGCTCCCCTCCCTCATCAAGAGTCCCTCCCCACCTTTCCTGGAGCCCCTTGAGGGACTGGAAGGGGCTCCAAGGTCTCCCCGGAGCCTTCTCCAGGCTGAACCCCCCCAACTCTCTCAACCTCCTCCTCCCAGCAGAGGGGCTCCAGCCCTCCCAGCATCTCTGTGGCCTCCTCTGGATCCTCTCCAACAGGTCCATGTCCTTGCTTTGTGAATAATCACTATCTTTCAGCTTAAGTAGATCTTTTTTCCTCCGTTTGTTTGTAGATGGCCTGTGTTTTGTTGGTCTAGAAGGCCCAGGCTCTATAAGTGTCCATTCCTCAGAAAGTGGCTGTATTTCCACAGACAGACCAGTATCTGATCTGTTACCAGCTCCTCCTCTTTCACCAGAGATTCCCAGAAAGTTCAAGATCAGCACTCTAATTGCAATGTCACTTCTCCCCCTCGATTTGTATTTACACAAGAGCTCATGGACATTTATTGTCCATGAGAAAATATGGAGAGCTGTTTCAGTCCATATTCAGGCCAAGCTTTGCTGTAGCTGGTCTTGCTGATGTCTCTGATCCAAGGGCTCCTGGACCATCCCTATTTCTTGCTACCTGTGAGTGATTTGTGACCCCTCTGGCTTTCCTTCCAGGGCAGCTCTTCAGGGATGAGATGGAGCATCTTTGTTTCATCCCCACCGGGACCAACAGCAGCCAGACCAGGACCCAATCATTCTTGTTGGGTGGCTTTCCAGCATGGGGAACCACTCGGGTGTGGTCTGCTGTTCCTCTCTGTTCAACGTACCTCCTAGCACTGCTGGGGAACCTGACTGTCCTTTCCATTGTCAGGGCAGAGCAGAGCCTCCACGCACCCATGTATCTACTCCTTGCTATGCTGGCTGTGGCCGACCTGGGCTTGTCTACATCCACCTTCCCGACCATGCTGAGGATGCTGTGGCTGGAGGCCAGGGAAATCAGCTTTGGCACCTGCCTTACCCAGATGTTCTTCATTCACTCCTTCACGGACATCGAATCTGCTGTCATCCTGGCAATGGCCTTCGATCGCTATGTGGCCATCTGCCACCCCCTGCGATATTCCTCCATCCTCACCAACTCAGTGACCACCAAGATCTGCGTGGCAATCATGGTGAGGACCGTCCTTGTCCAGTTCCCGCTCCCAATCCTGCTGACTCGGCTGTGTTTCACCAGGGTCAGTGAGCTCTCCCATCCCTACTGCTTGCACCCAGACATCATCAAACACGCGGGCTCCAACACGAGGATTAACAGTGCTTATGGACTTTTTGTGCTGCTCTCCACGCTGGGTTTGGACTTGCTCTTTGTCCTCCTGTCCTACCTCCTCATCCTTAAGACCATCCTGAACTTTGCCACTTGGAGGGAGCGTCTCAAAGCCCTCAACACTTGCATCTCACATATCTGTGCCGTCCTCCTCTTTTTCGTCCCCATGATCTGCCTGTCCATGATGCACCGTTTTGGCAAACATGTGTCCCCCCAGGCCTATGTTTTCACGGCCAACCTCCATTTCCTTGCCCCACCCATCCTGAATCCCATCGTTTACAGTGTGAAAACCAAACCCATCCGGAGACGGATACTGAGGACGCTCTGCCAAAGAGGGGTCCCCAAGTCCAGGGTTGCCATTTGGCAGTAAAGCCAATATGATGGTCACTGCTGACTGTCTTATGCAAGGTTCAACCCCAAGAAGACCAGCCAGGAGAGGGGAACATGCCAAATTTCTGCCGATATGGCAAGTACGGATACAAGGAAGGTGAAAGATGAATGGAAGGTAAAGGATATGTAGACACCTGCAATGTAAGAACCATGGTTTTAAGAATATCTGGTTAATGGCTCTTCAACATATAAACAGAGACCAAAGACAGGAGAAATAACAAATCATGCTGAAATACACAAACCCAAGACCCCAGGAGATAACAGAGACAATAACGCAGACCACAGGCAACATCAGTGACCGAGGGGTGGCTGGAGGATCCAGGAGGAAAGAGGTTCAAGCAGAACTGCTGAGAAGGGAGAATGAAGTCCTGGGTTCCCTGGAAAGAGCACACTTAGTGCTGGATATTCCGTGGCCCTTGAGTAAAAATTTGTATGGGGTGATTTCAAGGGCTTGTGGGAATGTGTAAGATGTATTATGAGATGTTTAGAAGATGGACTGAAGGCAAGAGAAAGGAGGGATCCAGGTGTATTGGGAAGGACCCAGGTTGAGAAAATGGAGGGAGGCTGATAGAGTGTAAGTAAGTTGTTGGACAATGTGCTCTCCAGGTCAAGTGCCCAATCAGCCCAACCTCTCGGCTCATTAAACTCACTTCTGGCTCTCTTCTGAGTGACCTTACTATCTGCGTATGGGGGAACGTGTGTGGGATTTGGTGACAAACATTAAGCTGGAGTAACTGATGGATGGGAGACCAGAACCTGGAAAGACCCAAGGCTGGAGCTGGAGAGTGGACAAAGAGGGGTGAGGGTCTGGACATGGATCTGGACAGGCTTCTGGTCTGCTCCAGGGTTTGAGGGACCCACTGACATAAGAGTGACTACGGAACAAGCAGGAGAGGGTTGTGTCCTGTCCTGACCACCCATCGAGGAAGAACAGGGCTGGGTCATGCTGGTCATGTCCACATGAGCTGGTGTCGCTGTGGGTGTCAGGGCAGACACTGCTCTCTGCAATGGTCCTTTTGGCCACCTGGGACCATTTTTGCCTCCAGGGAGACCAGGCTGGTCACTGGTCATTTGGACTTGGTCCATTATATGTGAGGTGGAGGATGAGGAGGCCGGGTCTGGCAAGGTCCACCCTCCACAGACACAGCTGGACTTGGTGTCCCAAACATGGACTGAAGCGGTCCCCCAGGTCTTTGAGGGGAATACTTTATATAAAGCAACGACTTTTGGACTCTCAGATATTAACCAAAAGTGTTGTCTTCTCTTTAAAACACGGGTCCTTCCCCCCTCAGGTTTTTTTCTTAGATTCACCTGGAGCATTTCGCCTGGGTTAGGCTACAACACCAGATTTCTTGAAATAGCTGTCATTCCTGAATTAGCATGCACTAATTAGTATGCTGGAGTTTCCATAAGGCACTGCAGCAGAACGCCTTCTCAGACTGGCTCATTTAGGCTTAGAAGATTGATTTCTTCCCACTTGAGCTGATGGGGGGGTGCTGCTTCAAAAGGAGCTGCTCTCCTCCAGCTGAGCCAGAGGTGCAGGCACCGTATGAACTGGCTGCCCTCAGAAGGACATTTTAAACCAGTTTAAATATTTAACAACTGTTTTCAAGTTTTCTGCCAGTGTTTGTGACGAACTGGACCCCTAGCACCGTAACAAGTAGGATAAGCATGTCCTTGGGAGCACGTTACTGGGAACTATAAATATTTTTCAAAGTGGTCCAAGTGGATTACCCCAGCCTTTCCAGCAACCCATGAAGATACATATATGCATCCTTCTATGTATAATAAAATTACAAGTCCCAGTTAAAGACCCTGGAGACCAGTAATTCTGCTTCTTCCAGTGTCAAAGTTTTGGGTTGTTCTGATGAAAGCTCCAATCAGACACCCTTTGCCCGAGAGCTGCTTGGCAGAGCCTTGCTCATGGGTGAGACTTGCTCTCCTCAACCTCAAAGCTGTCCTCAGAGCCTCTCCCTTGGGGATGAGCTCTGCAGCACGTTGTGGATGACAAGGGTTTCTACAAGCTCAAAAAGCAGCAAGAAAAACTCACAGGAGAGCAATCCTTAGGTACCAAAATAGCCTCTCTGGCTGAGGAGCCGCTGTGCTCTTCCGTGTGGAGGAGCACCACGGCATGTTTGCTTTGTGCTTCAACTCTTCCCCAGGCATCTGCTGGTGGCCAGGCTGCTGGGTGACACAGCACTTGGACTAGCTCCTTGCAGCCCTCCCATAAAATCACAGAGTCATAGAATAGTTTGGGTGGGAAGTTAAATCCATCTTATGCCACCCCCTGCCCTGGGCAGGGACACCTCCCACCACACCAGCTTGCTCCAAGCCCCCTCCAACCTGCCCTTGAACCCTCCAGGGATGGGGCAGCCACAGCTTCTCGGGGCAACCTGGGCCAGGCTCTCACCACCCTCCCACCAAACAAGTTCTTCCCCACATCTCAGCTCCATCTCCCCTCCTTCAGTGTCAAACCCTTCCCCCTCCTCCTAGGGCTCCCCTCCCTNAGGTCTCCCCGGAGCCTTCTCTTCTCCAGGCTGAACCCCCCCAACCCTCTCAGCCCCCCCTCCCAGCAGAGGGGCTCCAGCCCCCCCAGCATCTCCGTGGCCCTAATGTCGGTGCAGGCTCTGGAGCAAGCCCTTCCACCGCAATTTGGGAGCCCAGAGACACCAGCGCGGCATCACCAGGGAGGTGTGAAGCCATGAACCCCGCAAACCTCCTGCCCCTCTTCCCCGGGGGGGGGGGGGGGCCGGGCTCAGGGTACCCCGGGGGGTGCGGGCGGGCGGAGCGCGGCTCTCTGCTTCCCTCTGCTGGGGGATGCGGGATGCGGGATGGGGATGCGGGATGCTCCGGTCGGTCCTTGCCGTCCCCCGGCCCCAGTGGTCTCAGCTCCTCATGGAAACAAGGAGGGGGACATATCTCCGCTTTGAAGACCACAAATGAGAACACAAATCCATGGGGTCACACGGGTTGTCTCAAAGAACCCCGTAGGTTCTTTGTCCCATGTCAAGACCTTCAGGGAAAAGCTTGTTTCTCATTTTGTTCTTCCTTTTTTCATTTTCCTCCTTTTTCTGAAGCAGGGAAACAGTCCAGAAGTGATGTCTCCATGAGAGGGTCCTCACCTGAGTGGTTTACTGAAGGTTTTTTGCAGGAACCCCAATGAAGCCTCTGTCAGAGAAAGGATGCACCTTCACGGAGACCTGTACATCAAACATGTCCCCCCACCCCAAAAGTTGGCTGTGCCTTGATTTTGGGACTTTTATGTTAAAAAACCCAAAAACTGAGGAACTTAAACCCCATGCCTGCTTTTCAGACCTGAGCCACAGCTTGCCACCAGTGTGGGGCAGGAGAGAGGAACCCCCAAAACCTGCTGAGAAATGAGGTGAGCTGGGTCCTCCACTCTGACACCCCGTGAGAGCTACGTGCCACTGACTCACCCACAGGGAAGGGTACCCAAATTAGGTCTGGGACAGAGATAATTCCAGCTTTACCAATATAAAATTGATTTTTAAAGCATTAGAAAGCATTAGTCTGCCTATGCCGCAGATATGTCAAGTGGATCACAGAGTCCTGAGGACCTTATTTAATTAAAACCATGAATTCTTGCACCAGAGACAACCTGAACCAGGGGTTATGTGCCACAATATCTGTGCTGGGGCTGGAGAGTCATAAGCTGGTGACGGTGAGTTTTACAGATATGCCAATTTGGGAGGCTTGAAAATCCAATCTTGAAATGTTGATTCCCAAGATGTCAGCTCACAATTTTCCTGGTAAAGAAAAGGAAAAGGAAAAGGAAGGAAGGAAGGAAGGAAGGAAGGAAGGAAGGAAGGAAGGAAGGAAGGAAGGAAGGAAGGAAGGAAGGAAGGAAGGAAGGAAGGAAAAAGGAAAAAGGATATATCTGGCTAAAGTCAATCTGCCTGGTTTTATTTCAGCAACTAAATCTTTATTTAGTGCTTAATTTAAGGTACCTGAGTTCGACTTATTTCATATTTTTATTAGGTTCCATTTCCCCACAACCTCTTTCTGCTCTCTCACTTGTTGACCATTCCCACTCTTTTAATATTGGATTGTCTTTTTATGTCCCCAAAGAGAGTCCTCACAGAGTACAAGCCAACACTGAGCGTTCAGAGGAGAAACGGCAGCCAGAGCCTGCTGCAGGGAGCAGACACGTTTGCTCTATTAATCAGAAAGCTCTGGAACACCCCCAGGGGCAGGCAGACCACGGCTGGGGGCAGCGGTGGCAGCAGATCCCCTGTCATCTCCCCAGGGTTGGCTGGAGGAGGTCAGCATTGACCATCCTATGAGGACAGACTGAAAGAGTTGGGGGGGTTCAGCCTGGAGAAGAGAAGGCTCCGGGGACACCTTGGAGCCCCTTCCAGTCTCTAAAGGGGGGGGCTCCAGGAAAGCTGGGGAGGGACTCTGGATGAGGGAGGGGAGCCATAGGACAACCGAGCAGGGTTTGACCCTGAAAGAGGGGAGATGGAGCTGAGATGTGGGGCAGAAGTTGTTTGGTGTGAGGGTGGTGAGAGCCTGGCCCAGGTTGCCCAGAGAAGCTGTGGCTGCCCCATCCCTGGAGGGGTTCAAGAGCAGGTTGGAGGGGGCTTGGAGCAAGCTGGTGTGGTGGGAGGTGTCCCTGCCCAGGGCAGGGGGTGGCACTGGGGGGGGCTTTAGGGTCCCTTCCCACCCAAACCATTCCATGATTCTATGATTCTACCCAAGTGTCCTCAGCCATCCCACCTCATCCCCGTCCCGCTGTGAAGGGGATGATGCAGGACCCCGAAGGCTTCGTGTGCTCCATCCCAGGCCATAATCTGCAGCAGCGGTGGGAGATAATGTCTCAGCAGGCAGCTCACATTATAGGAGTTCCTCCTAAAACCCCATTATGTTTTCTTTTCATCGTGTTTGTCCAAGCCATCACCGAGCAGAGCTCTCCTGCTCCCAGGTGCCCCAGGGGGACTCAGGGGGAGCCTATAAACGTCTCCACCTCCCTGCCCTCTCTTCCTTCAGGTCCAGAGGCAGATTATCCTCATTCCTAGCGGTGATGGGAGCTGGTGAGTTGTTTGCAGTAGCTGTCATCGTGCAGGTTTCTGTGGCCGAGGTGCCTGATTTGAACCAGAAGGTAAAATTCTGCAGCTGGGACAGCTGCTCCTCCCCTCCCCCCCAAATACTCCAAGCTGCAGCTTTAGGCTCAGAGATGAGAAACACAGTTTTCCAGGCAGAGTTTGTCATGTAAATGCTGCCACTTTGGCTCCAGGGTCCTTCTCTGGCCCGGAGGATGTGCTACCCACAGCAGATACCTGCAGGAGACTTTCCAAGGCTCCACCTGAATCAATATTTCATGGAGGAAATCACAGCCTGGCTCTAAAAAGCCAATAGGCTGATGACCTCACGCTGCCTTTCACACAGAATTCCCAATAAGGGGATGGGGATGTGCCTTCAAAGAAGCAAAAGTCTATCAGCAAAGCCTTCTGCTGTCATCACCGGGTTATTGCTAGTCAGAATCACAGAGTCTTCATGGTTGGAAGGGACCTTTGAGATCATCAAGTCCAACCAGTCAAAGCAGTTGCAGACCTAGCCCTGGCCACCCGTCATTTGAGAAGGGTTCATGGCTCTTCTGGAGGTTTTGATTACTTTGGCGGGGGCTGCCCTCACGGGTGGCTGTGTTATTTCTCTGGAAATACTGCAAATCACCTTCTGGGTGGGGCAGAGGAAGGAGAAACACAGGCAGAAGTCCCAGGGAGCAGCAAGGAAAAAAGCTGTGCAGAGAGGACTCTGCACGCACAAACCCTGCACACGTTGGGTGGATTTGGGTGGATTTGGGCTTGTCCAGTGGCAGATGTGGCCATCTGAGACCAGAATAGGAAGATGTGACAGAGTGTGGGGCAGATAGCACCAGGGCAGCACCTCTTGGTTGTTTTTCACTCAGCTGCAGTGGGAATGGTACCCCCACCCCATTGTGCAGTGGGGCAATCCTTGGGCAAAAACTGAGGTTCCTGAGCTCCTCTGTGCTATCTCTGTGCCCAGAGTTGGTGTGTTGGTGTTCCTACTGACAGCTATACTCTGCCTTAGACCTTTTCTTCTGATTTGCTTTAAAATCCAGTGGCTGCTCTCCCTCCCTGACACATGGCTGGTTCCTGACGTCACATCGTCTGCTGGATGCTGATCTTCTACTCTGCTTTGTTCTGCACAGGGACTGTCTCCAGTTCTGGGCTCCCCGGTTCCAGAAGGACAAGGAACTACCGGAGAGGGTACAGCAAAGGGCTACAAAGATGATGAGGGGACTAGACCAGCTCTCTGCTGAGGAAAGGCTAAGCGACCTGGGGCTGTTCAGGTGGAGAAGACTGAGGGGGGATCTCATGGATTCTGAGCAATATCTAAAGGGTGGGTGGCAAGAGGATGGGGCCAGACTCTTCCCAGTGGTGGCCAGGGACAGGACAAGGGGCAACAGGCACAAACTGGACTATAAGAACTTCCATCTCAACATGAGGAGGAACTTCTTTCCTGTGAGGGTGGCAGAGCCCTGGCAGAGGCTGCCCAGAGAGGTGGTGGAGTCTCCTTCTCTGGAGACATTCAAACCCCACCTGGACACATTCCTGTCCAACCTGCTCTGGGTGACCCTGCTCTGGCAGGGAGGATTTTTTAAAACACTTTCAGATCCAGAGAAATCTGTGCTCCCAGTGTTCTGGGGAAACTCAAGTGGGTTTTCATGAATTATGAACTGTGCTCCTCACCTCTTCCCCTGTTTTTGCTTACAGGGAAAGTAGCCCACGCTACCTCAGATACTGTTCTGCCATGGTGGCTCTCAATCAAACCAGCTGGCAGCCCACCTCCTTCCTTCTGCTGGGCATGGCAGGCCTGGAGGACCTGCACGCCTGGCTCTCCATCCCATTCTGCCTGATGTACCTCTTGGCCCTGCTGGGCAACTTCATCCTCTTGTTTGTCATTGCGACTGAGCGAAGCCTCCACAAGCCAATGTACCTCTTCCTGGCCATGTTAGCAGTGGCAGATCTGGTGTTATCCTCCTCCACAGTGCCCAAAACCCTGAGCATATTCTGGTCCCTTTCCAGGAAGATATCTTTCCAGGCCTGCCTTACCCAGATGTTCTTCACCCACCTGAGCTTCATTGCAGAGTCAACCATTCTGTTGGCCATGGCGTTCGACAGGTATGTGGCCATCTGCAACCCCCTGAGATACACCACAGTGTTCACGCACTTGATGATAGCCAAGGTGGGGCTGGCTGCAGTAGCCAGGAGCTTTTGTGTGATGTTCCCAACAATATTCCTCCTTCAGAGGCTGCCGTACTGCGGGCACAACGTCATGCCCCACACCTACTGTGAGCACATGGGCATCGCCCGGCTGGCCTGCGCTGACATCTCCGTTAACATCTGGTACGGCTTTGCCACCACCCTTCTGTCCCCGGGCCTGGACGTTGTGCTCATTGGGGTATCATATGTCCTCATCCTCCGGGCTGTCTTCAGGCTCTCCTCCAAGAATGCCCGGCGCAAGGCAGTTGGCACCTGCAGCTCTCATGCCTGCGTTATATTGATGTTCTACACCCCATCATTTTTTTCATTTTTCACTCACCGCTTTGGCCACAACGTCCCCCACCATGTTCACATCCTGTTGGCCAATGTCTACATGCTCCTGCCACCCATGCTAAACCCCATCGTCTACACCCTGAAAAACAAACTCATTCGAGAAAAGGTGTCCCAGCTGCTCTTCAGGACCAGGGCAGTGCGGTGACTGGGATGCTATTCCTTTGAAAGGAACATCTGGTCTGTCTGAGATGATCCATCCAGCAGGAATCCCACCTCCCTTGTCAGCTCCTCTGCAGACCCACAGAACTGCCTATGTGGTGATAACCTGCATTTGATGAAGGCGTCCCTGCCCATGGCAGGGGGGTTGGAACTTGATGATCTCTAAGGTTCCTTCCAACTCTAACCATTCTATGATTCTATGATTTGCTGCTTCTGGTTAATCTTTAACTCTCCTTTGTACCCACAGAGAATAACTGTTCTTACTGATAACCCCTTTCCAATCCCTGTGATTGCTGTGTTCCCAAATTAACTGATACAAATTGTTGATATTCCCAGCATAATGCTGACAGATATGTCCAGTTCTCTGCTGCAACATTTTAAATTTTATTGATGTATTTATTCCTTCTTTTTTTCTTTTTTTTTTTTTTTTTTTTTTTTTACCAAAGAAAGTGGGCAGAGCATCATTCTCCATTAGACATTACTGTAAGAGGAAAATCCACAGAGAAGATTACATTTGGTTAAAATATTTATGCAGTTAGATCACTGGGAGTCATATGTATTTCTTCTAATTAATAATATGTTATTCTGTATAATGCAAGAAGCCACATCTGAATGTAAAAATGGCATATCTTTCAACTGGAATTTTATTGCCCAAGTCTCAGCAGTTATTTAAGTTGGTGAAGAGTTTGCCCTTGAACTTTTAACCAAACTCTCGTTGTCTTTCTGAGCTGTGTGACTCCTGCAAGGCTTTACCTACCCGTGAAATCATGGTCAGACCCCTCAGCTCCAAAGCAGCTCACACCATGACTGCAGAGTTGCATCTGGCTTCTTGCAGCTTTCTGGTGGTCCGGATACAGACCTGTTTGGTTTTCACTCTGTACACAATTGAGAAAAGGAGGCTGAGGGGAGACCTTCTCACTCTCTGCAACTCCCCAAAAGAAGGATGTAGCCAGGGGGGGTCCGTCTCTTCTCCCAAGGAACAGGCAGTAAGAGAAGAGGAAATGGCCTCAAGTTGCGCTAGGGGAGGTTGAGGATGGAGACTGGGAACAATTTCTTCCTGGAAAGGGTTGTGAAGTGAAGCCTTGGGAGAGGTTGCCCAGGGCAGTGGTGGAGTCAGGGATTTCAAAGCTGGGCAGACATGGTGCTGAGGGACATGGGTCAGTGATGGCTTTGTCAGTGTTGTTTTGATGGTTGAACCCAATGACCTGAAAGGTCCCTTCCAACTGAGACTGTTCTCTGATTCTATGTTCATCGTGGTGGGACCAGAAAGAAGATGCCAGCGATGAGGGTGTGAGCAATGGGAGAAGTATTTTTTCCCAAACTTGTGAATCACAGACAGACCAGTCACTGGGATGTCGAAGATTAGGGCAGCACAGATATTGGAGGTGCAACTGTTCAAGGGCCTGGACCGCTCCTCCTTGGATGCGATACCCAAGACAGTCTTAAGTATCATGATGTACAACAGAATAAGTAACAATGAGTCCAAAGCTATTGAAGAAAGAGCAAACATTTAAGCCATAAATGTTACCGTCTCATAAATGTCATGTAAATGTGACTGGGGCCACACTGATGATCATAGAATGGTTTGGGTTGGAAGGGACCTTAAAGATCATCAAGTTCCAACCCCTCTGCCATGGGCAGGGACACCTCTCACCAGACCACATTTTTCAAAGCCCTGTCCACTCTGGTCTTGATGATATCCTGGAGTAGACAAGAAATACTGTGAGAGACCGTTTACCCAGTGATATGGCAGTATCTTCAGAGGAAAGGCAGTCAGGAACACCAGAAGTGCTGCCTGGATGGTTAACCCCACACCAGTTTTAGTGCCACAGAGTTTGCCAGGAGGGATGCAGGCTTCGGGGGCTGCAGATCATGGCAAAGAGGTCAAAAATTATGGCCATGGGCAGAGCAGATTTGATGATGGAGGAGGTGTGGATTAAATGCACGTAGTTGAGGTATGAGTCAAAGTGGACAGCTTGGTAATAAAACCCACACAGCCCAGGCTCCAGCACCTCCAGTCTGTCACTGTCCATTCTACTGGGAGACCCATATGGGGACCCAGTGCCCAGACATAGTCTCACCAGTGCCCATCTGGAGGGGAACCACTGGCCAGCACAGCCTGGTGCCCCAGCACCCCCAAAGACCCACCACCAGTCACCTTCGCTGCAAGGTCTCCTGTGATGTTGGGGTAACCAGTACCCACCAGCATCCTGGTCCCTTTTCCACAGACAGTCAGTGGCCAGACAGTCCTCATCTAGAATGAAAGCACCAAGTAAGTTTAAATCTAAAACAAAATCTGTTGGACAAATCCATTCAGACCCAAGGCCATCTGTGGCAACAGCATACTCCGTCCTCAAGCACTGTTTTTATTTGTGTTAATTATCATTAATGATAACAACTGACTGTTATGACTCAGCTGCATGTTTGAACTCCGTGCGATCTGCTTTCTAAGCAACCCCACATTTCATAATCCTTGAACAGCTGGAGCCCCTCTGCTGTGAGGACGGGCTGAGAGAGTTGGGGGGTTCAGCCTGGAGAAGAGAAGGCTCCGGGGACACCTTGGAGCCCCTTCCAGTTTCTAAAGGGGGGAGCTCCAGGAAAGCTGGGGAGGGACTCTTGATGAAGGAGGGGAGCCATAGGACAACAGAGAAGGGTTTGACCCTGAAAGAGGGGAGATGGAGATGAGATGTGGGGAAGAACTTGTTTGGTGTGAGGGTGGTGAGAGCCTGGCCCAGGTTGCGTGGAGAAGCTGTGGCTGCCCCATCCCTGGAGGGGTTCAAGGGCAGGTTGGAGGGGCCTTGGAGCAAGCTGGTGTGGTGGGAGGTGTCCCTGCCCAGGGCAGGGGGGTGGAATGAGATGGTGATTTTGTGATTCTATGACTCTATAACCCTTTTGATTTCAGTGAAATCAACCCACAGCCATTTCTATTTACAGTCACAGAATCACAGAATGATATGGGGTTGGAAGGGACCTCTGAAGGTCATCTAGTCCAACTACCTGCCAAAGCAGCCATCTACATCTACGTCCCGCTACTGCGGCCATCCCAATTAGTTGTGATGCCCACTCTCAGCCTCCTCTTCTGGAGCTGTGAGCAGCGTAAGCCACAGCCACCAGCCCTCTCATGGAAATACCTCCCCCACTTCAGTTAGGAGTCCCTTTGTTACATATTGTCAAGTGATTTTTTTTTTTTTTTTCTCTTTTCTGGAATTTCCCACGGAACACAAAAACCCGTCTGTCTCCTGCCAGGCTTCATCGTCAATCAGTTCTGAAAGCCCTTTTGTCACACGTGTGATACCCACCCTTACAGAGAGACAGGCAGACAGATAACCATTCATAAAACACCTACCCTTCCCAGCAGCACTCAAAAAATTACTGCAGCGGGCTGCTGTGTTTTTCACCAAATCGCAGAGCTTACACCCAAAGTGGAGGTGAACTCTAAATACGCAGAGTTGAGTTTCTCTTACTGAGGAGAGTGAAAATGGAAAGGCTCGGGAGGGCAAATTGGTCAGCGATCAGACCACGTCTCTCTCAGCACAATCACACGTGTCTTAGGGCTGATGCTCTGGATGGTCTGGATGCATCCCAGTTTGATGTCCCTCCTCCCAGTATCACATCACCGGTGGCTGCTACTCGGCTTATAAATACCCCTGTCGCCTCCCCGGTCCTTCCTACCGTCTCCCCGCGTTTTTTCCATCCTGAAAGTGAATTTTAATCTACTTATGGGGTTTATTTCAGACCATTCCTTCCATTTTTCAAAATTACCCTGGGCATTAATCTTCCTATTTTCCGTGCTTCTGGAGAAGCTGCGGATTTAATAAGCATTTTCTTTACTCTGCTACCCAGGCTAACGCAAGGTCCAGGATGGTCCTTCAGATTCTCATTTGATTTTTCTGTGCAGTAACACAAGAAACGGGATTCGAAACTTCCCCGTAACGGTTCAAGCTGAGCAATATTCTCTGGCTCATTTATGAAAATATTATGTCATATGCATGCTAATTAATCTCAAAAATTAAGAGATATATTCTTTTCCCCTATGTACAAAATTTGCCACCCTTCCACGCAAGAGAAATGATCTGATTGATATGTTTTTTATTTGACAAATGCTTAAAAGTTTCTGCTTGTCATTTGCCAAAAAAAAAAACATTACTTGATCATTAGTTTATGTATAAATTTTCTAGGGATTGCAACTAAATTTTACCCTAGAGCCTGAACGCAGGAGTGTGAACATCTCAGGGGGGCCCTCAGCGGTGAATTGCTGCACTTGGGAGGTTTGTCCATACAGACTTTGCTTCTGCCCCTCCTTTCCCAATTTTAAAGATTTTTTTTTTCCTCCACCTTATTCCAGGCTTCTGTTCTTCCATCCCTCTTTCCCTCCATCCCTCTCCATGGTGTCTGAGCAGCAGCGATGAGGTGAAATCGCTTGCTTTAGTAATACTCGAGGCTGAGATGAGATCACTCATCAACCTCAGTAACTGCTGTGAGACAGAAACGGAGCGTTGCCTTTAACAGAGTTTCACCAGATTCACCCCAGCTTTGCTGAACGATATCAGAGTCCAAATCCAAATCAGGGAGGACAGGCTGCGTATGTCACTTCAGGCCCCATCGTAGGAAGGACATGGAGCTGTTGGAACAGGTCCAGCTGAGGGACACAGAGATGCTGGGAGGGCTGGAGCCCCTCTGCTGGGAGGGGGGGATGAGAGAGTTGGGGGGGTTCAGCCTGGAGAAGAGAAGGCTCCGGGGACACCTTGGAGCCCCTTCCAGTCCCTAAAGGGGGGGGCTCCAAGAAAGCTGGGGAGGGACTCTTGATGAGGGAGGGGAGTCCTAGGAGGAGGGGGAAGGGTTTGACACTGAAAGAGGGGAGATGGAGCTGAGATGTGGGGAAGAACTTGTTTGGTGGGAGGGTGGTGAGAGCCTGGCCCAGGTTGCCCAGAGAAGCTGTGGCTGCCCCATCCCTGGAGGGGTTCAAGGCCAGGTTGGCAGGGGCTTGGAGCAACCTGCTCTGGTGGGAGGTGTCCCTGTCCAGGGCAGGGGGTGGCACTGGGAGGGCTGTAAGGTCCCTTCCCACACAAACCATCCCATGATTCTATGATTCTATGCCCAAAATGACAGAGTGCACTCCAAACTCCTAGAGTCATTAGAAAAAAGTTTCAAGAGCAAGATAACATTTAGTTTTCTGTTGATGACTAAGAGCAAAACGAAGAGCCTGAAAAGTAAGAACCATCAATAGACTGATTTTTAAGCAAACATCCAGACAGATGAATGCTTAGACAGATGTTTTCTTACACGAACAATGGAGGGTCTGCTGAGGCCAGTGCAGCAGAATGAAAGCCTTCTGCTCATCTTGACCTTTTGCATGGCACTAAAAATCCCTTAAACATGTTTTATGTGAGAGGTGCATGGACTCCTGGGGGAGGATTTACTGCGTAGCCCTGCAGCTCCTGCAGAGATTTACTCAGCTGATGTGTGTCACTTTAAACTGCAGATCACCTTTAGCATCCCACAGGCACTGAAAGGCCCCCGTGTGTTTATTCATTCTGGAAGAGTCTTCGCCTGTTTTTACTCCTGTGTTTACTTTCTTTTTCATCTCATGGGTTGCAAAAGCCAGAAATGGATGAATTCACTTTACAGCAGACTGCCAGTGGTTCCCAATTTTGCCCCAGCAGAAGGGGGGCTGTGGCAAGCCAAGCCAAGCCAAGCACTTTAAGCATCTTCCTGATACAAACCTCCCGTGTTAGCAGTGTCAAAACCACTAATAAATCCAAAGAGTGCAGACTTGGGATCCTCCAAGCCTTTTATATACATATATGGAAATGCAGCACCCTGATCACCAGCTGAAAGTCTGGGTTTTTTATGGTATTTACAGATACAGACCTTCTGCTGGACCTTCAGTCACCACCACAGGGGCCAGGTTCCACTTTTAGAGCCACAGATATACACTGGCAGCTCCAGCTCCAGCTCACAGCCAGCAAACTCCTCCTGCCTGTGTGTCAGGAGGATGGATGCTTTGGATGGACGCACGAGCTCTACACACCCTGTTCCCTCCATCCCCTGGGGTGGACATCTCCAGCCTCTCTCCTCCTGGATTTTGGGGAAGCCAGCGGTATGCTGCCAGTGGCCAAACACTGGGGTCTCTGCACATTGGCTTCCCAAGTTAAGACATCTAAATCTAAATACAGGCTGAGAAGAGCAATGCTGAGATGAGTGGTTCGGTCTGTCCCTCCTAAGGTGCAGCTGGACCCCATCATGGTGTACAGCATCAACAGCCAAAGTGACCCACAGTGACAGAGATGGGACAGAGTATGGCTCAGGATGACCATGGGCCAGCAATGTGGTGGCCAAGAGGGCCAATGGTCTCCTGGGGGGCATCAAGAAGATCATGGCCAGCAGGTGGAGGGAGGTCATCGTCCCTCTCTGCTCTGCCCTGGGGAGGCCCCAGCTGGAGCACTGGGACCAGTTCTGGGCTTCCCAGTTCCAGAAGGACAGGGAACTGCTGGGGAGAGTCCAGCAAAGGTTATGAGGATGATGAGGGCCTGGAGCATTTCCCTTACAAGGAAGGGCTGAGGGACTTGGGGCTTTTTAGTCTGGAGAAGATAAGACTCAGAGGGGGATCTCATCAATGTCTATAAATACTTAAAGGAGGAACTTCTTTCCTGTGAGGGTGGCAGAGCCCTGGAAGAGGCTGCCCAGAGAGGGTGTGGAGTCTCCTTCTCTGGAGATATTCAACCCTCCCCTGGGCACGTTCCTGTGCGACCTGCTCTGGGTGACCCTGCTCTGGCAGGGGGTTGGACTGGGGGGTCCCCAGAGTTCCCTGCCAACCCCATATCATTCTGTGATTAAGGTGCCTAAATGGGAAAGGGACAGACACAGAGCTTCAGGCTATGGCCAAGAAGGACTCAGAGGGTCCAGATCCAGCTGCCAGACTTGGGCCACTTGCTGCAACATCTGTATGGGGCTTGCACAGCTGTCCCATGGGCTAGCAAGATGTCTGGTGTGGGAGACTGGGTCAGCCATGAGGGCGCTGGTCACCCAGCTTCTCTGCTGGAGGAGTCCCCTACGGTTCAGTGGCACTGGAACGAGGATCAGAGCTGGAAGAATCAGAGCTGCTGGTGTCACTATGCTCTTCAGCCTCCTGCTCCACCAGTCTGACACTCACCTCTGCTATGCCATGCCAACAGCTCATGCTGGGAGCACCAGCCTGACCACAGCCATCTCCACGTCTGCCTGTCTGTCCTTTGGTAGCCTACATTGAGAAGAGCAAAGTTGGAGAATCTGGTGCTGCACATGGTCCCAGGGAGGTGGATGGCTCTTGCACCACCAGAGACTTCCCCAGGCCCCACTCATCCCTGATGTCATAGAACCATAGAATGGTTTGGGTGGGAAGGGACCTTAAAGACCATCCAGTCTCACCCTGGGCAGGGACACCTACCACCAGGTCAGGTTGCTCCAAGCCCTGTCCAACCTGGTCTTGAAACGATGCTTTGCTGAGGCTCAGGGGCAGTGAGGTGGGTGGACGTGGTCCTTTTTGTGCACGTTGAGGCATGGAGAGAAGATGAAGCAGAACCTGTCCAGGGTGGGAGAAACATTTCTGCCATTGCATTTCAGCAGGTAATCACGTTGTGTTCAAAGCAGCTGGAAAATCTCCAGCTCCGGTGTTTGATGGGCAGGGACATCCACTGTTTCTGTGCCTGCAAACCCAGCGTATTTGGGGTGGAGAAGGAACCCGGTCACGCCTGACAGACACCAAAGGGGCTGCAGGGTCACCTCCCACGGCATGCTCCACTCACTGGGACGTCATGTTGAGCCAGGCTCCCAAGGTGGGTGGTTGCCGATTTTGGAAGCCGCTGCACTGAAGATTCCTCCTACAGCTCCTGCCTTGGAGGAGGTTATTAAAGACACAGCATCCCTCCTGCACTGGCAACACACATCCATCCCTGAGGGTATGAACCCAGTGCTGGTCTCCATCAACAGACCCTCATAGAATCATGGAATGGTTTGGGTGGGAAGGGAATTTAAAGACCATCTCATCAGGGAGGTGGTTGAGTCACCGTCCCTGGATGTGTTTAAGGGACGTTTAGATGCGGTACTGAGGGATATGGTGGAGGGGAGGACTTTGTAGAGTAGGGTAGATGGTTGGACTCGATGATCCCAAGGGTCTCTTCCAACCTCAATGATTCTATGATTCTATGATTCTATGATTCATTCCACCCCCTGCCCTGAGCAGGGACACCTCCCACCAGAGCAGGTTGCTCCAAGCCCCCTCCAACCTGCCCTTGAACCTCTCCAGGGATGGGGCAGCCACAGCTTCTCTGGGCAACCTGGGCCAGGCTCTCACCACCCTCACACCAAACAAGTTCTTCCCCACATCTCATCTCCATCTCCCCTCTTTCAGGGTCAAACCTTTCCCCCTCATCCTATCACTACATGCCCTTGTAAAAAGTCCCTCTTACCACCAAGGATGAAAAGAGAAAGCTTTACTGGGTTGGAGCTGGGAGCACTGGGGTGGACACGGTGGGGCACCCTGGGAGGGCTCCTTGGCCAGCTCCTGGGACATGACCTGGGACCACAGGGCAGAGGCGTCCTCCGGAGCCTCTCACATGTGTGCACAAGGATGAAGACCCCCACAGAGGTCCCCAGGTGGTGGGCATACATCTGCCCTGCAGCCCCAAAGGCAGCTCTCCTGAGCAAACATGGTAAAACACAGGGAACCTCACCTGATCTCGGAGCTGGATTTCCAGCCAACCAGCAAAACACCATAAAAATGCAAACTCCTGATTCCACTGGATGCTAAAAACTGGCATTAAACAGAAATGTGAGATATGTTCCATAAATCTCAGAGCCGTTCTTCTTAAGCTATATTTGGTGGTGGAGATTGCTGCCTTTTCGACTGGGAGAACAGCTTGCGAGTTTGAAAGATTTTTATAGTTTTTCTGGCTGTAAGCTCATCTAATAAAAGACAGCGCCTCTCACCACAAATTATATTTGTCTGACATATTTGCAGCTACATACTTAAGGTAGCTACCTATTTATAATATTTTTATAGCTACAACAAACACTACCTCTGCTAGCTCTGCCCTCAGAGTTTCTGCAGCCTGACTGGTCCAGTCACCAGCCTGTTGTTTCCTGATGACTCCAGAGACTTCCTCAGCTTGGGATGGATGACCTTCTTGTGAAACAGCGTTGGAGACCCAAGCAAAAGTGTGAACAGACCTGGAGGAGATGAGGTTTAAAATCTTGTTTTCAGTTCTGCCCAGAGATGCAGGGAGGTCATTTCATTTTAAAACATTGGGCTGAAAAATACTATTTATCAGTGTACAGGCTTTTCTTGGGGCATATGTTTTGTAAAATGGCTAAAAATGTCTAACATAATGAGAACTATTCAAAAGAAAAAAAGTATTGATGGAAAAAGACAGTATGGCTGAAGGATAAGACCTGGGGACTGCAATCAGGGCACATGATAGAATTATAGAATGGTGGAGGTTGGAAGGGACCTTTCAGACCATGGAGTCCAACCATCAACCCAACGCTGACAAACCCACCACTGACCCATGTCCCTCAGCACCACCTCTGCCCGGCTCCAAAATCCCTCCAGGGCTGGCGACTCCACCACTGCCCTGGGCAGCCTCTGCCAAGGCTTCACAACCCTTTCCAGGAAGAAATTCTTCCCAAGCTCCATCCTCAACCTCCCCTGGAGCAATTTGAGAGAAAGCATGTCCAGCAGGCAGTGATGTTTTGGCCACCTTGATTTTACCTCAGTAAATAAAGTTTCAATGAAGTGTAATGAAAAATCCATGTGTTCAAAATGCTGTATTGCCATTCCAGTGTGGTTTTAATAAGTGAAGAAAGAAGAGCAATGAGGTGTTTTTCCTCCTCCTCGAATGTGAGCTGGGGTACATGGCCCCACGCAGCAGCAAGGCACTGACATTCCCCTCCTCATGGCCCACCCATGGACGATGGTTTCTGTCTCTGGTGACAGAATCCCAGAATCCCAGCCTGGCAGGAGTTGGCAGGGAACTCTGGAGACCCCGCAGTCCAACCCCCTGCCAGAGCAGGGTCACCCAGAGCAGGTCCCACAGGAATGTGGCCAGGGGGAGTTTGAACGTCTCCAGAGAAGGAGACTCCACCACCTCCCTGGGCAGCCTCTGCCAGGGCTCTGCCACCCTCACAGCAAAGTTTTCCTTATTTTCTGCATCCCAGTTTGTGCCCGTTGCCCCTTGTCCTGTCCCTGGGCACCACTGGGAAGAGTCTGGCCCCATCCTCTTGCCCACCACCCTTTAGCTCTTGCTCAGCATCCATGAGATCCCCTCTCAGTCTGCTCTTCTCCAGATGAACAGCCCCAGGTCCCTCAGCCTTTCCTCAGCAGAGAGATGCTCCAGTCCCTCATAATTCTCGCAGCCTCTGCTGTCCCCTCTCCAGCAGGTCCCTCTCTTTCTGGAGCTGAGGAGCCCAGAACTGCACCCAGTACCAGTTTGGTCTGCACAGAAGAATGTGGGTGGGAAAACAGGGACCCTCTGTGTCCCAACAGGGTGTCAAAGCCAGACAGGAGGTTCCTTGTCCGGGTGGGGCTGCAGTTATTTAAAGGAAAGAAGAAATAGAGATCTGTACCTGCTGGCATGAGTGAACTCCCCGTTGAGTTCCCACCAGCCAGGGGAGGGAGCGATGAAGCCTGATCAGGGGCTGCACAAGAAAATCAAGGCAGCCCTAAATCTGAGATGCTCTCCCAGATGAGAGCATTGTCCAACAGGCAGGTTCCTCTTGTCCTTCAAGCCCTTGTGGATTAAACAGAGCAGATCTGCTCATTTTTTACACCAAAGGGCTGCTGCCCATTTGCGTAAAAGATGACATTTTAATGTTGCCTGCTGGCACACCCAAAATGGCTTTAGAATTTACAAATCAAAGTAAAACGAGGTGTGGTTTTTAACCATGGCTGTAACTCTCTGCTGGAACAAGTGACCACACATGGTGGTGAACGCTGTTCCTGAAGGTGTTTCGTCCAGATTCCTCCTAAAAAATATCCATGATGATACAAAATAGTTTGTGTGGAGCGTGGAGTTCTTGGGGGGAACGTTAGAGCTGAGGTAACCGATGACATCAGACACATCGTCTCAGCTGTCTTTAAAAGCTGTGTCCTGAATGTCAGAAAGAAAAGGCAAAAAAAAAGCACAATCTAACACAGAATCACAGAATCTTCATGGTGGGAAGGGACCTTTGAGATCAGCGAGTCCAACCACAAAAACAAAAAAAAAGACCCAAACCAAACAAAAAAACCCAACCAAAACCAATCAAACAAAAAAAAACCAACCCCAACGAACAAACAACAGGAGGGGAAGTGGCTGAAAAAAGCCTGCCCTGGGACCACTCCCCCAGCGCCTCCACACACACAGTTCTCCTGAACTGGGAGAAATCCCTCTTTTGAAGCTGGAAGTGGGTGCATTTTTGATGGGAAAAAGTTTCCTGGCTGCAGGGGCCGAATTTTAGAAATACCAATGGTGTTTTGTGGCTGGCTGCACGCCAGCTTCCCAGCCTGTCTGCCGCGGCTACGAAACACGTACGATGATAAATATAGTTGTCTCTTTCACTCAGCAATTCCATATTTCTACAAGCCCTTTGTTGTGGTTTAACCCCCGCGGGGACCTCACCCCCACGCAGCCTCTTCGGTCACCATCCCATCCCTCCCGACCCCCCTCAGTGGGATGGGGAGGGAATCGGAAGGGTAAAAGTGCCAAAACTCCTGGGTTGAGACAAAGACAAGCCCAAAATATTGCCCCATGCTTTATCTGCAGCCGAGCAGTGCTTGCACAGCATCAAGGCATTTTTTGCATTTCTCACCCTGCCCCCTCAGCAAGTAGCTAAAACATCTCTGTGTTACCAACACTGGTTTTATCACAAATCCAAAATATAGCACCATACAAGCTATGATGGAGAAAATTAAATCTATTCCAGCCAAAACCAGCACAGCCTTCCTTCTCACTTCTGTCTTTGCAAACAGAATTCCACAGGCAGGCATTGTTTTGGCGTGCGGTATTTTGCCAGAAATACCCTTATCTGTGGGATAAGTGCTTCAGTCTCTGATGTAAATCATAGAATCATGGAGTGGTTCAGGTTGGAAGGGACCTTAAAGCTCCCCCAGATCCCCCCCGCCCTGCCCCAGGCAGATACACCTCCCACCAGAGCAGGTTGCTCCAAGCCCCCTCCAACCTGCCCTTGAACCCCTCCAGGGATGGGGCAGCCACAGCTTCTCTGGGCAACCTGGGCCAGGCTCTCACCACCCTCACACCAAACAAGTTCTTCCCCACATCTCAGCTCCATCTCCCCTCTTTCAGGGTCAAACCCTTCTCTGTTGTCCTATGGCTCCCCTCCTTCATCCAGAGTCCCTCCCCAGCTTTCCTGGAGCCCCCCCCCACCTTGAGGGACTGGAAAGGGCTCCGAGGTTTCCCTGGAGCCTTCTCTTCTCCAGGCTGAACTCCCCCAACTCTCTCATCCTGTCCTCACAGCTGAGGGGTTCCAGCCCTCCCAGCATCTCCATGGCCTCCTCTGGATCCATTCCAACAGGTCCATGTCCTTCCTCTGTTGAGGACTCCAGAGCTGGACACAGTGCTCCAGGTGGGATTTCACCAGAGCGAAGTAGAGGCGCAGAATCACCTCCCTGGACCTGCTGGGCACACTTCTTTTGATGCAACCCAGGTTGCAGGTGGTTTCTGGGCTGCCACAGCACATTGCCAGCTCATGTTGAGCTTCTCATCCACCAAAGCTCCCAAGTCCTTCTCCTCAGGGCTGGTCTCCATCCATTCTCTGCAGTAAAACAAGCAGTAACACAAAATGTCCTACCATCTTTGTGTCCTTCGAACAACCACGCTTCTCGTGCCCCACTCTTTGTCTGTCTCTCCCTCCTGGACCACCACAGTCCTCCATTGAGATGTCTCAATGACCATTCTCAGTGTTCTCCACAACGCTCTCAGTGGTGTTCTCACCCCCCTTTCTCAACCACCTCAACTTTTTGCTCCCTGTTTTTCCCATCTCCCCAAAGAGATTCCTACTTTCCAGCCCAAGCCCAAGAAGAGCTCTTTCTTAAGTATATGCTATTAACTGGGCACATGTCACTTACTGTGAGCAGAAACCTTTCCTTTTGGGCTGTCCAGTTCTTATGCTTGCCAGTGCAAAGAATTAAGAACTGTATTTCCCTAAGTGACAGAGCTGTCTTTGAACCACAGACATTAAATCATTATTTCATTCATTTTGTAACCCATGGCTGATCCATACAAATCAGGATACAGGCGTATCATTGAAGTGGCACACAAGTCCAGCACTGATATTTTTTTATCTGAAATTTTACAATTGAAAGTGTAATTTTTTCTTGTTGTTGTTTACCATTTTTGCTGTTATTTAGCATCACAGTCATGTAGCCCAGGAAGAGAAGCAATTGGTAGCAGTATTATTAAGTATTTCTACCTTTTCTATACTTTGAAGCACAGACCAGATGATACTTTAATAAAATATTAGAGGTGTAGAATGAAAAGAAAATCCCTGCCACCAAGAGCTCCAAACCTAAGGACAGGAGACGAGAAAGAAATGAGGGGAGAGAAAGAACAATAAACATCATGGGTCATGGTGAGAGGCTGCAGGAGCTGTGTGTGCCACTGTACGATACCAAGGAAATGAGAGGATATATTGCAAGTTATGGATTTCATGAACAGGATCAGCTGGAAAAGAGAGGGGGTTGAGATTATTTTAATTTCCATTTACACGTTGGTCCTCTTATCAAAATCATCTGGAACAGATGAAACTCCATATGCAGTGAAACAGCAAGACAAATATCAAATAATTATCCATGACTATTGCACTGTCACCTAAATTGGATTGTGAGTGATTGCGCAGCCTTTAGATGGAACAGATCGTTATTCACATACTCGGAGTGAAAAACATATGAAAGAGGCAGAGGACAGGAATACCTAAAAGAAACTGTGGGTTGCAAAATGCTGAAAGGGGCAGCTCATATCCGTGGGCCTGAGAAAAGTCCTGGCTGCTCCTCATGAGGGGCAGGGGGACAGCCCCGAGCGACGGCTGTGACCCCCTCCACACGCTGTGATTTCTGATGAGTTGGGTTTAATGTATGGATATCGATGGTGACTGCTAATACCTTCACTGAGTCAATGCCCCGCGTGACGCAAAGCAAAAGCACTTTCCAAGTGATGAACTGCCAGCTGGATCATTATGGTGAGTGTTTCCCAGAGCAGTGATCTCTGCCAGGGACATCTCTCAGGTCCCACAGTGTCATGGGGAGAAGCTCCTTCTTGGCAAGAGGACCCTGAGGACGCCTCTGTTTAGTTTTTGTGCTGTAGATCATAGAATCATAGAGTTGTTGAGGTTGGAAGGAACCTTTCAGACCATGGAGTCCAACCATCAACCCAACACTGACAAACCCACCACTGGCCCATGTCCCTCAGCACCACCTCTGCCCGGCTCCAAAATCCCTCCAGGGATGGCGACTCCACCACTGCCCTGGGCAGCCTCTGCCAAGGCTTCCAACCCTTTCCAGGAAGAAATTGTTTCCAAGCTCCATCCTCAACCTCCCTGCTGACACAACTTGAGGCCGTTTCCTCTTGTCGTTTCATCTGTTTCTTGGGAGAAGAGACTGAGCCCCACCTCTCTACAACCTCCTCTCAGGTAATTCGAGTTCAGCATGGGGAGGACCAGCAGGTAGATGTTAGCCATGAAGACATGAACAAGAGGGGGAGCACGCTGGCCATACTGGTGAACCGTGGACAAACTGACAATGGTGATGTACAGGATCAGGACTGACAGGACATACGGGACAGGCAGTTGTTGAAAGCTTGAGAAGCTCCCTCTGGGATGCGATGCTCAGAATGGCCCTAGCAATCGGCATATGTGACAGAAAGATGAGGATGAGGACTAATGTCAGAAAGAGAACGGCTACAGCAAAGCCACACCAGCTATTGAACGTGGTGTCTGCACAGAACAGCTTGATCGGACAGCAGGCCTCCTAAGAGACATCTGAACAGAGAAACCAGCCCAGTCCTGCCTATCCCGGCACTGGTGGGGATGGAGGAGTCTATCTCAGCAGGTAGCAGATGGCCACATGGTAATCAAAGGCCGAGGCCAGAAGCACCAAGGACTCCATGAAGGAGAAAAATGAAGTAACACTGAGCAAAACAGGTGCCAAAACCTTGCTTTTGACCAGAAAACACACACCACAGTTGGCATTGTAGAGAGAGACAAACCCAAATCCGTGACAGCCAGCATGGACAGGAACTGGTACATGATGTCGTAGAGGCTCACATCCATCCAGGTGACAGAGGACCGTGTAGCTCCCCATTAAGTGATGCAATGGAAAAGCAAGTGAAGGGGATGGAGAGACAGAGACTGGCAGCCCCCACCCCTGGGATGCTTGTCGGTGTGAACAGCATGAGAGGAATGAGAGGAATTGCTTCTGCTGCAGCATGACGTGATGAGCTGAAGCACAAAAAGGCAAAGTAAACCTGTGATCAGTGAACCGAAGAAAAAAGCACGAACGAGAAAAGATCCAACATCATAAATCTGCCAATTCTAAACAAACAGATTTGTGTTATGAACTCTGGCTCTCTCTTTTTGAACTTAAAGAGGGGAGATGGAGCTGAGATGTGGGGAAGAACTTGTTTGGTGTGAGGGTGGTGAGAGCCTGGCCCAGGTTGGCCAGAGAAGCTGTGGCTGCCCCATCCCTGGAGGGGTTCAAGGGCAGGTTGGAGGGGGCTTGGAGCAGCCTGCTCTGGTGGGAGGTGTCCCTGCCCAGGACAGGGAGGTAGAACAAGATGATCTTGAAGGTCCCTTCCCACCCAAACCGTTCTGTGATTCTATGATCCAAGGATGCCAGCTCAGCCAAGGAATCACGTCTCCAGGTGCCACTATATCACACGCTTTTCCCACACCTAAATGCAGCCAGGGGATATTCCCCAAGTCTTTTCACCGACCACCCATGCTTCACAACAGCCTCTTGGAGACGCAGCTGATGGGAGAGCCATGCTGCTGGTGTAAACCACACTGAGGCACCGCAGAGAGCCCGCGTCTTCGTTTTGTCCGAGGAGAATTTTCTAAGTACCTGGCAGGTGCCCAAGATTCCTCCTCTGAATATCTTTTAAACAGCGGTGAAGCATAATGAGACGTAGCAATATAAATTTGAATAATTCATACCAGACAGCAGGTTCTGATTTTATGCTGAGCAGGTAAAACTGACTTAAGAGACGGAGGATTTGCCGCTGTGGTTGGGAAGCTGGTTTTTGGAAGCAGGGCATGCTTTGAGGCAGCAGGGGAGAGATGAGACATTTAGCTGCTGAGGGCAGGAAGGCTGGGAGCTCAATTAAAACCAGGAGCACATTTTTCATTGTGATTTTGCGTTATCCAGTGCCTGTTCCCAACATACTAACATAAGAATGATAGAATCATAGAATGGTTTGGGTGGGAAGGGACCTTAAAGATCATCGAGTTCCATCACCCAATTCCATCCAGGGACACCTCCCACCAGAGCAGGTTGCTCCAAGCCCCCTCCAACCTGCCCTTGAACCCCTCCAGGGATGGGGCAGCCACAGCTTCTCCACGCAACCTGGGCCAGGCTCTCACCACCCTCACACCAAACAACTTCTTCCCCACATCTCATCTCCATCTCCCCTCTTGCAGGGTCAAACCCTTCCCCCTCCTCCAATGCCCCCCCTCTCTCATCACGAGTCCCTCCCCATCTCTCCTGCGTCTCTTACCTGCTTTGAAGCCTGAGCTTGCTGTCTTGGTGCCCACGAAGTGTGTGGTTTTTGTTTCACCCCCTGCTCAGCAGTTCCTCAGTTAGTTCTCAGAATGATTTAAAAGAAAAATCTCAGGCTGAATGCTAACAGCGTGTAGGAGAGGAATCAATAACAGAGAGCAGCTCTTATTCTGCTGCACAAACCTGGTGTTCACTCAGATCTCAAGCATCTCTGGTTCCTTCACCTCAAAAGGGCCACAGGTAACCGGCATGTCCCTTCCTCTGGCTCTCTGACTGACCAGCCACGTGGCGGGGCAGGGGCAGGCACCTCCTACTCCAGCTGCTTGGTTTCTTCCCCATTCCCTCTAATTATTTACTTCCAAATAGACAACAGGTCACAGCAGCAGCTGAACACAGTGCACCAGCTATGGCACCTGCCCAGCACAGAGTGGGTACCAGGAGACACTTCACATCCTTTGGCCAACTGTACTTCTGTGGCTGGACACTGCCTCCAGGTTCTTTCTGACCATACGCTGCCTGTTCTTGATCAAAACCACCCATTTTTCCACTAGCTGTTCAAGACACCAAGGACTCGGTCAGCCAAGACCTGAGGGACGGTGGGCAGCAAGAATGGCCCTGGGACAGCACTGGTGTTGGTGGAGATGAGACAAACACACATTGCTGCTCCTCTGGAAGGGTGTCCAAGAAGTTTCCATGTACTTCCATGCTTGCATAGTCTAATAACTGCGATATTGTGTCATCATAGAATCATAGAATCATGGAATGGTTTGGGTTGGAAGGGAACTTAAAGCACCCCCAGTGCCACCCCCTGCCCTGGGCAGGGACACCTCCCACCACACCAGCTTGCTCCAAGGCCCCTCCAACCTGCCCTTGAACCCCTCCAGGGATGGGGCAGCCACAGCTTCTCCACGCAACCTGGGCCAGGCTCTCACCACCCTCACACCAAACAAGTTCTTCCCCACATCTCAGCTCCATCTCCCCTCTTTCAGTGTCAAACTCTTCCTCCTCCTCCTAGGGCTCCCCTCCCTGACCAAGTGTCCCTCCCCAGCTTTCCTGGAGCCCCTTGAGGGACTGGAGAACGTGTGAGACTATGAAATATTGGGCTGAATGCACAGCAGTCCCACGCCAACACTAAAACTACTTGAAACCACAGAAGAAAATAATTTATTTTACAGAGAAGTTTCTGGAACTTGTTTTCACAATCAGTTATGAAGGAGGATGCCACCAGGGAGTTTAAAAGGTGACTATGCAAATTAATGAGTAATGGGTCCATAGACATATATTCTAGTGAGTGGGTAGGGATGTGGCCTCTGTTGTCACTAGTAAAACGATAATGGGAGCTGGTGTGCTTTGAGGGGAACCATGGATGGCAGAAACTGGCCAAGGTCCTGTACTCTCCCTGTTCAAGCAAAACCGCTGTGATGGAGAGAACACAGAGCAGGAGCCATGGTCGTCTGCCACCCACATGTGCCCTCTGGGGCAGTGCCGACCTGCCACGGCTCAAATACATGAGGATTTGGGGGTGAATACAGCAGAACATGAGGCTTTGGAGGCAGAAGCTGCCTCTGAGCAAAGGAAATGCAGCAGAGCTGAGAGCAGTTTAAGAAGAGAGACACACACACAGAGGGACAAAATGAGGATTTATGTACTTCATCGCTGCTGTTCAGGGATGATCTTGAGGGACTAAAAATCTCACTTGGCCAATTTAATCTCACTTCAGTGCTACAACATATTCCCATGCAGCGGGGAAGCTTACTCAGGGTTGGTTTGTACAATAGACGGAGCGAGCTCCGGGACACGATGTGGGATCAAACCCCCTGCCATTCCTCAGGGCACATCCAGGTAACACAGATTCATAGAATCATAGAGTTGTTGAGGTTGGAAGGAACCTTTCAGACCATGGAGTCCAACCATCGACCCAACACTGACAAACCCACCACTGACCCATGTCCCTCAGCACCACCTCTGCCCGGCTCCAAAATCCCTCCAGGGCTGGCGACTCCACCACTGCCCTGGGCAGCCTCTGCCAAGGCTTCACAACCCTTTCCAGGAAGAAATTCTTCCCAAGCTCCATCCTCAACCTCCCCTGGGGCAACTTGAGGCCGTTTCCTCTTGTCCCATGGCCTGTTCCTTGGGAGAAGAGACCGACCCCCCCTGGCTACACCCTCCTTTCAGGGAGTTGGAGAGAGCCAGAAGGTCTCTCCTCAGCCTCCTGTTCTCCAGACTCTCCAGAGGCCAATGTCCACCTTGGTTTGTGGCTCCCCAAGAGGTTCTGCCCTTTCCAAGGGTCTGGGGCAACGTGTCTGTAACCTCTGTGGAAAATGGGAAGTCTCTGTGGTTTTTGAGACATTTCATTGTCAGGTGGGAACTTTAATTTTTAAGAAAGATGACTCTGTGGCTCTGTCTTCATTCACATATCTCTACCATCTCCTTTTTTTTTTTTTTTTTTACTCCTTCCTTGCTTTCTGTTCTTCTCTTCTTTCTCGGCTCACGTGCAACTTCAGTACGTATAGAGATATTGAAGCACTTTATCAAAAAGAGGTCGTTTCTCTCCCTACCCTTCCAGCAAGCAGAGCGTGTGAGTGTGTTGCCCACTGAAATAAATAATTGGATTTATGGTTTTTTTGGTGGCAGAGCAGTAGCAGAACAAACTCGTTTTTGCAGTCTCTCTGCCCGTGTCTGCCATCACCTCCTCACCCCGAGCCAGGCACCTGAGTGCCCACCAATCCTTTTGAACAGCAAAGATAACTCCTTTTCTCACCCGAGCTTTCCACCTGTACAGATCTGTGCTGCTTATTCTCCACCAGCAACGCCAGTGACCTTCACCAGAACGGGTCACCAAAGCTGCCCTGAGTGCAGGGGCCCAGAAAACATTTCATTCCCTGTTACAAGATGAGAGCAACCCAAGAGGTTTTGTCGGCTAATCTCCAATTTCATTTTTAACACCCACCTTCAAAATCCTAAACTCTTTAGACAACAAAAATTTTGATGGATGGAACAATCACGTATTTGAAATGAAAAGTCTGATGCAACAATATCTGCCTGATGTAAAATATATATCTCATTTTTTCCCGTTCCTTCTATGTGCATAAAGAAATCCCCTGCTTATGCTCACTTTTAAAGAGCATTTTAACCATTTTTTTTTTCAAGAAAGGGAAGAAAACATTGGATGTTCTCTTGGGAATCCTGGGGTTAACTCTGCTCTTCTTGTAGCCAAAAGCTGATTCACTTCTGAAGGACTCCAGGGCTGAGCAGCAGCTCCATGTGGAGGCGTCTCCTTGTGCTGGTGGTGGTCTCTCTCTGTAAAGGTCCCCATGGACACAGGGTGTCCCAGACCCCAGCAACTGGTGGCGATCCAGGTTGTCCTCACTTGGTGCTGGGCCCCATTCAGGATGTCCTCAGCACCCATCTGGCCAGGCAGCTGTGACACAGGTCCTGCACTGACCCTGTAGCCCACAACCATGGCACAGCCATTGCTGGACACAGGCTTTGTACTGAGTTTCCAAGGTCTCAGGACTGAGGTGTGCCAGGTTTGCTGCTTTTGGACTTGTCCTGACCTTATGACAAGAGGAAACAGCCTCAAGTTGCACCAGGGGAGGTTTAGGATGGAGCTTGGGAACAACTTCTTCCTGGAAAGGGTTGTGAAGCCTTGGCAGAGGCTGTCCAGGGCAGTGGTGGAGTCGCCAGCCCTGGAGGGATTTTGGAGCCGGGCCGAGGTGGTGCTGAGGGACATGGGTCAGTGGTGGGTTGGTCAGTGCTGGGTCGATGGTTGGACTCCAGCATCTGGAAGATCCATTCCAACCTCCACCATTCCATGGGTCTATGATTCTGTGTCCTGCCTGGAGCTTTGTTTTTACCAGATATAACAGTAGCGACAATTTTTATTCTGACTGTGGCTGTGGCTTTTTTGCTTACTGTTTTATAGTGCAACCAGAGTTTCAGTTTTAAGCAGACAGTAGTAAAAACTAGCTATTCTGCAATGGATGAAATATTTACGACTTGATCATAACAGCGTAGTGCTGAGAAATACAGGTCTGGCAGGACGGCGGGGGCCTTGAGAGGTGGGGACAGAGGATGTGGTGTAGAGGAGAGCAGGCAGGAGGTGATAAGAGATGGGGCACAGGCTGGCACCGGAGACCTCTTGGCTACAAACAACTTGAGAAATGTCAGTTAAAGAAACACAGGCTTGGGGCTGGACAAAAACAGTTTTGGGGTGACAAAGACAGCAAAGAACGAGTATCTAACATGCATAAAATGCACCAAATTTAGGAAGTCTGCATGTATTGTGGACTTGCAGAGCAATGAAGAGAAAGCAAGGTGTAAAAACTTGTTAACAAACATAAAAGAGACACAAAGCACACCCCAGAGTGAGGGAGAAGTAGCCATGAACATCAATATCATACTTCTCCTTGTGAAGGACTCCAGGTTTTGATGACGCTGTAACATCCAACCCCACCGAACTGAAGTCACCAACCTTAGGACGCGGAGAAGCAGTAAAAAGGTGAGCGTGACCCCAGGGAAGAGGCAGAAACTGGGAACTGTGTGTATAGTAATAATAATTTTTTTTAATTATTATTTTTATTACAGCATCTTTCCAGTATCTGAAGGGGGCCCACAAGAAAGTTGGGGAAAGAATTTTTACAAGGGCATGTAGTGATAGGATGAGGGGGAAGGGTTTGACACTGCAAGAGGGGAGATGGAGCTGAGATGTGGGGAAGAACTTGTTTGGTGTGAGGGTGGAGAGAGCCTGGCCCAGGTTGCCCAGAGAAGCTGTGGCTGCCCCATCCCTGGAGGGGTTCAAGGCCAGGTTGGAGGGGGCTTGGAGCAACCTGCTCTGGTGGGAGGTGTCCCTGCCCAGGGCCAGGAGGTGGAATGAGATGGTCTTTAAGGTCTCTTCCAACCCAAACCATTCTATGATTCTATTATTAGTATTATTATTATTATTATGTAGAGAAATATTAATTTCTTTCTTTTTTCTTTTTTTTCTTTTCAGAAATAACTCTATCTGGACCAACAATGACTATTGCAGTAGACTTTTTTCTATTACACTAACAATTAATTCTTGCCTTTATCCATAAAATGTGTTTGCTTTTTGCCCGTATATGAGATTCTGATCATAACAACACCCACTGCAGCAGCAGCAGGAAGGCACACGGGACACCATTAGGCGTCTCCGATGAGATCTGTGATCTCCAGTGGCACTGAGGTGTAGGCGAGTTCATTGAGCTCCTGGCTAATGCAAGCCCTGGGGTGCCTGGAGGCGCTCACCACCCCCTAAAGCTCTTACCCAGCAGCCTCTCCCCCAAATCTGACCCCAGGGAAGATGCATCTCCAAAGCAACTCCATCCCAGACCCTAGAGAGAGGTTGCACGAGGCAAATCAGCTGGATGGAGTAAGTGTGGGTGCATCCACCCACCCATCCCAGTGTGTCCAGTTCTGGGCTCCCCAGTTCCAGAAGCACAGGGAATTGCTGGAGAGAGTCCAGCAGAGGCTGCGAGGATGATGAGGGACTGGAGCATCTCTCTGCTGAGGAAAGGCTGAGGGACCTGGGGCTCTTCAACTGGAGAAGAGCAGACTGAGAGGGGATCTCATGGATGCTGAGCAAGAGCTAAAGGGTGGGGGGCAAGAGGATGGGGCCAGACTCTTCCCAGTGGTGCCCAGGGACAGGACAAGGGGCAACGGGCACAAACTGGGATGGAGAAAATAAGGAAAACTTTCCTGTGCAGGTGGCAGAGCCCTGGCAGAGGCTGCCCAGGGAGGTGGTGGAGTCTCCTTCTCTGGAGACATTCAAACCCCCCCTGGACACGTTCCTGTGGGACCTGCTCTGGGTGGCCCTGCTCTGGCAGGGGGTTGGACTGGGGGTCTCCAGAGGTCCCTGTCAACCCCAGATCATTCTTTGATCCCATTAAGGATGAGGATAGGGGCAGGACTACCTGAGAGGAGAGAGTTTCCCTGTTTTGTGCACAGTCACATGCACAAGCATCCCCTGCAAAGACAAGGTCTACACCCTCACAAGGGATACATGAAAAGGCTTTCTGAGGAGATCAAAGGATCTGCACAGCCATGAACATGGTACGGTGGGGGAAAGGGTCACAGAAAATTCAATAAAGGATTGTAGAGATGGGAGTTCAGTCTCTTCTCCCAAGGAACAGGCCATGGGACAAGAGGAAACGGCCTCAGGTTGCCCCAGGGGAGGTTGAGGATGGAGCTTGGGAAGAATTTCTTCCTGGAAAGGGTTGTGAAGCCTTGGCAGAGGCTGCCCAGGGCAGTGGTGGAGTCGCCAGCCCTGGAGGGATTTCGGAGCCGGGCAGAGGTGGTGCTGAGGGACATGGGTCAGTGGTGGGTTTGTCAGTGTTGGGTCGATGGTTGGACTCCATCATCTGGAAGGTCCCTCCCAATCTTGGCAATTCCATGATTCTATGACTGAATCAGCAGGCACATGGATAAGTACACCAGATGGGGAAAGGCAATACAGCTCTTCTAACGTTCGGGCAAGACTCCCTAATATATTGCAAGTCTTCCAGGGGCTGGAAAGGATTCTGACTGGGGCAGATCCAGGTGACAGAGTCCAGAGTCTACCTGGATTCCCAAGGGCTCTGGGCAAGATCCCCACCACAGGCCATCAAATAAGCAGCCATGAAATGAGAGTAAAATCCCACACACCAGTGAATAATTGAATTATGAAATAAAGGTTCATGGCTATCCTTTGCAGGGAGCCTCTACAGGAACCTGTGCTGGAATTTCCTCCTTCCGACGAATTTTGCCTGGGAAAGGGAGGGGAAAACAGCAACGCAACCAAGTTTCTGATGATATTAAATTACTCCGGGAACAGGAGGACCAGCTGCAAAAATCTGCCGAAGACCCCAGTAAGACTGAGTCACTGAACAATAAACCAACAGATAAAAAAAAACCCAACCCACAGTGGAGAAAAAAAAAAATAGTGATGCATTTGGGGGAAAACAGAACCCTTTAGATAGAAAATGACAGGCTGGTGGCTAACAATTATCTCTCAGGAACAAGCTGTCACAGTTACGATAGCGTTACCACGACACAGTTCAGTGATCAGCAGTTCCGAAAACAAACCAGATTATTAGAAATTCCTTGGCAAGGACCAGAAAACAAGGCCAGGACAGCGTCAAGCATCTGAAATGCAGCCCCGAGGGAGCCAAACGCTGGTTGTGGGAAGTGAGTGAGCTTTGGGTGGGAAGAGGTGACAGAAGGGAGATGTGACAGAGGTGGCAAAGGCTCGGAGATGGGTTGTGGGGGGAAAGATCTGCTCATTGTTACTCCCAATAGGAGAGGGGCCTTCGTGAATTCCATTTAGGAGGATGAGCTCCTTTGGGCAAGTGGGTTCATCACCAACACATCAGGGATCACAGAATCACAGACTGACATGGGGTTGGCAGGGACCTCTGGAGATCATCTAGTCCAACCCCCTGCCAGAGCAGGTCCACCCAGAGCAGGTCCCACAGGAACTTGTCCAGGTGGGTTTGAACATCTCCAGAGAAGGAGACTCCACCACCTCTCTGGGCAGCCTCTGCCAGGGCTCTGCCACCCTCACAGGAAAGAAGTTCCTCCTCATGTTGAGATGGAATTTTCCTATGGTCCTTCCTATGGTCCAGTTTGTGCCCGTTGCCCCTTGTCCTGTCCCTGGGCACCACTGAGAAGAGACTGGCCCCATCCTCCTGACACCCACCCTTTAAGTATTTATAGGTGTTGATCAGATCCACCCTCAGCCTTCTCTTCTCCAGACTAAAAAGACCCAAGTCCCTCAGCCTTTCCTCATAAGGGACATGCTCCAGGCCCCTCATCATCTTTGTAGCCTCTGCTGTCCCCTCTCCAGCAATTCCCTGTCCTTGTGATGTGAAGAAAGATGTGAAGAGCAAAACAGCCCCAAAATCTACCCCGTTCCAGGAGGAAGTCTCTGCCCCTCTGCTGAGGGTGAGGGCTTCCCAAGGAGTTTTGTGAGCAAACCCCTGCTTTTAGCTCCAATTATCATTCTCAGGCTTTTGCAACGAGGTGCACTTGTTCCCTTCACCAGGTAGCATTTATTTTTTTGTGTTGGGAGTTACTCCTCTTCCTTCTAAGACTTATTCCTGCCTGTCATTTTTTAGCGATGAGCATTAGCCCATTTTTATTCATTCCTGGTGCCCAGCAGAATCCCTGACCTGTCCCTCCGTGCAAACCCAAACTGACTGGTGTGAGGCGAGCAGAGGAAAAAGGGCTTGTTACAAACAACTGAGGTTGATAAGAAACCTGCCTTTATTAAAAAAAAAAAAAAAAAACAAACACCAAAAAAACCAAGATTGTTTCCCAGGCAAGAGGGTGTTGCTTGTGGAAGAGGCTGGGCAAGCTGGTTGTCACCAACACAACTGCTTCTAAGGTAAAAAATGCTGGCAGAGGTTGAACCTCGTTAATCATATTAAGAAGGTACTTTCAAACGCCAGCACCTGTGTCAGAAGGGTTTCCTATTAAAGCTGCCCTCAGAAGTTGCTGGGAGTTGTTAAGGTGCTACAGAGGGTTTGGATGTTTTCTGGGCTGGTAAGGTTGAGACTTGGGGTTTTTTTCAGGGGGGTTTTGTATAATTATGATGCAAGTTAACTGCTTCCTAGTCCTCAGATTTATGTGTTTGTTCCCTGTAAGTGCTGTCATCTGTGTTGTGTTAATGCAATTTTAATGCTGTAAATGGTTTGCCTTGCTCCTGTGCTTTACAAAATGCTGCTTAAAAGGTGATTGTTTTAGACCTTTATGTATTGACAAGGAATGAGGGAACATTTTGGTGTCTCTGGCTGGTTTTGGGGGGTGTGTTTGACTGGGTTTTTTTTAGTAAAGGACTATGAAAGTCTTATCAGTCTCTAGGTGGGCAGAGGGGGCTAAAGCAGGATTGTGTGAAATACCTCCTATTGCTCAAGTCAGGTCTCCTTTGGAGACCTCAGGGATGGGTCTCCTAAGGCCCAGATGAAGATAAACTGAGGAAAATGCCTTCTTCTCTTAATGTACTCCTGAGAACAAGGTGGGCCTTCAGCAGCTTGTGATCCACACAAGATGTTCATGTGTTAGTGCTTTTAACTGTCTCCTTGCCTCCTCTGAACCACTGACTAAAGAGATCCCTCAACTAACAATGTCCAGTTGCAGAGGGTTTGGGACCTGAAAGCTCTGCACCAAGACACTGGGGTGGCTTTAATGCAACAGGACCCCATGTGGAGGGGTCTTGCACAGCATCAGGGATGTTTGAACTTAACTGTTGAACAGCGCAAGCACTAAAAGGGTTTTTTGATGTAGCATTGGCCAGAGGAAAACATGCAGTTGACCTTGCAGCCTTGCTCGGGGGGGCCGTCCTTATCTCCTTGGTGCTGTGGGCTGCTGGCGTGTCCTTGGGAGAGCCTGGCCCCCACAGCATGTCATTTACTGCTGTTTGTGGCAAAACTCCTCTTGTGCTGTCCACTTTCCACACAGCTCCATCGCCTTCCAGCTCCTTGATCCAACTGGGCTGGCCATGGGGGTGGGAGTGGGGCAGGTGATGCTTGTGCTGTTGGCTGCCTGCACCGTGATGCCTGCAAAGGACCCATTGCTGAACATCTGCATGGATGCCAAACACCACAAAACCAAGCCTGGCCCGGAGGGGAAGCTGCATGACCAGGTATGGCTCTGCTGGTGGGTTGGGTGGGTTCCCTGTACCTACTGCCCCAGGTGATACCAACTGCTTTGGGCTCAGTGAACCACCTGCCTGAGGAGGAAAGCCTGTGCTGGGTATGAGGCCTGTTGGTTGGCTGTTGTCTTCTAGCAGGTGGCTAGGGTAGACACAGTGGTGTGAGGACTCCTGCCAGGTCAACGTCACCCCTCTATAACCAGAACACCTCTCCTTCCCAAAGATTAGGTAGCCCAGATCAGAATAAGACAAAGAATGGTAATGAAAGATGTTCTTATCTGCTCCCTCTTTATTAAAGACTCTTCTTGCTAATTGAAGAGCTCTTCCCCTGGGCTATTGGTGGAGATGGAGCTAAGAGCAAGCCAGGGAGCGAGAGGAGGGAGTTTGTTTCTATTCCTCAGGCTGGCACTAACTCCTGGTGAGGATGAGACCTCCTCCTCCTGCTCTTCCAACTCCACACTGCTGCAGCCCTGAGCTCGTCAGCCCAAAGTGCCCAAGGGCTTGCTGGAGTAGATGTTCTTGCTGCTGAAGGTTTCTCCCTGCTGGCTATGCAGGGAGCTGGAACCCACAGCATCCTCTGACTCCCTCGAGCTGCTCCATGACCAGCCTGTTTCTCACCCTGTTGCAGTGTTCTCCCTGGAAGGACAATGCCTGCTGCACAGCCAACACCAGCTCAGAAGCCCACAAGGACCAATCTAACCTGTACAACTTCAACTGGAACCACTGTGGGGTGATGCCACTGAAGTGCAAGCGCCACTTCATCCAGGACACGTGCTTGTACGAGTGCTCACCCAACTTGGGGCCCTGGATTGACCAGGTAGGATCTGGTCAGATGTGGTTGGACTTGATCTGAAAGGTCCCTTCCCACCTAGGCGATTCTATGATCAGATTTGCTGTGGCTGGGACAACAGGGCTTGTGTTGGCCACCTGGTGCTCATCCCCCATACAGAATACCCCTGGCATGTCTGGGAGTGTGCTTTCCAGGAACACTGCAAATTTTCCTACTGGGTGGAAAAATTCAAAGGACTCTGTTAACCTCTGCTTAGGTGGTCAGATGGGCTGATAGGAGGAGTTGCTTCTTGTAAACACAGGTCTCTGCTGGGGCTGAAGCTCTTCTGAGATCAGCTCTGGAGCCCAATGGAAGGGGCTGGTGGGGAAATTTGGGATATGGTAGATCTTGCCCCTTAACTCTGAAGGGTCACCACCAGCGTGCACAGTCCTGTTCCCTTGCAGGTTGACAGCAGCTGGCGTCGGGAGAGGATTCTTCACGTGCCACTCTGCAAAGAGGACTGCGAGGAGTGGTGGGAGGACTGCAAGGACTTTCTCACATGCAAAGAGAACTGGCACAAGGGCTGGAACTGGGCAACAGGTTGGTGGGCTGAGTGGAGCACCCTCTCCTCACCCCTGCAGGCACCCATGGCAGTGTCATGGCTGGATGCCCAGTGGTTGGAGCCAAATTCCCTAATTGCTGCCACCTGTCTGTGGGGTTGTAAACTAGAAGGTGGCCAAGCCACCATCCATCAGCTAAAATGCAGTGATGGGCAGTGAGCAGGTGTCCTGATCCTCCCTAGTGAAAGGATCTGTTGGAGCAGGACCAGAGGAGGCCATGGAGATGCTGGGAGGACTGGAGACCCTCTGCTGGGAGGACAGGCTGAGAGAGTTGGGGGAGTTCAGTCTGGAGAAGAGAAGGCTCTGGGGAGACCTTGGAACTCCTTCCAGTCCCTCAAGGGGGGGGACTCCAGGAAAGCTGGGGAGGGACTCTGGATGAGGGAAGGGAGCCATAGGAGGAGGGGGAAGGGTTTTAAGTTGAAAGAGGGGAAATTGAGATGAGATATTAGGGAGGAATTTCTCATAATGAGGGTGGTGAGAGCCTGGCCCAGGTTGCCCCGAGAAGCTGTGGCTGCCCCATCCCTGGAGGGGTTCAAGGGCAGGTTGGAGGGGGCTTGGAGCAACCTGGTGTGGTGGGAGGTGTCCCTGCCCAGGGCAGGGTGTTGGAACTCGATCTTCAAGGTCCCTTCTAACCTGAACCATTCTATGAAATGTGTCAGCTCATGTTGTTCTCTTTTTCTGGTGCTGTCTGTCCTCAGGAACAAACCGCTGTCCTTGGGGCTCCATGTGCAGACCCTTCAGTGAAGTCTTCCCCCGACCAAAAGATCTGTGTGAGAAAATCTGGTCAAACTCCTACAAATACACCACAGAGCGCCGGGGCAGCGGGCGCTGCATCCAGATGTGGTTTGACCCTGCCCAGGGAAACCCCAACGTGCTTGTGGCGAAGTTCTATGCTTGGAAAAAGAGAAACTCCCCTGCTGAGATGGAGAACATGACTCCTGAGGCGGACAAAGCTGTGTGTGCTCTGCTGTGGTCTGTCCTGGTTCTGTTGCCCCTGGCCCTTGTGATGCTCCCTTGAGGGATCCAAGGGGCTGTGGATCCCTCAGATGAAGGGACCTGGCTTGCCCTTCTCCTACAAGAGGAGCTGGCATAAATAACTTTAGGTCTGTCTGCTCAAACAGGTCACACACCACAGTAAGCGCTCTGCATGAGTTTTGTTGGTGGACCTTGATGTCTGCCTTGACTTCTAGCTGCTGACAAAGACAGTTATTTCCCTGCTGTCCCAGGAAGGGCAATATCCTGTGTCTCTGCTCCAATGTAGGAGGTCCTCCACTTCTCTTCCCACCTCCTGGTTGTGTGTTGGGTCAGCAGTGCTTGCTCAAGGTCCTCAGCTGAGCTCTGGTGTCTGGTCTTTCAGACTGCTCTCACTCCCTGAAGGGTGGGGGTGACAATAAAAATCTTCCTCTGAATCAACTTTGTACTGAAGTGAAGTAGCATTGGGGAGATGGAAGTGCTCTGGGGATGGAGCAAGGCTGCTGGTCTGGACTGGGAGATGGTGGGATCTGGAAATGTAGGAGTCAGGCTGGGTGTCAGGAGGATGGGGACAGTCTTTTTTTTTTTTTTTTTTTCAGTGGTGCCCAGGGACAGGACAAGAGGTAACAGGCATAAACTTGACCATGGAAAGCTCCATCTAAACATGAGGAGGAACTTCTTCACTTTGAGGGTGGCAGAGCTCTGGAACAGGCTGCCCAGAGAGGTGGTGGAGTCTCCTTCTCTGGAGACATTCAAACCCCCCTGGACATGTATGTTCCTGTGCAACCTGCTCTGGGTGGACCTGCTCTGGCAGAGGGTTGGGCTCGGGGTCTCTAGAGGTCCCTGCCAACCCCAGATCATTCTGTGAGTCTGTGGGCAGGGAAGATGTAGTTCTCCTGAGAACTGAGTTGCACTCGGACAACTGGATGTCTGCACCAGGGCTTCTGCAGCAGACCACAACTAGCCATGAGAGAGAAGCACCTGTAACATCTCCTTCCTGGTCGCAGACACTCTTCCATGCTGCTTCTGCCTCCCTCTGAGGCAGGAGAAGCAGCAGGAGGACTCTGACCTCCTGTGCATGGAGTGCTGGAGCAAAATGCAAATTTCTGGTGCAAGTGGCACCAGCTTTCCCAGCCCAGCAGTCACCTCCCAGGAGAGTCTTGGCAGAACTGTCCTTGACCTCCAGCTCTTCACAGACTGCTTTTGGAAAAATCCCTCACCTATTTACTGGCACGGCTTTCCTCCCCCAGCCCATAATCTGGTTTTGCCTGAATATCTGTGCTGCTTCAAAACTCCCTCCCCTTTCCCTGGGAATAAGGGTTCAGAGCCTCCCACATGGGACTTGCAGAAGCCATCAGTAGCTGTGCGAAGGCTCACAGCTGTGCTTACCTTTATTTTTTTATATTTTTTTTTCTCTGAAGCAGAAATGAGCCTCCAGCAAACCCTTAGCAACTTTTGGAAGGAATAGCAAAGAGGGGAGCAATGGGAAAATGTACAGGTTTAGGTTAGGCAAAGTCCACGGCTGCTCAGTCTGTAGAGCTTTATAGTACTTCAAATACTTTAAGGAGTCTTTAGATCAAAGCACCTACCCCCAGAAGTTTTTCAGATTTATTGGTTCTTGTTTGGTTTTTTTTTAAGATGTTCCTAATGATACAGCCTCTGTTGTAGCTGGCTCCTTATTCTTTGCCTCCATATGAAACACAGAAGCGCTCCCCACTGGGAGAATGTTCAGCCTGGAGAAGAGAAGACTCCAGGAGACCTTGGAGCCCCTTCCAGTCTGTAAAGGGGAGGGGGCTCCAGGAAAGCTGGGGAGGGACTCTCGATGAGAGAGGGGAGCCCTAGGAGGAGGGGGAAGGGTTTGACCCTGAAAGAGGGGAGATGGAGCTGAGATGTGGGGAAGAACTTGTTTGGTGGGAGGGTGGTGAGAGCCTGGCCCAGGTTGTGTGGAGAAGCTGTGGCTGCCCCATCCCTGGAGGGGTTCAAGGCCAGGTTGGAGGGGGCTTGGAGCAACCTGGGCTGGTGGGAGGTGTCCCTGCCCAGGGCAGGGGAGGGGAACTCAGTGACCTTTAAACTCCCTTCCAACCCATTCTGTGATTTTTTTTTTTTTTTTTTTTTTCCTTTCCTTCTCTAACTTTAACATGTTGTATGCAAAAGCTGAAGCTATCCTAGGACTGACCCTGGCTCGAAGTCAAAAATGTCTTCTCACCCATGTGTGGGGTGTGAGGTTAACCCTGTCTGACCCAGGTAAGGATGGGGGAGAGGAAACACCTGGAGCTGATGCCTGTGACAATGATGTCCATAAGGGACAAAAATAAAACAACTCTAAATGCGAAGATGCTCAAGTCTAAGGAAAATCCCCTCCAGGCAGCTCCCACTGTCCATGGGCTTGTTGTCTCTGCAGGTCTGGTCAGTTCTACTGCCCCTAAATAACACTGAGGTACTTGTCTCTTAGAAGCATATTAGGATCTCCTTCGGGGCTGGTGGGAAGTCCTCCTGTCTCACAGTGATATGAAACCACCGCGGCCGGTGTCTGGAGGGAGATCTGACCTCACTTTTTCTAACCACTTCCAGCTTTATCCTTTGGAAGTTACTTTCGGGTTAACTGCAAGTGATTCTACAGCCAACATCTCTTCTTCATGAGATAATTCCAGTTGTAGACACTTGCTTCACCAGTTCTGTTGGTGCCATTCCCATGCTCAGCAACAGTAAGATAATTGCTGGGATCATTTGTTGCATACTATAGAACAGTTTTGCTTTATGAAGCTGTACTAGAAAAAGGCATCCTTGAGGAGAAGAGGCTGATTAGATCAGCTCTCCATCTCCTACCACAGCCTAAGTTCATCTGCTCAGCCCTGAGTTGAACTAAAAGGTCACATATTTCACTTGTGCTGTTCTCTATATTTGATTGTTCCTCGTGATAGACTTTGTGACTCTGCAATCATTTCTGCATTAATCCTAGCATGCTAAATATCGCCAGTCACTCATTTATTTCAATGATAAAGTTAATAAAGTAAAATCTCCTGCAGTCCAGAAATGGAGAGAACTGAAGAGGATTTTACAAATAGTAAGAATAGCAAAAATATTCAGCTTCCAAAGGTTTAGCTCCTTAACTATTAAAATAGTCACTGCTTCCATCTGCAAGTCCAGACACAAAATCATAGAACAGTTTGGGTTGGAAGGGACCTTATAGCCCCCCCAGTGCCACCCCCTGCCCTGGACAGGGACACCTCCCACCAGAGCAGGTTGCTCCAAGCCCCCTCCAACCTGCCCTTGAACCCCTCCAGGGATGGGGCAGCCACAGCTTCTCCACACAACCTGGGCCAGGCTCTCACCACCCTCCCACCAAACAAGTTCTTCCCCACATCTCAGCTCCATCTCCCCTCTTTCAGGGTCAAACCCTTTCCCCTCCCTGATCCAGAGTCCCTCCCCAGCTTTCCTGGATCCCCCTCCTTGAGGGACTGGAAGGGGCTCCAAGGTCTCCCCGGAGTCTTCTCTTCTCCAGGCTGAACCCCTCCAACTCTCCCAGCCCCCCCTCACAACAGAGGTGCTCCAGCTCTCCCAGCATCTCCATGGCCTCCTCTGGCCCCATCCAACAGGTCTGTGTCCTTCCTGTGTTGAGAACTCCAGAGCTGGCCGCAGTACTCCAGGTGGGATCTCACCAGAGCAAAGTAGAGGCATAGAATCACCTCCCTGAACCTGCTGGCCACACTTCTTTTGATGCAGCCCAGGTGGTGGGTGGTTTCTGCGCTCCCAGCACACGTTGTTGGTTCACGTTGAGCTTCTCAAAGAGCTCTTGTAATCTGTGCTGCAGCTCATCAGCTAATTGATTTCACCTTTGTAGCCCTGTTCTGGGGCCTCTGTGTATCACCTCTCTTCATGTTCTCCTTACATGGGTCGGCATTGAGCTGGGGCTATGACTTACTCCTCTCCCCCTAATCAACTCACTCATAGTTGTCCAACAGCTCTTGGAGCACCCAGGGACCCGGAGGTTCTGCTGTCCCTGCACCAACCTCATCAGGGTTTGTAGTGGCTGACAGCATCTTTCAGCTGACACCATGCCTGGCAAACTCCCAGAGCAATTTCTCCCCACTTTGGATGCTTGTACTAATTCCTGTCATTGGAGATGTTTTTCCTTTTGTCAGAGAGGTGGAGATGGTCCATCTGTAGGGATTCAGGTACCTGCCTGCTCTGCATGACTACAGCCAAGGCTGTGGGGTTTTGGCCACTCAAGCTTGCAATGTGTCCCCTCATTTTCTTGGATGGGGGACCCGACCTTAGGGACAGATCTCCAGTCCTGAGCAGAAGTCCTCAGCATCATCCCACAAGTAAGTGCTACCATGGGTGGCAATGACCTCTCCACTGCAAGGGCAGCTTGGAGATCAGGAATGCTACTAGCTTTGCATGTGGACGTTTTTCTGTAGATCTTCTGGTCAGAGAGACTTCTGGAGGGGCTGGTGTCTGACCAAAGGAGCCCTCTTCTCAGCCTACACGCAAGGCACAGGGGGAAAGTCAATCTCCTGAGAGCCCTCTGCCATAGGACCTTACCCAGCACCAGGGCAGTCATCACAGAGATGCCTCTTGCTCTGCCCGGCTCTGCAGCAAGTGCTGGCCAAAGCAGGAGGATGAAGGAAGGGTCAGTGGCGGCGGGAGGAAGCTCTGAGGATGCTGCTGGTCTTCACCAGGGACTCCAAGGGCTGCTCCAGGCTGCTGGACCAATGTATAAAAAGGAACTTTTCTCACACAACTGTAGACCTGCTGCCAAGATCGTGGTCTTTGTCCAAATGCTTGGAGCAAGAAAACTGCAGGAGCTCTCTGGTGCAGATCACTCAACTGAGGTTTTGGTAAAATAGCGCTATGACACCGGTACATTTGTCACATCTTCCATATTTAGTACATGCAGAACTGTTTTTGTGAGCAGCACACTCTTTCTGAAAGCTACAGTACAATGCTGCAGCTCGACTGATGCAGAGGAGAAAAACCCAAAAATGAGCTGCTTTATAAATGTCTTCTGTGTATGACCTTACCTAAGATAACTGAACACCCATCTGCTGGGCCCTCCAGGACCTAAAGTTTGTGGCGCCTGGCCCATGTCCCTATTTGACATCTGTGTTCTTTCAGCTTTGGCTTCTCATCTGTCACATTTACATGTGTTTGTTTAGATTTCCTGCCTGGATTTCTTTGATATGTGTTTTTTGCTGCAGGCCATCAGCAGCACATCGTGTCTCTCAAGAAGTCCACCTCCACATCCGTCACATTTTTCCTTTGGGGCATCCCAGGGCTGGAAACTGTCATCATCTGGCTCTATTCCCTTCACCTTCATTTGTGTTGTGTCACTTCTGGGGAACGTCACAATCCTTTTTGTTACCAGGACTGATCCCAGCCTCCACAAGCTCATATACCAATTCCTCTCCACGCTGGCCACCACCAGACATCACATCCAGTTACCGGTATGGCTTTGTTTTAGCCAAGCTCTTCCTGATGTTAATCCTCATCCTTGTCTTTGTGTCATGTATACTGATTGCTAGAGCCATTCTGAGCACCAGATTCCAGAGGGAGCATCCCAAACTGTAGACAACTGCCTGTCCCAGATATTATGTCAGTCCTGATCCTGTACATCCCCATGGTTGGCCTGTCCGTGGTTCATTGGTATGGTCAGGATGCTTCCCCTCTTGTTCATGTCTTCATGGCCAACATCTACCTGCTGGTCCTTCCTATGGCTGGCTTGTCCATGGTTCATCAGTATGACCAGCATGCTTCCCTTCTCATTCACATCTTCACAGCCAACGTCTGCCTGCTGGTCCTTCCCATGCTGAACCCTATCACCTACAGCATAGAAACTAAACAGATCTGCAGGAATATCCTGAGAGTCCTCTTGCCCAGGTATCCCTGTATGAGGCAGGGATGGGTCACAGCTGAGATGAGGCCTGGGGTGACGTCCCTGTGTGCCATTGGCCAAGTCAACATCTCAAATGCACACCTCTTCCCACTGCACATCCTCCAGGTGGAGATGCTTCCTAGGTTAATGATAGCCTGCGATTCATTAGGGGCTCTGCTAACTGAGTTCATGTGTGAGGATGGCTGATGATGTCTCTCAAATGAACATAAAGGCCTGATAGGGATCGGGGGGCAATGGCAAGGTGGTGGAACCCAGCCATCTACTGCTTTTAAGAACATCAGAGGTGAATGGTTCTGCCATTGTCCCTGTTTGGAAACTAGAACAAGTCGTCAGAAGAAACTCTCTCCAGGACACTGTGCAAATTCCTGGATCGTTGCCTAAATGGGTACAGGATCTTTATTGGGTGCCTGCAGGAGAACTTGAGGTTTGAGCAAGAGAATTATGGAACTGTACAGGATTTATCATGGGCCATTTAGGGGAAGGAATTACTGGGAATAATTAAAAGAGTCTGTGTGTTTGTGGGTGTATGAAATCCACCAGCGAAATCCTGGCCAAAGCAGGGTTTAAGGAGGGTGAGGATTCTGGGGTCTGAGGTCTGGATCAGAGGGACATGGGATCTGGGAGATGAGTATAGGAGAGACTGAGGGTTGGAAGCATCTTCTATAGAGACCCGCTGTACTGGGGTCCTTGAGCTGTTATGGCTGAGCAATTTGTGCTGTCAGCGTGGGTCTACGTGGGGCCACCTTGTCGGGACACCCTGAGCACAGCCACCAAACAAGGTCTGAAAATCCCAGCCTGGAAAATCCCTGAGCCAGCAGTCAGGCTCCACTTGGGCAGAGTTTTGAGAGCGAGCTCAGATGAAAAGGAAATACACAAACAAAATAAACCAAAAAACCTCATTTGGGGCAGTAAGACCATGTCTCGGGAGGACAGCCGGGCAGCCAGCAGGTGTCAGGACACAGTGGACCGGGTGTTGGGAAAGTGGGGGCTGCTCTCGCACACAGACTCATCTGGAAATGTCAAGATATTCAGGGAAATGCCAGAGCAGCGGAGACGTCAAAGAAAGGTTTTCTGAGGGTGAGGGGAAGACGAAAGGGCAGTGAGGATATCTGCAGCAGTGTGGGTGGGTGTCCTGGGGGGACAACACTGCTGGTGCCCCCCAAGACCCTCTGCAGCAGGGCTGGGTGGTAGGCGATGTCCCTCTTGCCTTCAACTGCAGATGAGCTGCTGCTTCTCCATCTACCCAGGAGAGCTAAACTGCCCTTGACTGGGGTAGATCTGGAAAAAAACTGGCTCTGAAGGCGATTTTCTGGGGTGTGGAAGGAGAAGGTCAGTGAGTTTGGCTGTGTTGGAGGTTGTGCTTGGATCTGTGCAGCTTTCTGAAAGGCTGGGATGATCACTGGAGACCTTGCTGGACAAAAAGGAGGGCCCTGGAGATGCTGGGAGGGCTGGAGCCCCTCTGCTGGGAGGGGGGGCTGAGAGAGTTGGGGGGGTTCAGCCTGGAGAAGAGAAGGCTCCGGGGAGACCTTGGAGCCCCCTCCAGTCCCTCAAGGGGCTCCAGGAAAGCTGGGGAGGGACTCTTGATGGGGGAGGGGAGCCCTAGGAGGAGGGGGAAGGGTTTGACCCTGAAAGAGGGGAGATGGAGCTGAGATGTGGGGAAGAACTTGTTTGGTGTGAGGGTGGTGAGAGCCTGGCCCAGGTTGCGTGGAGAAGCTGTGGCTGCCCCATCCCTGGAGGGGTTCAAGGGCAGGTTGGAGGGGGCTTGGAGCAACCTGGTGTGGTGGGAGGTGTCCCTGCCCAGGGCAGGGGTTGGCACTGGGGGGCCTTTAAGTTCCCTTCCAACCCAAACCATTCTATGATTCTACAATAAGAAATTCTAAGGGTTGAGTATTTTCAGCAATTCCTCCCAGACCTGGGTTTTCACCCCAAAAATAGTGGGGGCTAGTGCAGGTGGAAGCTGCACGTGTGGGTTGTCCAGGAAAACATGACCAGGCTGAGGAACATTGTGCCCAAACCGATGAGCTGAGAAGGAGAAAGTGACTGGTTTGCAAACGAGTTCTGTGACCCAGGTGGTTGGATGAGCAGTGTTTGGGGGATGTTGCTGGAGCTGAGGATGAGGCCGGCAGCCCGGAGGGGATGATGCTCAGTCTTGGGCAAGCTGTGCCCTGCGGTGGCAACCAGGACAGCTGCATTCCAGAGATGGAGGGGATGAAAATCTGGCAGTGGGCAGCTGGAGCAGAGAGGGAGAATTTGAGAGCAAGGTGAGGAAAAACTGTTTGGTCCCAGCTCTGTCCCAAAATACCGTTCACTCCCCTGCGATACTTGACTTTTATCCAGGGCTTGTGGCTTTGCCCAAACAAGAGCTCCATAGGGATGTATGGAAATATTACATTTCCCTTGTTGTCCACAGTAATTATTTCAAGGAAAGAAGCAGTGCCACTGAGCAGAACTACAACTTTTTAAAGGTCTTTATTCTGTAGGGATTATATTTATGGTTGGGGTTTTTTTTGGTTTCATTGTTTGTTTTTTTGTAGTTGAAAGCACTAAACTTCGGCAAAATGGACTTTGTAAAACTGAGATAGTGATATCTCATGAGGAAAATGTCTAGCAGAATATTTTTCGGGAAGTTATGCAGTTCATTAAAGATGCNATAAAAGAGAATATAATTATTTTTTTTCAAACCCCATCAGTAGAATGAATAAGCAAGAAGGGCACTAAAAAATCACTGCGCATAAATCACCACCTTTGCAGTGATCCCGAGCATGAGAAAAAAAAACCAACCATGAGCTTTTGAACTTGGTCAAACCAGTAACGATTTACAGACAGAAATGGTGCAAGCGTGTAAAGCAAAAACAGAAAGGAGGGGGAAGGCAAAAAGCAATTTGCATTTAGTTAGACACACAGATTAATGTCAGAATTGCTTTGTTATTCAAACGCTGGGGAGGCTTGTTGAATGATGAATGATATGAACATGCGTGACATTTATTATTTTTTTGAAATTATAAATTATTTTTCCGCGATACAGTCTAGCCTGAGCAGCAAATTAAGAAATCAGGAGAAACAGCGGGGAAAAAAAAAATGTTAAAAAGTTAGGAAAACAGATGGCTTTAAATTACCAGGGCAGTGCAAGGGCATGGAGACGTCCCCCATGGAGTCCTTGGAGAGCGGGCAGGAGCAGCCCAGAGCTCGTTGGTGGATACCTTTGAGAGTGATAAATGAGGGAGAAAACCAGACTGGAAGAAGGCAACCCTGGGGCCTGACTTCAAAAAGGTGGAAAAGGGTAAAGAAGCAATAGGGAAGTAGAAACCAGTCAGATTAACATTTATTTCCTGAAAAATACCGAAGCAAATCAAATATTTATGGAGTACGCGTGGCGCATCGAAGAAGTGAGTAGCAGTGACCGTGAATTTCTTGGGAACAAATTGTGACAAAGCAATCTAATTTTTTCTTCGGACGGGGTAACATGCCTTGCTGACAAGGAAGAAACAGAAAATTAAATCTGCTTTGACTGTAATTATGCTTTGGACACGTTTCACATAACGTATTCAGAAACAAGAAAGGGAAGAATGATCTGAATGAAACTGCTGCAAAGTGAAGGCAAAACTCATTGGAAAAAAAGCCATTTTCAAAGAAAATTTATCAATTATTCATTGTCAAAGACGAAGCAAACAGGGATTTGAAGGAAGCTATCTTATTTCTGCAGTTATTCACTTTTTATCATTAATGAGCTTTTAAGAGAATAGATGTTTCTTTGTGTCTGAACGTAGTCATTGTCATGTCATTTTGGGTACAAAGATCTGATTTTGCTTAAAAGATCTGGCCTTTAATCAGTGTGTTCTGTATGAACGTACCGGACTGACGTTGTCTTTATTATTCTGAGCATTTAAAATTTTTGGTGTGACTCCAGCATCCTCCTGGTGGTTGGACAGGGAGAGACTGCTTATTAATTCCTCAGCGAGAACAAGGCAGAAGGACGGGAAGTACAATGGGGAGAAGGATGAAATTCAGGACTGTCCTGGCTTGCTGGATGTGAAACTAGAACCGCGATTCAGAGCCCCAGGCTGGTAGGGATGGGAGGATTTATGTCAATAAACACCAGTGTCAAACTGGTTAGTCTGATAGTAGTATTAATCTACTTTTTAATATATATTTTGGTTTTTTATTTATGTTTATGGGTTATATCATTTTTTCAAAATAGAATTAGAGTAGGGAGCACCTTTACAAGAAAGCTTTGGGAAGTACCAGAGACTACAAGGCAAAATTAGTCTACAATGTCAAGGTTTGCTAAAATAAACAAGAAAATAAAGCCCCAAGTGAAGACTATGTCAGAAGCCATGAGCGGGAGTGTTGTACCCAGGGCACGAGGAGTAACCTTCCCATTCTTCTCATCACCAAACCCACAGCTGAGGGCCACCTTCTCCTAAAGGACTACAAAGACCCATTAGCAAAAGGAGAGAAAGAAAATCATTAAAAATCTTAGAATTTGAAGCATGAGGACTCCTTTCATGCATGGAGAGATACGGAGGTGCCATCCAGGAATGTTAGAACGGATTGACTAAACATCTTGCTGGGTTGGTTTGGATAATGTGTTGTCTTTTAGGGTGGCAGATGGACTACAAGATCTCCTGAGGTTCCTTCTATTCCTACTTTTCACATTTTCATCGAAAATTTCACATTAGACGTATATTTTCTACCACTGTCCTATGCACCTCACTTGTTGTCTGTTTATTATGATATTCCTTATCTACATATAAAAAATGTACATAAGGAATATGTACATATAGGACCTTCTGCCTCATGATATGTTGATCTTCATCAAGCAGTGATGTGAGGGTTTGAACTCCTTGGTATTAATTCATTAAAAATAAATACCTGGGTATTGGCAGAGATCCACCGTCGCTCTTGGCCTTCCTGTATTTTTGCCAGCAAACTGCACAGGCAGATTGGATTTCTCAGCTATTAAACATAAAGGTGTCTTTGTTTTTCTTGAACATCCTGGATTTAAGCCAGACTTTCTGCCTCATGAGACCCTCATCCAGGCTCAGCGCGAGGACCTGGCTGACTTTGAGCAGAAATGTTATTACAGTAATATTGTGTGTTATTTTGGGATGCGCAGAGTGTTTCCCATCAGAAACCCCCCCGTGTAGACAAGGTTTCCCCTCCTGACCCCTCTCCGTGTGAAGCCATGAGGACCCCTGAGACAGATGAAGCAGAGAGGAGGGCAGTAGCTGAGCGTGATCAGAGGCTGTTATGTACATCAGCACATTTTATAGAAAGAAGGCTCTTCTGAAAGCTTCATCTTCTAACTACATCCTTTGGGCTAATAAAAGAAATTTTCTCTCTCCTGAAACAAAAGGCAGGGTCAGGCAGCTACAATCTGATAAAGCCACATTTTTTCAGAAAAAAATGCGTCACTAATGGTGGTTGTTTGCTGGAGGTAAAAGTGGCCTAGCGTTAAAGAGATTGGCCGTGTATATTTTTTCTGAAAAGCTATTTTCTAATACTGAATTCATTGCTCCCAACAGCAAAACTGCGTCCTTCTGATGAATGAAGATGAGATAATTACTGCTGTGGAAGCCATCCTTCTCTAATGGGTGAGTCACCTTGATCTGACGACTGTCCGTGTCGGGGGCACTGCAGAGGTCAGCAATAAATGTCACTGGGGCCCCACAGGGGTTTATTTCCTAGAATTTGGGATAATTACGAGATAAGTCAGATAATGAAATCCCACATCATGCTGACCATTTGGACACAGATCATCCTTCGGCTGGATATGTCATTGCACCTGGAAGGAGAGGCAAAAGTAGCACTTAAGCATTGAAGTGGTCAAAAGCAGGTTTTCTATACCCAAGGACGCGCTTCGGAAAGCTCACCCCACTGTCTTAGACATGAACATGCCATCCAATATCTCTTCTTTTTTTTTTCCTCCTCAGGTCGGTTTGCTTCGGCCCTGCCCGTTTCTTGACAGATTATAACACGTAAGTGGGGAAACTTCTGCTGTGGTTCTGTCAGCATCGGCAGCCTGGCTGTCAGAGCCAATTACACTGAGCACTGGGGTTATGGAACGTGACCCAAATCTCAGTATCCCATATGCAAAACACCAAGCACTCATTGCTCCAGGAGCAGCCATACACCCCGTGACCACCCGGTTCAGTTTGGGTCACAGAACAACCTGGGAGGGTGTGAATTCCAGCCCAGCAGAAGTGAAGGTCTCTATTTCCAAAATGGGAATAGGGTTAAAAAGAAAAAAACATAATTGTAGATTGGGAACAATGGGTACAATGAGAACAAAAACCTGGGAACGATGTGAATGTGCCCTGGTTTTGAGATATCTTTTTTTTTTCCCTTATGCCAGGTGCCATCTGGGATTTTCCTGGAGGTTTCTCTAGTCCTGGACACTGAGAGCCCAACTCCTCTGTGCAAATTCTGCTTTTTTAGAGTGGTTCTTCTCCTGGGAAACGACTTATACAGTCTGCACCTTGGGCAGACTGTAAAAGTCATCCATTTGAGCAAACAGGCTAAAAATGGGAACAAACACATTCATGGCGCGTGGATCCACCAGCGTCTATTAACTGTGCTTGGGATGAAAGATCCAGCTTCTTGTAAGGCTTCTCCACCACAGTGGGGCAGGTGCTGCCCTCTCATTTTCCTGTCAATAAATTGTGCTGGAAATAACAATCAGAGCACAAAACGGACCAAAAAGGTTCAGGGAAAAACTCACTTGCTGAGGGCCAAATGCCATAAGCCTCTAAAAGACATCGGTCCTCTTGTGTATAGGCACTTTCCTTATCCAGTGGAGAGCCAGGCACTGCCAGGACCTTGGTCCATGTTGTGCACATTAGGATGGGACAAACAACCCCTCAGCAGTGCTCATTTCTCCCCCATAAATATAAAGGAGGCATTTAGCCCCACACCAGAAGAGTGATGTGGTTGATGCTGTGTTTTTCGTAGACAGATGTCATCTGGGCTAGAAAAATTAATATAAGATGCTAATGTCCTTCCTGCCTTGGCGAGATGATGACAGTTTAAAGTGAAAAAAAATCCTAAACATAATAGCTACCCAAAAGAGCAACTCTGGACCCAGACACCCAAGGCCCAAACTGCCCCATGTCTGCCCAAGAGATGGCTGCAACGGGCACAGACCTACCTGGTGTCCCACCAGCTCCGTGGGCTTCCAATGCTCAAAGGGGTGACAGCAGAGCCCCCTTTCTGCCACCGGCAACCTCCAAGCCGCCTTGTCTACCTCTGCTCCTCCAGCCTGAAGATGTGTCTGTCACTCTGCATGTCCTAAAGGGGGCCTACAGGAGAGATGGGGAGGGACTCTTGATCAAGGAGTGGGAGCGATGGGATGAGGGGGAAGGGTTTGACACTGAAAGAGGGGAGATTGGGATGAGATCTGGAGAAAAAATGGATGGACAGACGGAGAGATGGATGGATGGATGGATAGATGGATGGATGGATGGATGGATGGATGGATTGAGACCCTGGCCCAGGTTGCCCGGGCTGCCCCATCCCTGGAGGGGTTCAAGGCCAGGTTGGAGGGGGCTTGGAGCAACCTGGTCTGGTGCGAGGTGTCCCTGGATTGAATTGGATGCTCTTGGGCAGAAAGACATGTGAACCAAGGACAAGAGGGCTCAGGGAAGTGGGAATCTGATATATTTTTTTTTTCATCTAATTTCAGTCATAAGGTTGACCCGCTCCTCTGCATGAGGGACAAGATGGGTTTTTTTTTCCGCGCAGTGCATCATGCCAAACCCAAACACGTCTCTCATTCACGTCACTGTGACTCCCAAACCCCAGCAGCCACATTAATTTCGCTCTGTATTTATACCCACGCTGCAGAGGATCGGTGCAGCAGCCCACTGCCTTCTCTTCAGGGTTCAAAAGTGACCCCACCGGGGAGGGCTTTCGCTGGGCGAGTTTGCTTTCCACCTGCTTCCAACATAATGAAAAGAGTCCCAGGGTGGAGGTCAAAAAGCAGTTTTCTTCAGAATCCACGTAAGCAGGTGCATTGTTCTGCATCAGTGATATTTAACCGCTGGAAGAAGTTAGTGGAAGGGTTATGAACATGCTGAATTCTCCAGCCTTTAATTTTTTTTTTCAGAATTTGACTGAATAACTTTTTTGGAAGATGCTTTGGAGAAAACCAAGCTGCTGGGTTCAATACGTTAATGGTCAAAGAGAGCATATGGGGTGATGACCAGTCTGAAAAGGTTTCTGGAATACACCAACTGTAGTTTCTGCCTGCTTCCCTGCGTGACGGTAAGCCAAGGGCCAATGAAAACCAATATTGAAAGTGTCTTTGGATGGGGGGGATGGGGCAGGAGTTACGTGTGGCTTTTAGCAGTGAAAGGAAGGCTCAAGGAAGTATTTCAGGAATAGTCTGTTAAGGATAAGTTGACAGCATTTTAAGGAGTTGCATTTTAAGTGTTCTCAGCAATTTCTTCTGGATCTGATTGGTTTTCATCCCAGAAATGGTGGGGTTTAGTGCAGGTGAAATCGCAGAATCACAGAATCACAGAATGATCTGGGGTGGGCAGGGACCTCTGGAGACCCCCCAGTCCAACCCCCTGCCAGAGCAGGTCCACCCAGAGCAGGTCCCACAGGAATGTGTCCAGGGGGGGTTTGAACATCTCCAGAGAAGGAGACTCCACCACCTCTCTGGGCAGCCTCTGCCAGGGCTCTGCCACCCTCACAGGAAAGAAGTTCCTCCTCATGTTTAGATGGAACACACAAGTTGTCCCAGAAAACGTGAACGGGCTGATGAACATTGTGCCTAAACCAGGACTGCAGACCAGCAGGGTGGAGGGGATGGTGTACACAAAATCAGCATTACCTCTGGACGTGCTCGAATGGAAAACAGTGAGCTTGCAGAACGCTTGCTCTGACCCATAACTCACTTTCCAAGGACATGTGAAGCCTTCAGTAGACTTTATAGTCCAGAGCAGGGAGTCCATGATTCCTGTGGGTGCTGGCCACCTGCTGAACAGGTCTCAGATGCCACCAAGCTGTGACCACTGTGGATCGGACTGTGGCAGGACACCACCACTAAAACATGGGGTAGGCTGGATCCCACAGTCTGCTCCAGTGTTTGACCCCTGGACACCTTATTCAGCCCCTTTTGCACCCCATCCCTTTGATGTCCCCCACCCCTGTCCTCTCCAATGCCCCTTTCCCACCTTTGACCTTTCCCTCGGAGTTCCTCCATCAGTTTTGCATAGTCCCACAGGACCCTTAGATACCCGAATCCTCACCTCCTTCATTTCATAGAATCATAGAATCATGGGTTTGGGTGAGAAGGGACTTTAAAGCCCCCCCTAGTGCCGCCCCCTGCCCTGGGCAGGGACACCTCCCACCAGACCAGGCTGCTCCAAGCCCCCTCCAACCTGCCCTTGAACCCCTCCAGGGATGGGGCAGCCACAGCTTCTCGGGCCAACCTGGGCAGAGGCTGTCACCACCCTCCCACCAAACAAGTTCTTCCCCACATCTCAGCTCCATCTCCCCTCTTTCAGGGTCAAACCCTTCCCCCTCCTCCTAGGGCTCTCCCCCCTCATCAAGAGTCCCTCCTCAGCTTTTCTGGAGCCCCACTTTAGGTTCCTTTCCCGCTTCTTGTCAGCTACAAAGGCCAGGCTGACACTCTCCCAAGCTGAACTTGGAGTTTCTTTATAGCCTGTTGTAGAATCATAGAATGGTTAGAGTTGGAAGGGGCCTTCAAGATCACTGAGTTCCAACCCCCCTGCCATGGGCAGGGACACCTCCCACTAGACCAGGTTGCTCCAAGCCCATCCACTAATGGCTGAAGAGTTTTGGTCTTTGCTGCTGTCTCCATTATCTACCAGGTTTGTTCCTCCATGTGTTTTGCGTCTTTCCCTGTTACTGACTCTTTCCTTTGAGCTGGAAAGGTCTGACAGCCTCAGTGAAGCAGACACTCTCACCTTCCACCTACCCTTGCGGGGACCAGAAGGGTTTTGGGAAGAGGCAACAAAAACAACCAAAGGCCTGAAATAACCTCTCTGCAAGGAAGAGCTGGGAGAACCAGGAGTCTCCCAGACTGGAAGAGGGATGACAGAAGGGATGGGGAAGGGCTCAGAAAAATCTTGAGTGACTTGGAGAGGACATCCAGGTGTCGTTGCTCACTGTCTCTTTTAATACAAAAACCAAAGTGCATTAAATAAAATAGCAGGTGGCAAATTTAAAGCCAATTACAGGAGGTGTTTTTCACTCAACAGGATTAAGCTTTGGAACATTTTGTCAGAGTGAACTGCAAACGCCAGAGGTCTGCAGGGACTGAACCGGGCAGAAAGACAAATCCACAGGAAAAAAAAAAATCCATTAAGGAACATCCAACACAAATCACTGCTCTTGGTTCAGGAAGTGCTGGGGCCTCGGATCGATAGACGTCAGCAGAGGAATGATCCCCCAGTGCTTGCCAGGTGCTTACAGAATCACAGAATGATATGGAGTTGGAAGGGACCTCTGGAGATCATCTAGTCCAACCCCCTGCCAGAGCAGGTCCACCCAGAGCAGGTCCCACAGGAATGTGGCCAGGGGGGGTTTGAATGCCTCCAGAGAAGGAGACTCCACCACGTCCCTGGGCAGCCTCTTCCAGGCTCTGCCGCCCTCAAAGTAAAGCAGTTCCTCCTCGTGTTTAGGTGGAATTTCTTATATTCAAGTTTGTGCCCATTTCCATACCACCTCCCACCCCAAACCCAGGGCACAGAGAGGTGTTGAGCATTTGGCAAAGAGACAGGACATCAGGCTGGAAGAGTCCCTCCAGTTTGGAAGCTGGGAATCCCTTGCTGTCATCTCACCTTTGACAATCGTGGTGAGGCAACCTCCTTGGTCCTCCCACCTCGCAAGGAGGAGTTTTGGACCAGGAGCAGCCAACCACATCCTGGGTTGCATCTAAAGAAGCGTGGCCAGCAGTTTGAGGGAGGTGATTACAGAATCACAGAATCACATGGGGTTGGAAGGGACCTCTAGAGATCATCTAAGGGACCTCTGGAGATCATCTAGTCCAGCCCCCTGCCAAAGCAGGTCCACCCAGAGCAGGTGCCACAGGAACTTGTCCAGGCAGGTTTTGAATGTCTCCAGAGAAGGAGACTCCACCACCTCCCTGGGCAGCAGGTGATTCTGCCCCTCTACTCTGCCCTGATGAGACCCCACATGGAGTACTGTGTCCAACTTTGGAGTCCTCAGCACAGGAGAGACATGGACCTGCTGGAGTGGGGCTAGAGAAGGTTGGTTGATGGTTGGACTTGATCTGAAAGGTCCCTTCCAACCTCAACCATTCTATGATTTTATGACAATCCAAGAGCAGATGGGACTAGTCATCACCCAAACGTGGCATCACCCAAGCCTGCAGCAATACTGTCCTTCATGCACAGGCAAAAGCAGGGCTCAAGAGACTGATTTAGACCCAATGCTGTCTCGTGTTGCATGAGGGAAAGCCAGAGAAGGAGGTTCCTCTCATGTGTGTCTGTAAGCTCCTTACACAGAGGGCACTTGATCCCGAATACTTGTGAACTGAAGGCAGATTTGACTTGGATTCCCCATTATTTCTGTCTCTTCCCCTAAATCCCTTTATTCAATGTCCTGGGGGGTTTCTGAGGCCTCACATGTAGCTCTTTGTGGACTGGGTCAGTCTGGTTCGGGCTTTCTCACCGCGGTCAGAGCTGAGCCTCGGCCGTAGCAGAATTTGGTACATTTTTGAAAAGCAAAGGGCAGGAACATGGCCATGAGGTTTCATACCTCAGACAGCACTTGCAGAGCCTGACCTTGATGCTTAGAGGTTTCACTCTACAGTACCCAAGGGCAAAGGAAAGAAATAGTGTTTAATCCCTTCCCTCTGTTCTAATTAATATGTTAATTCATGTAGGGTTTTTTCCTGGCTACGAGCATGTTAGAAAATATTTGATCAAGAAAGGATCACTGTGATGATTTGTTCTGACATCCTGCATCACACTTCCAGAAGGATTTCATAACCAATTAACTCATCAGGCCCATCGCACAGGCTCCAGGCAAAGTCTACACCTCTGAAGAATTTCTGGTTGAGCTTTACAATTCCAACAGACGAAGAATTTGTCATCTGCCCTTTTTTTTTTTTATTTTCAGATTTGCAAACTAACAGTGTCTTGTTTCCTCCAATTCCTGTGTAACTTCAGTTTCCAGTCACTGGGTCACGTTGTGCCTGTGGGTTATATCGAAGGGCCATCACTGTCAACCACACACCGACTGGTGGACAATTTTTAGATCAATTCGGCTTTTCTGTTGCCAATCATGCAGTCTAAACTTAATAAGACATTCAGTAAATTACTAATTTCCCCAGAGAACATGAAAAAATAATCTCTCCTTTGATATGGACTAGATGATCGTTGTAGGTCCCTTCCAACTAAAGTTATTCTAGTCTAGTCTATTTATTCAAGTCTGTTTATTCTATTTTAATTTTATGCAACTTTGCAAGATTTGGTCTTATATATTTTTCACTGCCAGCGCTTTTCCCGAAGTTTCTGGACCTCCATTTCCCTGGAAAGATCTCTGATTTGTAGGGGTTAGAAATTATTAACTCGCTGCTGGATGGATATGTGTGAATTAATCATGATTTATGACCTTAAAGCAGTAGTATTAAAAAACAAATGCTGTTGGGAGCTTCTAGCATATTGAGGTAGCTGATTAATTTCAAAACTCCTTGATGTTTTTGTCTAAATTTTTCTCCTGTTTATGAATATTTTATCCCACAGTCATCAATGAAAAGGGAAAAATATGCAGCAGCACATTCATTAACCACTGCTGCGAACCTGGGTAGTTTATGAAGTTTGCATCATCTGCATATATAAGTATGCGTATGTCTGGTTTCTGGTTTGTGGGCAGTACACTTATTTTTTGAAGGTTTTTTTTATTTCAGTGCAGATATTTCCCGGGTCCTCCATGTGGTTGTCCAACAGCTCCAACTCCTCCTTCAGACCTTCATCCTGGTGGCCATCCTGGGGCTCTCCACCCCTTTCACTTGCATTCTCCTCACAGGGAACTTCACGATCCTCTCTGTCATCAAGAATGATCCGAGCCTCCAGGAGCTCCTGTCCCTGCTGGCCACCACTGATTTGGTTTTGTCTCTGTCTACAACACTGACTGTGATGAGTGTTTTCTGGGTCAACTACAGGGGAATCAGTTTTGATGCCTGTTTTGCTTGGCTTTATTTTGTTCATTCCATGGAGTCCGCAGTGCTTCTGGCCATGGCCTTTGATGATGATGGGCACCATCAGATCTGCTGCCCATGGAAATGCTTCTCCATCCTCACCAGTGCCAGAATAGCCGAGGTCGGGCTGGCTGCTCTGTGCAGAAGCCTCTTGGGAGCGCTGCCATCTCTCTTCTTGCAGAGAAGGTTGCCCTTCTGCCGGTCCCATGTGCCCTCCCATGTCTCCTGTCTGCACCAGGACCTGGGCAAGATAGTGTGTGCAGACATCGTGTAGGGGTTAGCTGCGCTCATCCTCATAGTGGTACCAGAACCACTGCTCGTTGTTTTGTCATAGATTATGACCTGTAAGACAATTGCAAGCATCACATTCCTGAGGGAGCATCCCAAGGTTGACATGGTCCTCAAGAATACGGTTTAGTGATTTTTTTATTGCTCATTTCTTACTTATTTTTTGTCAGAGTTAGGTTGATGGTTGGACTAGATGATCTTTAAGGTCCCTTCCAACCTAGACGATTCTCTGATTCTAAGGCTTTGAAGAACTGCCTGTCCCATATCCTGGCAGATCCTGTACATCCCCATGGTTGGCTTGTCCGTGGTTCACCATTTCGGCAAACACGCTTCCTGTCTCGTTCACGTCTTCCTGGCCAGCACCTCCCCGCTGGTTCCCCCCTGTGCTGAACCCCGTCATCTACAGAATAAAAAAGAAGCAGATCTGCAGGGGCATCCTCAAGGCCCTCATGCCAAGGAAGAGCTTCTCCCCATGGCACCACCGCGCCTAAAGTGCTTCTGCCAACTGCTCTCCACAAACTGGTGGGATGAACTCATTATGCTGTGTGCGCCATTGTTACTGACGGAATGTATACTTCCAGGTGAAGATAGAAGCCATTAATATTCATATTAATTTAAATCATCATCCACGCTCTTTTATTCTGTGATTTATCACATAATTTGCTCTCTGAAGTGTGTTGTATTTCCACTCCTCACTGAAGGAGTTCATGCTCCAGAAAAACTTTAATATGCAAGATTGTTTTTTTTCCTCTGGTCTGCTGAGGTTGTGACATACCTCGCTCAAGTATTTCTAATGAGCACTGTAATGAAGATTGAAACCCCAGTCTAGGGAATAATTCAGCCTGTGATTAAACCTCTGTGATTAGTCACATCGTTCGTATTTACCAAGTAGGAAGCCATTCGGTCACCGGTTATGAAACCAGCACAAACTGAATAAAGTGGCCTGAAATTCCTTTGTACCCTCCCTAAATGCAACAGTCTTGGGTGAATGTCTGCCCGGTTGTTTTTCACAGATGCTCAAGGCTGCCTTGGGGAGCACAGTCTTAGCAGGCAGGCTGTACCTGGGTAACCTCGTCATCAATAGCACGTAAGGTCGGAGTGACTTGGGTCATCACTATCAGAAATATCCAATTTGGACAGTGATGTAGCAGAACTGGGGCCAACGGAGAATAAGGTAATAAGAGGCAATTTTTTTACCAGGGAGAAGAAAGTGGAGAATTTGTGGGGGTTTTATGAACCTCATGGAATGCAGTTGAGAATTTCCAGGTGCAATTCAACACTGTTCAGCCAGGACTCAGCCCTACGAAGCGCTGGGTGCCCAGACTTGGCTTGGGGGCTTGTGAATGCCCCACCAAAGTTAGGTGAGCACTTTAAGCAATCCACTTCCCCATCCCACACCTCTTTCCAAACTTAACATGTCCAGGTAATTAGTTTTCTCTGAACTGGAGCAGCATCCAGTCCTGCGAGGCTCATGGTGCCCCAAGGTGGGGAGATGCTGGGACTGACCGTGACTCCAGCAGCTCCTCTGGAAGGAGCACGTTATTTCAGGCGTCTCTTGGGCACACAGAGTTGTGTCTGTGGCTTAGTCACGATGACTCACACTTGATACAGAACCAAGAATGTGCAAATCTTACTTCTGGAAGGAATGATTCATTTGCATAAGACCATTATTTATTGCTCTCATGATGTTGCCTAGAAGGAATGCAACAGGCTCCATTCCAACGTGCATTTGCTCCCTGCTTGCACCTGGACTGGGGACATTTAACAAGGTCTATTGCCTAGCAGCCAGTGGAACGAGATGCTTGACACCTGAAATCCATCAAACACCTCTGAAAATCTCCATCTAAAATGCGAAAGCCACAACATCGTTAATTGGTGAACTCTAGGCACAAAGGGGAAGCCTCTTGAAGAGTCCTGCATGCTGTTCTCTAGTTCTTGCCTCCATTTCAACGAAGCTGCTGGCGTTGAAATTAATAGAAGACATCTGTCTCCTTCCCTCGTACAGGCACAGTGCTGTCCTCTTGAGTCGCCACGGTCTGAGCTTTCTCAGGCTACTCGGACTACGACATCCTTGAGCTGAAGGTGGCAGCTCAAATGGGAAGGGAAAGGGATGGGGTGATGAGGCACTGGAACAGGTTGCCCAGGGAAGTTGTGGATGCCCCATTCCTGGAAGTGTTCAAGGCCAGGCTGGATGGGGTTTTGAGCAACCTGGTGTGGTGGGAGGTGTCCCTGCCCATGGCAGGGAGGTTGGAACTTGATGATCCTTAAGGTCCCCTCCAACTCTAACCATCCTATGATTCTATGATTCTAAGCTGCAGCAGGGGAGGTTTAAATTAAATATTAGGAAGAATTACTTTACTGAGAGGGTGGTCAGGCACTGGAACAGCCTGCCCAGGGAGGTGGTGGAGTCACCAACCCTGGAGGTATTTAAGAAATGTGTAGACGTGGCACTTCAGGGCACGCTCTAGTGCCTGAGATTGTTGGGTTGGGTGTTTTGTTTTGTGAGTTTGGGGTTTTTTGGGGGTTTGGTTTGGGTTCTTTTTTTTTGGTTTGGTTTTATGTGTGATTGGACTCGATGGTCTCAAAGGTCCGTTCCAAACATGCAGATTCTGTGAATTCTGTAATTCTGAGATACCAGATAGAGACAACCTCCAGTTACTGCAGCGTCTGGAGCTGTGGTGTCCACAGAGTCCAGGTTTACAAAAGGAGAGGTACCCACAGGAAAAGACCTAGCATGGATTAACTCTTGCTCTGAGACTAGATCCATGCTGGGGATTTTACTCATGGAAACACCAGGCTCTCACAAAGTTCCCATTAAACCCCAGTCCCCAGGGTGTTGTCTTGAGGATGTTATGAACGTGAGGGTCACCAACACGAAAGATGGTGTCTGAGGGGCCAGGTCAGCTTTTTACTCAGTTTTATTTCTTGTATAATGACTGCAATGGTCAAATCACCCCCCGTTAGGTGAGACCAGGAGCTTGATTTATTGGCATTTCTAATTCTGGCTTCTACCAGGAGTTGGGAGCACTCCAGCTGTGAGGAGGGTTTGTTTTGTTTTTAAAGCTTATAATCAGGACACATTAAAAAAGCCAGAAGGGTTTGCCTTTCATCAGGAAGCTTTTTTTTCCAGACCACAGCACAGGTGGGTGCATTGCCTTCACTTCTCTGGGAAGATTTGTTTAAATCTACTTATTCCTCCCCTTTTCTCGGCTTTTTCGTGTCTGCCAGGTGAACCATCCTGGGAAAACACAGCTCATGCTGACAGGCTGAGAGAGTTGGGGGGTTCAGCCTGGAGAAGAGAAGGCTCTGGGGAGACCTTGGAGTCCCTTCCAGTCCCTAAAGGGGCTCCAGGAAAGCTGGGAAGGGACTCTTGATGAGGAGAAGGATGGAAAACGATGGATGGAAGGATGGATGGAAGGATGGATGGATGGATGGATGGATGGATGGATGGATGGATGGATTGAGAGCCTGGCCCAGGTTGCCCCAAGAAGCTGTGGCTGCCCCATCCCTGGAGGGGTTCAAGGCCAGGTTGGAGGGGGCTTGGAGCAACCTGCTCTGGTGGGAGGTGTCCCTGGGGGTTCTTTAAGGTCCCTTCCAACCAATTCTCTGATTCTACAACAGTCTGTTCAGTCAATAGGGGTTTTTTTTAGGAAAAAACTTATCTGTCTGGGTAAGTGGTGAGCAGATAGGGTCTATGCAGCCTGGGGCAGTGGCATCTGGGGGTAACAGCTCTCATCTCTCTCCCCATCTCACAGGGAGGAGATCACATCCTGAAGAGCAGCCACTCTTGGCCCTTGGATGACTTCACTGAGTCACCGTTTGCAATCATCCCTCTAATTGGGCTTTCAGTAAGCCCATGTGTCTCTCCAGCCTGCAAACTTCTCCTGGTCTTCAGGCTCAGCCATTAGACTATAGCCATTATCTGTATTTCTTTCTATATTGCAGAGATCATTTGGGTTTAATGTGTATTTTATCACTGCTTTGTCCTCTTGGACACTGGGAGATGTGAAATACTGCAGCTGCCTCGTACATCCAATCAATGTAAACACAATGAGAACATGACAAGAGGAGATGAATGTGGGCAGTAAGTTATTAAACAATATTTCCTGTATGATTCCTACAGCCAGAACCTATTTGTTTATTTATTTTTATTACATTACCTGTGAGGCTGCATTTAAAAATTCCAAGTGGCATCCTACCCAGGAAATCAATATCTGTTGCACACCATTTTCTCCTTCTCATGGAAGAAATTTCACATTTTATTGCCCAAGATGTTGACTCTGTGGTGCCAGGTTTTATTTCTTCCCTTTACGCAGTGTATAAAGTGTGTTAAACATAAACCACATAGAATATGTTAAATAAGAGAAAAGGACTAAAAAATCACGAATATTGCTACATTGCCTGCTAGGAAGCAGATGTGAAGGGAAAACAGGTTTTCATTTCGTGGAGCAGAATTTTATAGTTTGAAAAATATATGAATTAAAATAGTTTAACACAAAGCTTGTTTGGACTTATTTTTTCTGAAAACAAGAACTCTGGAAACATTGAAAGTAGCCCAAAAATATTTGATTTCACCTGCAGTGATAAGAAATTGCAGCATCATAAATAACGTAGATGGGAGAACTTCTTGAGGTGGTCTGTAGGGGGTGACTTCAGCCTTCTTTCCTTGATCATAGAATGGTTTGGGTTGGAAGGCACCTTCAAGATCATCTTGTTCTACCTCCCTGCCCTAGGCAGGGACACCTCCCACCAGAGCAGGTTGCTCCAAGCCCCCTCCAACCTGCCCTTGAGCCCCTCCAGGGATGGGGCAGCCACAGCTTCTCGGGGCAACCTGGGCCAGGCTCTCCCCACCCTCACACCAAACAAGTTCTTCCCCACATCTCAGCTCCATCTCCCCTCTTTCAGGGTCAAACCCTTCCCCCTCCTCCTAGGGCTCCCCTCCCTCATCAAGAGTCCCTCCCCAGCTTTCCTGGAGCCCCCTCCTTGAGGGACTGGAAGGGGCTCCAAGGTCTCCCCGGAGCCTTCTCTTCTCCAAGCTGATCATTTAATATACTTTGAAGGACACTTGTTTCAACTTCCCAAGATCCCCAGCCACTTCAGGGAAGTAAACCACTGCACAGGGCGCACAACCATGCTCCTTATCAGCACCCTTTGTGAATTGTTTGGGTCGTATATCCATGATCTTTGGCATCTAATCTGGTCTTCACAATGAGTACAGCAGTGGTTGGGTTTGCGTTTGCTGTGCACAGTGTCCCACCTTCCTGACACAGCAGGACACTCTGTCCCTGCTGGCCCCACACTCTTCTACATCAGCTGACACTAGCATAGGGACCACAGCAAGAAGACCAGCCTTTTATGTTTGTGAGGAAATATTCAAAATCTGCAGGACACCTTTAGGAGAAGAAAGCCGGAACCTTGACACTGCTCAGCCAGGCCTGCTGGAGGTCTCCTGTCCCTGCAGAAGCACAGGACCAGAGGTAGCTGTTGCAAATCATCAATGGACTTTACAAATAAATAGTTTGTCCACATTAAGACCACTTCTCTTTCCTTGGGATGCAGCGTCTGACAGCTTGAGATGGTAAATGGCATCAATCCCTCAGACCTTTTGTGCAACTAAAGTGCTCCAGGAGCCACAGGTACTAAGGCAGGTTGCTCCAAGCAGCACCAGCACAGCCGGGACCCCTTGCCCACGGTGCCGAGCCCCTCTGCCCTAAAAAAAACCCACATTTTCCTGACCTTTGAGTGGCCAAACTTTGCTGCTCAGTTGGTTCGATCCACCTCTCTGCAGTAGGTATTCATATTTGCAGTGATGATGGTGTCAAGAGCTTTGCGTTGATGTTCAAGACCATTCCCTGGGAGGACCGTGCCCCCCGTCGCTGCCCCACCACATCCTCGTGATTAAATAACGAGCTGCCAGGTTTCGCAGTGCCCTGTGTCACCATTCCATCCACAGTCCAACAGATCACCCAGTACATTACACTCTCCCTGCCCACTCTTGATAACTAAACAATCATGGAATCATAATATCATAGAATGGTTAGAGTTGGAAGGGACCTTAAAGATCATCTAGTTCCAACCCCCCCTGTCATGGGCAGGGACACCTCCTATTAGAGCAGGTTGCTCAAATATATGGCTGTCTTGCTTGCAATTAATTTCTCCAGCTTCCTTCATGTCGAGGGCTGGGAAACCTAAGGCTTAAATGATGTACCATACGGTACATCAAAAGACAGTCCAACCTTTTCCATGTCCTCTAGCAGGTAGTAAAATGGACCACCTTCAAAGGCCATCTAGTCCCATCACCCCCTGCCACGAGCAGGGACATCTTCAACTAGACCAGCTTGATCAAAACCCCATCCAACCTGACCTGGAATATTTCCAGGGATGGGGAATCTACCACCTCTCTGGGCAACCTGGGCCAGTGTTTTACCATCCTTATTATAAAAAATTTCTTCCTTAGACCTAGTCTGAATCATTTCTCTTTTAGTTTAAAACCATTAGAATCATAGAATCATTCAGGTTGGAAAAGACCCTTGGGATCATTGAGTCCAACCATCAACCCCACTCTACAAAAAGTAAAGTACAAAGTTTTACAAAGTTCTCCCCTACACCATATCCCCCAGCACCACATCTAAACGACTCTTAAACACATTCAGGGATGGTGACTCAACCCCCTCCCTGGGCAGCCTGTTCCAGCATCTGACCACTCTCTCCATGAAGAATTGTTTCCTAATGTCCAGTCTAAACCTACCCTGTAGCAGCTTGAAGCCATTCCCTCTTGTTCTGTCGCTAATTACCTGTGAGAAGAGACCAGCACCAGCCTCTCTACAATGTCCTTTCAAGTAGTTGTAGAGAGTGATGAGGTCTCCCCTCAGCCTCCTCTTCCTCAAACGTTACCTCTTTTCCTAATCCTATAGGCCCTGCTAAAAAGTCTGTCCTGAAAATGAACCTCTGTGATTGACGTATCTCGAGTCTTTTAAGTCCAGGACAAAAAAAAAAAATCATATTTTTCTCCTTATAAGTGCTTCCATTCACAGCATCCCTTTCCCAGCAGCCCATCCTGGCATTCCCTGCCCTGGGAGATGAACTGAGCCAGAGGCTGGTGCTCCCAAGGCTTAAACTGTCCCCATTTCCACCGGCTTTGGTTAAACACAGCCCAGAGCCGGGAGTGGGAGAATTGTGCTGTGTGACAGGCGTAAACTGAAACACCCCCACAGTTTGTGATTGAAAGCAATTATGGAGGAAGCAGAAATAGGGCATAATTTATCTTAGAGTTGGCTGTTCCAATTTAGCGGGTATCTGAAGTGGGGGAGCGAGATTCCTCACCCACACACACAACCCTGTGCCGGGGGAGACAGGGCCAGCGTTTCCCAAGGTTGTCCATCACGTTGCAAGTTAAGGCCCAGGGTTTGCTTTCACCTGCGTTTTGACCCCTATTGACTCAAACCACCAGCAGAGTCAAGATGGAAGTGGGTTTGCATGAATTTTCTGGAGCAGTGATGGTGATCCAGGGGCCCCCAAGTGGGTCTGGAGGTCCCGGATCAGTGGGGTCCTGCTGGTGAGACCCTTCCAGGCCATCCACGTACTCCACTTGCTTGGAATGCACCTCTCCTACGAGGACAGGTTGAGAGAGTTGTGGGGGTTCAGCCTGGAGAAGAGCAGGGAAGCCTTGGAGCCCCTTCCAGTCCCTAAAGGGGGGGGCTCCAGGAAAGCTGGGGAGGGACTCTTAATGAGGGAGGGGAGTGATGGGACAAGGGGGAATGGTTTTAAACCAAAAAAAATGGGAGATGGAGCTGAGATGTGGGGAAGAACTTGTTTGGTGTGAGGGTGGTGAGAGCCTGGCCCAGGTTGCCCAGAGAAGCTGTGGCTGCCCCATCCCTGGAGGGGTTCAAGGGCAGGTTGGAGGGGGCTTGGAGCAACCTGCTCTGGTGGGAGGTGTCCCTGCCCAGGGCAGGGGGTGGCACTGGGGGGGCTTGAAGGATCCTTCCCACCCAAACCATTCTATGACTTTGTGATTCTACAAAACACAGGGCATCGTTCCTCCTGAACATTTCTGCAGAGGCTGTTTGGTCAGAGACACAGCTTTATCTGCCTGCAATTAGACAGTTGTAGCTTCTCCAGTTGAATTTAGAGGGTTTTATTGATCAGCAAAGGATTATTTATCCAATTCTCCAGCCATCCAGGAAAATGGCTCCTTTACTGCTCTCTAGAGGAGCAATGTTCAGGACAGGGCACAGGTTCCTGAAACAAACCTACTGTAAAATATCAGCCCAGGTATGACTCATACATGCAAAGATATTTTTGTGCTTCATATGAAGCTGGCAGACATGCAGAATTTTCAGCATAATTTAAACCCAAATTAGTAGTTTGACCTAATGCAAATCAAATGTTGGAAACCAAAGCCAAACAGATTTGTTTTCTTACCTCAAAACTGCACAGAATCTGAGATTCCTGGGAAAAAAAAAAAAAAAAAAGAAATGCATCATCCCTATTTTATGAGGAAACCAGTGACCATGCTGTAAATGTGCCATTTGCTGTAGCACCAGTTTCTTTCTCCCTGGTAGCTTTTGTGACCGTGCTGGATCATCTTCACAGCAATTTTGCAAGGTTAGGAGCCAAGTGAGACTTGATTGGTTTTGGAACTGAGACAGGTTTTGGTTGTTGGGTTGTTTTTTTTTAATTATTTGTTGAAATCTGTGACATGTAGAATGTCAAGATCTGCACCAACCAAAAAGAGAGACATTAAGTGCTAAAACAAGAGTTTGGGGGCAACTCTCGTCACAGCAGAGCAGGTTTAAGGCAGAGCAGCTGCTGGATTTGGACAGTTTCTCAGCTGCTTGTTTAGCGCTGACTATTCCTTGTGCTGTGGAAAATTTTCAGGGGAAAAAAAAAAAAAAAGCATTTCTGTGCAGTGAAGCAAGATCTAGGCAGCAGAACAGGTGGAGTTTAAAGGCTTTTTAGATATCTCTTCAATGGCCAAGATCTGAGGTACCTTCAGAGACTTTTGAGGATCTAAGTCAATCTGCAACAGCTGTGGGTTTGGTCTTTCCCATTTTGTCTATGGCCACCGACTGCCAGTTGTCTGATCCACACTTTGGGTGCCAGAGGAAAGGGCATCACAGCTTCAGACTGGTTGAGGCTGGAAGGGACCTCTGGAGATCACCTGGGCCAACCCCCTGGTCAAGCAGGGCCAGTTGCCCAGGACCACATCCAGGTGGGTTTTGGATATCTCCAAGGATGGAGACTCCACAACCTCCCTGGGCAACCTGCGCTGGTGTTTGCAGTAAAAAAGTGTTTACTTGTGTTTTAAAGGAATTCCTTGCCCATTGCCTCCTATTGTGTCACTGGACAATACTGGAAAGAGTCTGGTGCCCTCATCTTCATTCCCTCCTCTCAAGTATTGATAAGATCCCCCCTCCAAGCCTTCTCCTCTCCAGGCTGAGCAGTCCTAGATCTCTCAGCCCCTCCCCATAGGAGAGAACCTCCAGTCCCATCATCGTCTTGGTGGCCCTTCACTGGACTCACCCCAGTAAGTCCATATCTCTCTTGTGCTGGGAAGTCCAAAGCTGGTACAGCACTCCAGGCTTGGCCTCACCAGCACTGAGCAGAGGGGATGGATCCTCTCCATCACTGGTCTTCCAGGTCCCAACCCCAGCAAGTGGGAAGAGCTGGCTGAGCGTGCTAACGTTACAGCAAATTGCTGATGAATAATCTTATACAAATAATATATATAGGTAACAGTATGAATAACAGGATTAAAATTAAGAAATAAAGAGTGCAAGGTCCCACCAAGGTTGAAGTAACAGTTGCTTGCTTGGAAACTCAAGAAGCAGATACAAATTGGCCTTTTGGAGAGGTGAACTTGAGCATAATGGCAGAAGTAACCTGCAAGTATTGCTGAGAAAGGGTGGCTCAGGTCAAACTGAAGGAGCTGATGGGAGGAAATTCTGGCAGGAACCATAACTGTGAACCAAAACTCAATCATACACAGTACTGCCAAACAACAGTTTGAAAACAACAGTTCATCCAAAAAATAACGTCAGTATTCTCAAATACAGGAGAAAGCTTCGGCTTATCCTATAATAGCAATAAATGCCGTGCCTTTACTGATAGGAAACCAATAGTAGCAGAAACTGGCCATAAAAAAACCTCACTGGCAAGAGCAATGGGAGGAAACAGAGCACTGGGAGTTTGCCTGAGCAGGGACCAGCACTTTCTGGAGCCAAAAGTGATGCCTCACCTGATGCCTCTGAACCATCCCCCTCCTCTATTATAACCTATCTTATTAAAAAAATACATCTTCAGGTGTTCTTTTGGGAACAGTTTTTCACCTACATGTTTACTCAAAGTATAGTCAAAGGAATGTGCTATTCCTTTGGGAGATTTTTTTCAACACAGGAAATAATGAAGAGGAAACTCCTATAACTGAACTCCATTACACACCTGTGATTCAGAAGAACCAGTTCATTTCGCATCTTTTCACCTGATGCCAGAGAAAACGGATTTTTGGAGATGCAGATTTATCATCACAAAGCAGTGAGAGCCGCCTGTCCCCACCTTGTAGGGGATTTCCCACAAGTGACATACGGGGGGTAGGTTCTCCTTCCTTTGCCAATGAGACATCCCGAATTTTGTCTTTTGTCTTACATTTCCTGCAGACTGCTGGGGAAAGTGATGTGGGGATGTTGGGTGTCCTGTATTTGACTGTGGTTGCAGAAGACACAAGCCCATAGCCTGAGAGAGTGCAAAGAGAGCATTTAGGCTGGTGAGATGGAGTCCCACCAACGTGTTCATCCCGTTCTGACAGCAACACCTCCCTCTTACTCTTGCAGCAGATGACGCTTGGGGCAGATGAACACTTTCACAACCTTCTCCTTTATCTGCTGTGTCCGCACCCCATACACCACAGGGTTCAGCAGCGGGGGGAAGAGCACGTAGAGGTTGGCCAGGAGAATGTGGATGTGGTGGGGGATTCCCCGGCCGAAGCGGTGCGTCAAAACGGTGAAAAAAGCAGGAATGTAGAAAAGCAATATAACACAGACGTGAGAGCCACAGGTGTTGAAAGCCTTGTGGCGGGCAGTCCTGGAAGGGAGTCTGAATAACGCCAGGAGAATTAAGACATAGGAGACAGTGATGAGGACAACATCTACCACAATCGCTGCGAAGGGCACGGCGAGGCCGTAGAAGACATTGATGGAGATGTCGGCGCAGGCCAGGCGAGCAATGCCCATGTGCTCGCAGTAGGTGTGGGGGATGACGTTGTGCCCACAGAAGGGCAGCCGCTTGAGAAGAAATATGCAGGGGAAAATGATGGAGAAACTCCTCAGCAAAGCCACCAGCCCAGTTTTGAGGACGGTTGAGTGGGTCAGCACTGCCGTGTAGCGCAAGGGGTAGCAGATGGCCACAAAGCGGTCAAACGCCATGGCCAGCAGGACCACCGACTCTGCGGAGAAGCTGAAGTGCAGGAAGAACATCTGGGTCAGGCAGGCGCCGAAGGAAATCTCCCCCGCCCTGAACCAGAAGAGGGCCAGCATCTTGGGCACGGTGGTGGTCGACAACACCAGGTCAGAGATGGCCAGCATGGACAGGAAGAGGTACATGGGCTGGTGGAGGCTGCGTTCTGTCCTTATGACGAACAACAGGATGCCGTTCCCCAACAGGGCAGCCAGGTACATGGAGCAGAAGGGGATGGAGATCCAGATGTGTGACTTCTCCATGCCAGGGATGCCAGCCAGGATGAAGGTGGATGGCCTCAGGCTGGTACAGTTGAACGGCAGCATGTTTCCCCTGAAAGCAAGGGCAGAAGACACTGCAGAACGTTATTTTAGATGCTAAAGCTCTTCCATCGCTACCACATGCCTCATATTACCTTCTCTAATCTGGTAAGAGCCACAGCATGGTCTAGTTTGAGCAACCTGGTCTGGTGGGAGGTGTCCCTGCCCAGGGCAGGGGGGTTGGAACTCGATGATCTTTAAGGTCTCTTCCAACTCGAACCATTCTATGATTCTATGACAGCCAGAGGTATGAACCCAAACTACAAACCTATTGTCTGGACCCAAACCACTCCTGTTATCTGTAAATGACAATGTCCAAACTTTCTACCTCACTCGGTTTTAACTCTTAAACGTATTTTTCTTCCAAGTACTTCCACTGAGAGCAGAGTGAATGGAGGCAGAACCAACCCTTACTGCACAAATACCTTAAATTGATGTTCTGTCAGTCCAGGGTAGAAGGAAGAAGTCAGGATGGAGAGAGGAGAGGTCAAGTGTTCGCAGGGATGCACAAGATGTTCTCAGCCATCAGGGGCTGCAGAAGGGGGGTTGAGGTACCTGGGCTCACACCAGGTCAGAGAAAAAAGCCAGCTCTGGGTTGGAAGTTGGTTGCCCGTGTTCCTTCCTTGTCTCCAAACTTCTCTCTCTTTTTCCCCTTGGTTCTGGGACCCGGTTCAACTTGCTTTGCTCCTCTTTGCTGGGGGGAATCTAGCAGAAATAAAATTTAACCAGGCACTTGGAAGGACCTTTGGGTTGGGGAGAAGAACCTGGGTGAGATGGAGACCCCCCCACCAGCCCAGGAATGGGATGTGATGCTGCTCTGGAGAGGTCTGAAGGGCGTTGGAGGCTGCCCCAGACCCAGACTCACATGAGTTAAATCGAGCTGTCACTGTTTTTTTCAGCAGCTTCTGCAATTCCAGCCAGCTCTTCTACACCAAATCCCGAAATAGGAATTGCCCGTAACACAGAAAGTGACGCAAGTGCTTGAAAACCAAGCGGTGGGGTTTCTGCCTGCCGAAATATTGACCCCATGCATGAGAAAGCTGCTGCATTTCAAACAACAGAGTTGGTTCCCTGTTTGAACTCAGCAAGAGAGACTTCTCAGGCCTAAAATATCCTGAACCAAGAAATCCAGGGAGCCCGCTCCACAGAAACAAAGCACGACCGTGGGTCTGTAAAAACAAAATCGGTCAAAATAATAACTCGTTTAAAACATTGGCAGTGTTTTGAAACAGTTCAGTGTAAATAAAAATACATGTGGTTTATTAACAGACCAAATATCATTAATGCTGATAGCAGATATATTCCGTGCTGTGATACAAAAAGCCAGCCGCCTCCCGCAAAATGCAAAGTATTTGCATTTAAACATTTGCAAATAAACAAACGTTAAAGCTGCCGGTGGGAATCTCCCTGCCACCAGGAGATCCTCCGTGCCGGGGGAGCCCCTCGGCATTAGGCCCCTCCCTCCATAGTGTAACCGCCGCTGTAAACCCCCATTAATACCAATAGAGCTGTGAGGATGCACCTACAGCCACCTCTGAGCAGCTGCTTGGGTTCCTCTCTCCTGAAATCTTTTCTTCTTAATTTAAGCTAAAAGCTGTAGCCTAGAGAAAAAAAAAAAGAAAAAAAATCCATTTCCTCCAGAGCTGCCTGAGGATTCCAGAAAGCCTGTTGGCATCACGGCAGGAGGCTTCAGCCACGAGAACCCCCCCATTTGCCCTGCGCCTCCCCAGAGAAGGGCTCAGCATAAGGACGTGTCCCCCCAGTGCTGGGGCGGGGGGGTCGAGGGGATGGCAGCCTCCCCCCCCGCCGACAGGGAGAGGGGCTGGGGAAAGAAAAACGGGGTGGGAGGGGAAAGGTTTGCTGGGTGATTCACTGCCTCCTAACAAGAGGATGAAAATAATAAGGGCAATAAGAAATAAGTAAATGACAAAGTTAAAAATGAGAAGAAGTAAAAAATGAAGTAAAAAAAAATAATAATAAAGTAAGAAATAAGTAAATAATACAGTAAAAAATGATAAGGAAATAATAAAGTAAAAAAAATAAATAAAGTGAATAAGAAATAAGTAAATAATAAAGTAAAAAATGGTAAGGAAATAATAAAGTAAAAAAAAAAAAATAAAGTAAATAAGAAGTTAATAAGAAAATAAGAAAATAAATCTCTGGCATGGTCCAGGCAGGTCCCGACTCTCCCGCAGGATGAGCCCTGGGATGCTGCAGCTGAGTCGTGAGAGCAGCGGGCACCGGCTGGGGGGGTCCACACTTCATTTTCCCGCACATCGACCCCCCGTGAGGGGTTTCATCGTGTCTGTTCGTGCTGACCCCCCCCCCCTTCCCCACCTTGGACTCATCAACCCAAAATACATAATCTCAGCCCCAGAGCAGCCGATCCCGGGGGTGGGCGAGGGAAGGGTCTTTCCACAGTTAGTGTTAAGGAGGAATTTGGTGTCTCTGCACCAGGTTCTCATCGTGCCGGAGATCCTCCTGCCCCCGAACCCACAAGGCAAAGAGCTCACCAGGTCCCCAACCTCAGGAGGAGCTCCGGTCGCCGGCTGCGGTCGGGGCAGGGGCTGTGAGGATGGGGAGGGGGCAGTGGGGACACTTGTACCTCCCTGCAGGGTCCCAGGGGATGGAGGACGCGCCATTCCCCACTCAGCAGCTCCCTAAATGCCCCCCCACCTCGGGAGACATCCCCTGGGGTGTCATCCCCCCCTTCCTCACACCCCATCTTTGCACCAGACGCGTTAGGATGGTGTCACAGAATCACAGAATCACATGGGGTTGGCAGGGACCTCTGGAGATCATCTGGTCCAACCCCCTGCCAGAGCAGGTCCACCCAGAGCAGGTTGCACCAGCCCTCCCAGCATCTCCGTGGCCTCCTCTGGCCCCGCTCCAACAGCTCCATGTCCTGTGGGTGACTGGATTGATGCTGCAGCAACGTCTCTTCTTCAGGGACCTGAAAAAGCTGGGTTTGGGCTACCAAGGGTGACACCGGACAGTTGATGTTTCTTGTGCTGGACAGGCTGGAGATGTGAGCTTGGAATCGTCCACCACCATTGCCTGTACCAGTGAAGGAGCTAGTGCCAGGGAACATGGGTGGGCACCAAAGCTCAACCATCTGAACCAAATGGGGAGGGGACTCTTGATGAGGGAGGGGGAAGGGTTTGACCCTGAAAGAGGGGAGATGGAGCTGAGATGTGGGGAAGAACTTGTTTGGTGTGAGGGTGGTGAGAGCCTGGCCCAGGTTGCCCCGAGAAGCTGTGGCTGCCCCATCCCTGGAGGGGTTCAAGGCCAGGTTGGAGGGGGCTTGGAGCAACCTGCTCTGGTGGGAGATGTCCCTGCCCAGGGCAGGGGGTGGCACTGGGGGGGCTGTAAGGTCCCTTCCCACCCAAACCCTTTTGTGACTCTCAGTTCTGGTTCTGAGGAAGGGTTTGGAGAAGATGTGTGTGACACTGAGCAAAGCACAAAGGGTTTGGGATTTGCCAATGGGAGAAGCTCTGAACCGGTGCATGAAAATAAAAGCTTCCATGCGGCAGTCGATGGGTAGAAACCAGTCGTGAACATACTCGGGATGAAAGTCTGAGTTACAGCCACCAGTGGTGGCTGCCATAACCCCCCTGGACTTCACTCCCGTAGGAGAAGTGGTGGAAGACAAGACAGATTGACTTTCAGAACAGCGTTTGCTCGGTTGAGGAGAGGCTGGTGCCCGCAGCGGCAGGAATTAGACGGCTCAGACACTCCCTGTCCCTCTGCTGTAGGGACAGATTTCAAAAACCAATAAAAAGGAAAGCAGCTGTCAAAGCGCCGCTGTTTGTTTTGGAGTCCAAATGGGAGCCAAGCTCATTTATCATCTGGTCTATCATCTATCAATCATCTCTGCATCTCTCTTCCTAACTTGTTTTAAAAAAAACATATTTTCCCTCTCTGGTTCCCTTTTCTCGGCATGTTTTTTCCCCGCAAACCCCCCTGGGTCACGGGCTCTATCTATGAAGGGGGAGCACCACGTTCAGGTGGGGTTTGCCCTCACACAGGAAGGTCCTCAGTCCTGTCGCTGTTGAACGCGAGCAATCCTTGCAGCCAGGAGGAAATGGAGTCTCATGGTTGGAAGAAGAACGCCACAGCACACCCCCCGGTGACGTGCACCCCACTGCTTTTACTGTGTGAAGTACAACCATCAGCAAGGGAGGGACTGGAACTGCTGGGGTCGGACCAACCCCCGTTACGGTGTCTCCTTGGGTGGTGGTCCCTTCGCCAGTATTTCGGCTGCCGCGCTGACATCACCCTCGGCGTCGATCAGTGCCTGCAGGTTTGCGCTCTGGTCCTGGAAGCCCATGGCAACGAGCTGCTCCATTTTTCCCTCGAACCTGGCCTGTGGCACCTCATCATCCGTCACCATCTGACTTTCTTCTTCGCACTCGTCTGACATCAAAACCGCATCCTCCTCCTCACACTCGCTGCTTTGAGCTGAGTCCTCCATGCTCTCCAGGTCCACCCCCGAGCTCTTCAAACTCAGTATGAAGTCTGGGACCTCTATGGAGAGGGTCTGCAACCCCAGCTGGATCTGCAGCAGCGCCCGCAGCGCCCTGGGGTTCCTCAGCAAGGAGGAAATCTCGGCGTCCTCCATCTCCAGCGGCAGCAGCTGCTCCCACTGGTCTTGTGGTGGAGAACTCCTGTCGCTTGAGATGTGAGGGCTGCTCAGCAGCGTCTGCGCTGGGCTGTTGGGGTTCGTTAACGCGCTCTCCAGGTTTTGCATGAGTTCTGCGTTTTCTGTTATCTGCTGGACCACGCTCTGAACCCCCCCGGAGATGGGAACGGCTGCCTCTGCCGCGGCATCCAGGCTCGGGATGGCAAAACCATCGTCTTCGCTGCTGCTGGTCAATTGGCCATCGTGGTCATCGGCGTTATCGCTGATGCTGTCAGACTGCAGAGCCCAGGGGTTGGGCAAGGGCCTGCAGTTTTCGGTATGGGCTGGTAGCCTGGCTCCGCTCGGTGGGGGGTGACTGTCCAAGGACTCAAAGGGGTTGTTGCCCAGCTGGGCCTGCACAGCGTTGAGGATGGGCTCCTCAAATTCCCTGTACAGCTGCTCCAGAGCACTGTACCCACCAGGGATGCTTTCGAGGTTGCTTATGGCCACGTCGCGGTTCCTTATCATCTCTTGCATCACGGCAGGATTGTTGGAGGCCTCTAGTATTTCTCTGATGGTGTTGGGGTTGGTGAGAATCTGACCGATCTCAGGATTTTCCTCAGTCAACTGCTGCATCTGAGGGTTGGACATGATGAGATTCCTGATGAGATCGACACGGTCAAGGTCATTCTGTGCCAGGGTGTTCTGTATCATCTCACTTAGCAAGGCATTCACATCTTCCTCTTGAATGCTACTCATCAAGTCCGTCACGTCCTTTTGGTCCAGGCCTATGAGATATGCCCCTGTAGCCCCAAGGAGGAAGCCCAGCAAAAACGGATTGTTGTTGATGGTGTTCACATCCAGGCCGGACGTGAGGATCTTTAACAAGAGGTCCTCCATGGTCTCAGCCACTATTTCCTGGCTGGAAATCAACAGCCTAGACAAGTTATGATGGATCAAGTATGCGCCTCGCAGGTCAGGTGTGCTTCCCAAGTAGAGTAAGTTGGAATCACTGTGATTGGGAGGTCCCACCAGGGTGGTTGCATTTCCTTGATCTGCCTGGCTCTCCTGTGGTCTCTTTTGGGACCTGATGACCACATGGATGCTGACCCCGCTGTTAACTCCATGCTGGCTCAAAGTGTCTTGATCCTTGAGGATCTTCCCAGCAAATATCAGGACCAGAAGACCAGGGAGTGTTTTAAAACGCTTGGCAACTTCTTCTTTGAACTCCTGGATGGTGCTGCTCTGAGCAACCTCAAACTGCTCCTTCTGCTTGAGGGTCTTCACAGTGACTTTGATGATGTTTGAGGGATCCATGGTGACAACAGGTTGACTAGTCTTCTCCACCCCTTTGCTTTCGGACATGGTGGCTCTGAGACCAGGACTGCAGTTTGCCCTGTTGAGAAGCAGAGGCTCTGGCAGAAGGTGGGAAGCAACAGGGGGCAATGAATGGCTGCCAGCTGAACCACGGGGTGGCTGCTGCCCCTGCTATGATGACAGTTGCTGGGAGGCAGCAGGGACACAGGGATGAGGACCTCCTCTCCCTGCAACGCGGACCCGACGCACATACCAGCCAGATGTTGCACAGCTGCTCTGCTTGCTCACCACCCCAGCGGTCCCTCCATGTTCCTTGTCTTGCTTTGGCCTCCTGCCCACGCAGGATTGCCGTGCAGCCGTCCCTCTGCTGTGACATCATCACTGACATCAGAATGAGAAGGACCTAGGAGTGCTCATGGATGAGAAGCTCAACATGAGCCGGCAGTGTGCACTGGCAGCCCAGAAAGCCAACTGCATCCTGGGCTGCATCAAAAGAAGCGTGGCCAGCAGGTCATGGGAGGTGATTCTGCCCCTCTGCTCTGCTCTGGTGAGACCCCACCTGGAGCTCTGTGTCCAGCTCTGGAGTCCTCAACACAGGAAGGACATGGACCTGTTGGAACGGGTCCAGCAGAGGCCACGGAGATGATCAGAGGGATGGAGCACCTCTGCTGTGAGGACAGGCTGAGAGAGCTGGGGTTGTTCGGCCTGGAGAAGAGAAGGCTCCAGGGAGACCTTGTAGCAGCCTTCCAATATCTGAAGGGAGCTACAGGAGAGCTGGAGAGGGACTCTTTGTCAGGAAGTGCAGTGACAGGACAAGGGGTAACAGTTTTAAATTGGAAGAGGAGAGATTTGGATTAGATACCAGGAAGAACTTGTTTGCTGTGAGGGTGGTGAGAGCCTGGCCCAGGTTGCCCCGAGAAGCTGTGGCTGCCCCATCCCTGGAGGGGTTCAAGGGCAGGTTGGAGGGGGCTTGGAGCAACCTGGTCTGGTGGGAGGTGTCCCTGCCCAGGGCAGGGGGGTTGGAACTTGATGATCATTCAGGTCCCTTCCAACTCTAACCATTCTATGATTCTATGAGCAGCAATGGCATCTCCCTTGGAGCTGAGCACAGGCTTCCTCTCCTCCTCAGTCCCCAGCCAACCTAGTCCTGGGGCACGGGGAGGACCATGACAGGGGAAAAGCCGGGATTAGGGGACTCCAGGACCATTTCCATTCCAGAGGACCCCCACCTCCCGCCACTGGCAGGGTGGCCATCGCCAACCCCATTGCAAAGCTCCCACCCTCTCTGCTCTAGACCGTGCTCCCCTGTTTCATGGAACAGCATCCTCCTGCCAGCTTTGCTTCAGGGTGCTCCGCATCCCTTCAGCCGTTGGGTCTTCCTACGGTTTGGTGCCAGCCTTGCACTAGGATCAACCCTCTTCTCTCCCAGCAATGCAGCCTCCACTCTGGCCTCCTTCCTGACACCCCCGATCCTGCTGGAGAGCAGCTCTGTGGAAAAAGACCTGGGACTTGGTGGACAACAGGATGACCATGAGCCAGCAATGTGCCCTTGTGGCCAAGAAGGCCTATGGTCTCCTGGGGGGCATCAAGAAGAGTGTGACCAGCAGGGAGGTCATCCTGCCCCTCTGCTCTGCCCTGGGGAGGCCCCAGCTGGAGCAATGGGACCAGTTCTGGGCTCCCCAGTTCCAGAAGGACAGGGAACTGCTGTAAAGGGGACAGCAGAGGCTGCGAGGATGATGAGGGACTGGAGCATCTCTCTGCTGAGGAAAGGCTGAGGGACCTGGGGCTGTTCAGCTGGAGAAGTGCAGACTAACAGGGGACCTCATGGATGCTGAGCAATGCTTAAAGGGTGGGTGTCAGGAGGATGGGGCCAGGCTTTGTTGAGTGGTGACCGGTGACAGGACAAGGGGCAACGGGCACAAACTTGAACATGGGAAATTCCACCTAAACATGAGGAGGAACTTCTTTGCTGTGAGGGTGGCAGAGCCCTGGCAGAGGCTGCCCAGGGAGGTGGTGGAGTCTCCTTCTCTGGAGACATTCAAACCCACTTGGACACATTCCTGTGGGACCTGCTCTGGCAGGGGGTTGGACTGGGGGGTCTCCAGAGGTCCCTGTCAACACCAGATCATTCTGTGATCCTGTGAAGTATCCCCCTTCCTCAGCCTGAGCCCAGGAGAACCCTCCATGCCACCGGAGACAGCACTGGGAGGTTATCTCAGTTTTATCCCCGAGATCACCCCCAGGTCTGGGAAAATTGCTGACATTGCTGCTCTGTCATTTCAATGCACTTGGCACCATCCCCATCTAATTCCACGTTTGCAGAGCAAACAGACTCCAGCACCATCATCAGCAGAACAAATCTCTCCTTGACCCAGCAGAGAAAGCTGATGTTTGTTTCACAACAAAGGCAAAAGGAAGTAAATTTGTCTGAGCATTCCATGGTTTTATTTCTTGTTTGTGCGGTGCTTGGAAAAAAGCTTCTCACAGTCCCCAGGATGGTGCTTAATTTCTTCATCTGTGGAACCTCAAAGACTAGCTTTCATCCAGCCAATATAAAAAATCCAGGTGCAGACCAGAACAACAGATTCATTTGTTTAGCCTTTTTTTTTTCATAACTTTCAGGTTATTTCACATTGGTATTAATTTTCTAAATTACAGAAGTTTTCTTTTAATCAAAAACAATCTCCTGATTTACTTGAGGAGCACTTATTTCATACCTGCTACACACATCACCTGGTAACTCCCCGAGGGACGTGGCATCTCCAAAGCCCCAGCTCTCTCTCATTTACAATAACAAAGAACTCCTCTGTGATTATTTTTTTGGACCAAACACACTGGGACACACACCCAAGAACGTGCACTGGTGCCAGATGTCTCTCTCCCCGCAAAATTTGTCCCTCCATCATTGCCACAAACAACCCCTCTCCCTGCTGGCACCCGTCCCTCTGCGTGGTGAACCCACAGCCCTCTCCTCATCATCGCTGGCTGCAGCTCCAGCTCCAGCTCACTGAGAAGCGATGGAAAATTAGTGCTAAATATAGCGATGGAGGTTTTGATCACTGATTTCTCTGCTGGTTGAGTCTCAGAGCATGGACATGAGAAACAGGAATGGTCCCTCTGCTTCATTGTGGACATCAGTGGGATCTGGGGAAAACTGGTACCCTGGAATCATAGAATCATAGAATTATAGGTTGGAAGGCACCTTCCATATCATCGAGTCCAACCATCAGCCCAACACTGACAAGCCCACCGCTGACCCATGTCTGCCTGGTTTTCTCCCAAGGAACAGGCGATGGGACAAGAGGAAACAGCCTCAAGTTGTGCCAGGGGAGGTTTAGGATGGAGCTTGGGAAAAATTTCTTCCTGGAAAGGGTTGTGAAGCCTTGGAAGAGACTGCCCAGGGCAGTGGTGGAGTCGCCAGCCCTGGAGGGATTTTACAGGATGGGTTGACATAGTGCTTAGAGACATGGTTTAGAGATGTGTTTTAACAGAGTTAGGTTGATGTTTGGACTAGATGATCTTAAAGGTCCTTTTCATCCTGGACAATTCTATGATTCTATCTTCTTCAGGGAGCAATTTCTCACTGAGGAAGCAAAAAAGTTGTCTCCCAACAGCTCCTGTGCTGCTCGAGGCGATGCCTCCTGGCACCCTGTGCACACACACGTCAATGGATTGTCACCTCCTGGGGTATTTTCAGGATTGCTTCCTCCTCAAAGCTGGCAGTGATATCTTCTGGAAGGACAATGCAGCAGGGCTCAAGCAACCTGGGAGATTTCTGGACGCATCGATGACACAGGCGATGAAGGAGCCAACAAGTAAAGGGACTCTGCTGGACCTGAAACTTGGAAAGAAGGATGGACTGGTCAGGGATGTGGATGTTGGAAGCAGCCTTGGCCGCAGTGACCATGAGATGGTGGAGGTCAGAATCCTGGGAGGAGGGAGCAGGACCTAGTCTCAGCTATATCTGCCCTCTTCTGTGGTAGCATCACCACGAGTGGTGGGAAGAGGAACACAGATGGAGCAGGGTGATGGGGAAGAAGTCAGAAAGGCACCATGGCTGCCAACCAGTCTCATCACCAAGCACTAGAGAAGGTGATGTGTCTGGCCTCAAAGACCCAGCAGCATCTACCCTTGCTTAGAAGAGCCCTTCCACAGAGAACGGGCAGGAGCATCTCAGAAATGCCACAAATTTTCACATTGCAAGCACACACATATGTAGAGCTGGAGGCCAAAACAGGCACTAGGACTGCTGCTCCATCCTACACCACTCTGGGATCCAAAGTGTCCACTGAGAAAACAACTTTGTACCCAATAACTTCCATCCTCCACATGGGCAGACATATATATGGGTATAGACACCATTGGAAAACCTGCTGTTGCTCTCATGAACTTCTCACAGCAGTTAATTATTCTGATTATTCAAAATAAGGCTTTTATTTCTAATCAGAACATGTCTGGCTTCATTTTCCGTTCATTCAAATTCATCCTTCCCAAGGGCATCACAATGTTCCTCTGCATGAGATGTTTTCTCCTGGGACTCCCACCCTGCAACGGAGATGCCTCTACAGCTCTTTAAAAATTAATATGTTTAGCACCCTTTATAGAGCCAGTATTTTCTCCAGCACTTCAGTAATGCGTCTGTTCTGCCTCCTTCTGCTCTGGAAGTTTTTAAACTTTTTTTTTTTTTTTTTTTAATCTTTTAAAATGCTGATCCCAGACCAGAGAAGCTGTGGCTGCCCCATCCCTGGAGGGGTTCAAGGCCAGGTTGGAGGGGGCTTGGAGCAACCTGCTCTGGTGGGAGGTGTCCCTGCCCAGGGCAGGGGGTGGTACTGGGGGGGTTGTAAGGTCCCTTCCCACCCACACCATTCTATGATCCTATGATTGATTCCATGATTCCATGATTCTATGATTCCATGTGTCTGCTGCTGCCCTGTTGGATTTGGACCCCGAGTGTGGACAAAGCAACCAACCAGCCTGGTGGTACCTGGTGGCCAGAGCAGGGGTATAATGCTGGGATGATTGGTCTTCAAGACTTTGGGACCAAGCTCCTGGCCCATGCAGGTGGCCCACGGGTCTGTGTCCCCCCATTCCCAAATTCACACCCCAACGAATGGGCAGTTTTACGGGGGTGCCTCCTCTCTGCCCTGTTTTCAAGGAAAAGAGACCTGTTTTAGGTCTGTGAAGGGAGGGGAGGGCAGAGGTGTCCTCCCAGAGCCTGTCTGTGCCCGCAGGGTGAGGATGGAGACTGTCCCTGTACCCGGGACTTCTCTTCTGCCTCAACACCATCACCTGAGGTGGTTTTTCTGGTGCATCCCTGCCCGGTAAATTTCCCTGAATTTTTCCAGACACCTCCAGCAACCCCAAGGTCTCCAGTGCACCTCAAACTTCTTTATATTGGGGTGCACATTTCCATTCAGATTTTGCCTGTGAATATTTCCATTCACGTTTTTATCTGCAGATTCATCCCACCCAGAGCCTTTGGGAACTGGACTCGAGCAGGTGGAAATCAGCAGGTCTGGGAAACGTGTGCCTGAGGGGTCCAGAAGAGCCGGTGGAGGAGCCACCAGACCTGTGAGTCATCCTCAGGCTTAGCAAAACTAGTGAGGAAAAAAAAAAAAAAAAGAAACTCTTTCTGATGTGCTAATATTGAAAAGGAGAAATGGGATTATTGGAGAAATTTGAAACGGCTTAGTTTAACATTAGCTCCAAACAAAATAATGGAAAAGTGAATATGAGACTTGATCAATAAAGAGTAAAAAGGGCAGGAACGTAATTAATGGCAATCAGTACTTATTTTTGGTATTTTGCTTCCGTAAAGTCATGTCATTTCATTTTCTGACGATTTCCACATTCGCATGATAGAGTTACCCAAAGGCTGAATACAACTGTATTGTTTTGTTTTTTTTTCACAGTCTTGTGATACATACCTCATTGTAACAAACAAACAAATAAATAAATAGTGAATAAAGCAGCTGTTAATGGAGTTTGGCCAACTGCAAAGTCTTATGTCAGTGGTAGCTCCCCACTGGGAGCTGGTGTTCCATATATTTCTGGAGACATTCAGCAGGGATTGATTGGGCGCTGGGTCCGATGCTATATACGATTGTTATCAGTTGAAACAAGTATAAAATCATTGCTAATGTGGTTTTTAGATGATGCAAAGAACGGCTGATTTAATTGAGGTGAATGCAAAGTCATACTGCAAAGGAGGAGGGGTGCAGGCTGTACCAGAGAAGGGGGCTACAGACCCAGCGGAGATGGCTCCAGAGAAGCTCAGGTACAGAATAGAATCGTAGGATCATGGAAGGGTTTGGGTGAGAAGAGAACTTAAAGCCCCCTCAGTGCCACCCCCTGCCCTGGGCAGGGACACCTCCCACCACACCAGGTTGCTCCAAGCCCCCTCCAACCTGGCCTTGAACCCCTCCAGGGATGGGGCAGCCACAGCTTCTCAGGGCAACCTGGGCCAGGCTCTCACCACCCTCAAAATAAAGAACTTCTTCCCAAAATCTCACCTAAATCTCTCCTTTTTCACCTTCAAACCCTTCCCCCTCCTCCTAGGGCTCCCCCCCCCCTCATCAAGAGTCCCTCCCCAGCTTTCCTGGAGCCCCCTGCCCTTTACAGACTGGAAGGGGCTCCAAGGTCTCCCCGGAGCCTTCTCTTCTCCAGGCTGAACCCCCCCAACTCTCTCAGCCCGTCCTCCCAGCAGAGGGGCTCCAGCCCTCCCATCATCACACATAATCAATGAAAGCCTCTAAATTCCCTGGCGCTGGGGGCTATGGTTTCAGAAAACATGGAAAATTTACAGGCAAACTTCTGTTCCATCTCCCACCCGGTTCCAAGTGTTCCACCAAGTATGAGAAGAACACAGGTCCATTTTCCCTCCAAGAGAAATCCCTTTACATCCACTCCTTCTGGAAGCACTGAGCAGGAGGACCACGCTCCTTCCACCCCCTTGGGAAGCACATTCATTGCCCAGTGCCCTCCCTGCCACGCTCCGGCAGGGAATTTGGGATAATGCAAGAAATGTTTGCATATCTCATAAAACAAGCCCTGTGTGGACCCCCACCATCTCCCCATCTCTCTTGCCCCGAGAAGCTGTGGCTGCCCCATCCCTGGAGGGGTTCAAGGCCAGGTTGGAGGGGGCTTGGAGCAACCTGCTCTGGTGGGAGGTGTCCCTGCCCAGGGCAGGGGGTGGCACTGGGGAGACTTTAAGATCCCTTTCTACCCAAACCATTCTGTGATTCTAGGATTCTAAGCCATCTCCACCTCACCAAACCCAGTAGAAACGATGGTGCCATGTCCCACTCAACTCACCCGCATCCTGTACCAGCAGGACCAGTGGGATCCTGGTGGGACGGAGCCTGGGCCAGGGTGTTTATACTGGGAAAGGGCCCTGGGGCATGGAGAGTCGTGCTCAAACCCTGACACAGGTGACAAAGAGCATCAGGGATGTTGCCAGTTCATTTTCCCTGGGTGTTTCCTGCCACTGGGCTAATTGGGTGGGGGCTCTACAAGCCCAGCAGACCTTCGGGTTGTCCCCAAAGCAACCTCAGTGAGTCCTCACCCTCCCGTCACTCATCACCACCCTGACCTCGGCAATTCCTGCAGAATTCCTGGATCCCAAAGGGGTTCCCAGGTCCAGGCTTGAGCCAGCCCAGGGCAGGCAGGGACTTGTCAAATGTCCCTCTGTGAGTTTTACCCTCGTCTTTGCCCTGGATGTAAAGCACTTTGGGACCAGGACCTGTTTTAGCTTTTTGTGAACGAGGATGGAGAGGAATTTGGGAGCTCTGTAAGCCTTTTAGCCGATTCTGTCCTCATTTCTGATTTTAAAAGAGAGCAATGTATTTATTGTACTGCTCTTCCTCCTCTGGAAACCTGCAGAGACCCTGAGCAGACTGTGTGGTGGGGTCAGGGGATCTGGAACCAGCACCTTCCCAACTGCCGTGACCCTTCAAGGGAGCTGCAGGGGACCTTTGGGGACCATCAGGGACATGAGAGCAAACCAATCCACCAACAACTTCGTCCAGGCTACTGAGCTGCCACCTCTCTTAGGTAGGACACCTTAAAAGGATGTGCAGTTTATTACCTGCCTGCCTTTTTAGTGGGGATTTTTTTATTAATTAACTAACATTTGCTAAGACGTGATGATGGTGGAGGTGAGAGGAAGTAAAATCATTAAGCCTTGCTGCTGTAATTTATTACTCACAGAGCTCTGCGGTTGAAGAACAATTAATAAAGCACCATTGTCTGTAAACAGCAATAAAAAGGAATGGAAATGGGGTACTTTAAGCCGAGACACTCAAAGCTTTGTTCTCCATGAAAGCCCTGATTGTCCCTGACTATTCACCAGAGTGTTCAAACACACTTGGAGAGCATTTTCCTTCAGAGCATCTGCTTAGACCTTGACTCAGCAGAAACCCGGAGCTCTGTCTCCCCCTCCCCACCCACACATTCACCAGCTCCACCGACTTCCACTCATCTCCCAAAGTTTTTGATATTTCACCTACTTTTTTTTTGCACGCGCTACGTGGATGCCATGGGGGGAAAAAAATCCTGCCAACGTCAAAAATCCCTTCCTCCCCCCCAGGAAAGAGTCCTTTGCGACCCAAACATGTTTATCCAAACACAGCCAATGGAGCTAAAAAAAAACCCAACAGGTCTTGGCGAGAGTGGGAAATTGAATACAAAGTGCAGAAGTCCTGGTTTCCCACCTGGTGTGAGTTATTAGGCTAACATTTTAACCACCTTAGGAACATAAATCTCCCTGACAAGCTGGATAACACCCCATTATGCACGCCCCCTTGGACATTAATTGCTGTGCTGGTGATTCATTGACTCGGGGACATTCGCCTGAGCAGTTTGCTCCCTGACCCAGCAGCCACATCCACCCAAGGAGCAGAGCAGCAGGAGGGCTGCGGGTTAAGAACTGCCTCCTGCGGGGTATGAAACTCATCCTGGAAACCCAGAGAAGCAGAAGGATCCATGAAGTGCCCTCATCTGGTACAGAGCCCGTTCCGAGCCCACTGGCTGCTAAAATGCAGGTGGAAATGCATTTTAGGGGTGCCCACAGGAAGGAGAGCATCCCTGAGCTCTGAGGACCACTCGCTGGAGAAACATCACCCTGAGCAAAGTGCCAGAGGGTCAGTGCAGTCACCTCCCACGCGGGCCAGCTCTCTCCTGGTATTGCCATTCCCTACCCATTTTCCATCATTTACACTTGGGTTGGAAGCAATTTGAAGGTGGCTCTTCTGTTTTGCATTTGTGTAGTGCCTGCCCAGGGAGACCCTACCTCCCACCAGTGCCATGGTGGAGACGCTGATCATGACAGATAGATGATGATAGAATGGTTGAGGTTGGAAGGGACCTTTCAGGTCATGGAGTCCAACCATCAACCCAACACTGACAAAGCCCACCACTGACCCATGTCCCCAAGCACTACATCTGCCCGGCTCTTCAATCCCTCCAGGGATGATGGTATTTGACAGGATATGATTATAGACTCATAGAATCATGGAATGGGTTGGGTTGGGTGGGACCTTCAAGACCATCCAGTTCCATCCAGGGACACCTCCTACCACACCAGCTTGCTCCAAGCCCCCTCCAACCTGGCCTTGAACCCCTCCAGGGATGGGTCAGCCACAGCTTCTCGGGGCAACCTCAGCCAGGCTCTCACCACCCTCCCAGCAAAGAAGTTCTTCCCCACATCTCATCTCCATCTCCCCTCTCCCAGTTTAAAACAACCTCCTGGGTGTTTATGAAAGGGTAACACATTTATTCTCCTGTAACAGAGACACCACTAAGCTCTATCGTTCTTTAATACTGACCAATTTTTATGGCAGCTCAGTTGTCATTAGAGCTGGCCCAAAGGATTCCAGGAGAAATCTCAGTCGAGGGTCGCTTTGTCAACAAATTCTTGATATTAGGTAGGGCTGGAGGAGACTCTCTGAACTGGCAAAGAAATCTCTTCCATCCACGACCTGTCCCACGTCTCACCCCAACTTCCAGGTTTGCTCCAACCTCTGTGGCAGCTACTCCAGGTCCCCCATGCCCCCAAAGACCTTAAAACATCTATTTCAACCTAATTCTACTCATGTGCTGCCTATAATGATTTGCTCTCCTGACACATTTTCTTTCTCCCAGCTCCTATCAGAAATGACGCGGACCACTCTGTGCAAATACTCTTTCTTTTGCTAAAAAATCCAACACAAACACCAACGTTTTGAGGACATTAAAAAAAAAAAAACAAAAAAAAAAACAACAATCCAACGATATGAGCAGCTTTTGTAACCAGCCTTGTTATCTTCACTGTTAAGCAAACAGCTTTTAATGAACAGGCTTTCATTTCCCCTGTGCCTGTCACAGGGTTCCCAGCTTTGATGAAATCAGGAAAAAAAAAAAAAAAAGGAAAAAAAAAATAGAAATGTGGTGGAAGAATTAAGAACTTTGGGTTTGTTTTTTTTTTTATCTGAAATTGATTGTGAATCTCTGTCTTTCCCTTTTCTTTTGCAGTCATAGCAGCGTTACTGGGGTGACTGGGGCAGAGCAGGGTTTCGGTTGCCGTATCAGTGTCATCTCCTGCGTCACTCAGCTGTGAACAAGCCTGGTCCCCCACAGCACTCGTTGCTCCTGCTCTCAGTGAGGGACTTTGGGCTTGATCAGCCCCAAACGGAGCCCTCGGTGACCTGCAGGCTCCCAGCACTGGGTGCAGGGCACGGGATTTTGTGGAGCCCAGAGCTGTTCCCCAGCATCTCCAGGGTCACCAGCCCCTCCTAAGGAGGCACCTCCGAGGTCCAGGTGTGTGGCCGTGGCTGCCTTGGAGGTGTCATCCCCACCACTAAGCTGGACTGCAGAGCTTGAGCCTTCAGAAAGGGTTCCCTAATTGCTTCAGCCAAAAGGCTCTGGTTGCTGCCTGGGTGAGGAGGGGTTATACTGGCCAGACCCAAGCTCAGGAGGGGACCAAAAGGTGCCCAGACCCCCCATGCCTCAGTGGTGTGTAAAGGAAAAGGGCAGCCACCAGCAGGTATGGTGCAGAGAGGAGAAGCCAGCATTTTTCTCAGCATCCCACCCAGTGGAACACAAAGGCAAGGTCTCTGGGCTGTGGTGGGTTCCCTCCTCTTCCTCATCCCAGAGTTCCTTCCCACAGTGGAAAGGGACCTTCTGCCGTGGCTTTGAAGGACGCTGCTGGTTCAGTGCAGTGCTTAACAGCCCCATGGAAGCCACCAGAGCTGGCAGCAGTAGATGATGATAAATCAGCAGATGTAAGAGCCTTGATGCTCCTCAGCTGAACTCTGCTCGGTCTCTGCTAGATGGGACCATCCAGGGGACACATCTATAGGAGAAGCCAGTAGCAATGAAGGGTCTGATGACCCAAGCCCACGTTTGCAGAGATCCCACCACCCTCAGCTTCTCTTGAACCTCTCGGCAAACCTGGTCCTCCAGGATGAGAAGTGCTTGGTGCTGCTTTCCAGACCCTGTCCCACATCCCCCTTTCCCTCCGGCAGCCCTCAGCATCTGTTCCTCCACCCAGGGCACGGGACCCCCGTGGGGCAGACAAGGCGGAGGACGCGCTCCCGGATCTGCCTGGTCCTCACCCCGTAGACGATGGGGTTCAGCATGGGAGGGACCACAACGTAGAGGTTGGCCAGGAGGATGTGGACGTGGCTGGGGATCTGGTGGCCAAAACGGTGCGTGAGAAAGGAGAAAAAGGCAGGCACATAGAACATGAGGATCACACAGAGATGGGAGCCGCAGGTGCTCAGGGTTTTGAGGCGAGCCTCGGGGGATGGGAGCCGAAAGACCGCCCTGAGGATCAGGGCATAAGAGACGGCGATGAGCACGACGTCCAGGCCAGAGGAGAGAAGAGCCGTGGTCAGCCCGTACCAGACGTTGGCTTTGATGTCAGCACAGGCCAGGCGGGCGATGCCCATGTGCTCGCAGTAGGTGTGGGGCATGACGTTGTGCCCGCAGTAGGGCAGCCGTTTGAGGAGGAAAATGGGTGGGAACATGATGCAGAACCCCCGGACAACGGCCGTCACAGCTATTTTCCCAATGACTGAGGGGGTCAAGGTGGAGGAGTAGCGCAGCGGGTCGCAGACGGCCACGTACCGGTCGAACGCCATGGCCAGCAGGACGGACGACTCCACGATGAAGCTGAAATGGGTGAAGAACATCTGGGTGATGCAGGCGTCAAAGGAGATCTCCCTGGCGCTGAACCAGAAGATGGCCAGCATTTTGGGCACCGTGGTGGTGGAAAGCATGAGGTCTGAAACAGCCAGCATGGCCAGGAAGAGGTACATGGGCTCGTGGAGGCTCCTCTCCGTGATGATGACGAAGAGGAGGATGGAGTTGGCAAACACCGCGGCGAGGTACATCAGACAGAAGGGGACGGAGATCCAGACGTGGGACTCCTCCATGCCCGGGATGCCCGTCAGGACGAAGGTGATAGGATCAAAGCTGCTTTCGTTGAGCTCATACATGGTGCGGCGGCGCTCAGTGTCAGCCCGACTCTGCTCTGGCCAAGAAAGAGGAGGGATAAACAACGCCTGGTGAGCCTGGTGCTGGCCCACGACCACCTACAAATCTATATAAACGGGTCTTATTTGCCACTCCCTTCCAACTTGAGCCATTCCTGAAGGCTGAGGGGTTGACTCATGGCGTTTTGCTGTACAAAGGAATTTATCGATTTTTTCCTATGAACCCTACAAACTGTGTCTGTGAGAAAAACATCTTCCCTCCCCCATTTGCACCGGGAAACAGCCCAGGTCCTTTTTCTATCTCCGCTTTACCTACTGTCAGAAAAAAAAAAAAGTCTTGGAGAAGTCATAGAATCATAGGATGGTTGAGGTTGGAAGGGACCTGAATGATCATCAAGTTCCAACCCCCCTGCCCTGGGCAGGGACACCTCCCACCAGACCAGGTTGCTCCAAGCCCCCTCCAACCTGCCCTTGAACCCCTCCAGGGATGGGGCAGCCACAGCTTCTCGGGGCAACCTGGGCCAGGCTCTCACCACCCTCACACCAAACAAGTTCTTTCTGGTATCTAATTTAAACCTCCCCTCTTCCAACTTAAAACCGTTACCCCTTGCCCTGTCACTACACTTCATAATTAAGTCATAATTACCTGCCTGGTGGCTGTCGGTGGGGTCTGCACCTGGGAAGCCGTGTGCCTGCGTCAGGGCTGCGTGTTTCTTCAGGGAGGTGAAATAACACCCCGTCTGACCCTGTTCAGATCAGCAACCGGTTCATTTCTGAGAGGTCCCTGCACAAACGGTGAAGGTAGGAATAAAACCTGAACCGCTGCCCCCGCTGGTAAGTGCCTTTGGATGTGGCTGACGTTCAGCTCCCACCTCTGAAGGTTGGGGCCACGCTTGACGCTTCTCCTGGACGTGTTACTCCCTGTATTTCCAGCTGTATAAACACCTTCACCCCGGTGGCAAAACACCACAAAGTGCTTTTTGTGCCTCCCCCACCCCATCCCAGGGGGATTTCAGAGCAAAGGGGGAAAGGGGAGAGCTGGGCTGGACGTTCAGCCCATGCTCAGGGAACAATCTCTCCCTGCCTTCTCCTTCATTCCTTGTCCTGCCTTTCGTAAAGAGGGGCAGAGACATGGTGGCATGGTCATTGGACAAGGAAATGCTGGCCCAAAATGCAAGCCCACCGGTGCTATCAGGGCGGCCAAGTCACGGTAATACCCTGGAGAGACACCCCAAGTGCAGACTTCATCATGTTGCTCTGCCAACAAGGGACCATCCCAGCCCCCAAGCTCAACCTCCAGTGGTTTTCCTTGTTCCCGAAGTGCCAGGGTGGTCCCAAGGGTCCCAGGAAGGGCTGATCAGCCTGAGGGTGTTCTTACAGGTTTGAATAATCATAGAATCACCGAATCACAGAATGGTGGAGGTTGGAAGGGACTTTTCAGATCATGGAGTCCAACCATCAGCCCAACACTGACAAACCCACCACTGACCCATGTCCCTCAGCACCACCTCTGCCCGGCTCCAAAATCCCTCCAGGGCTGGCGACTCCACCACTGCCCTGGGCAGCCTCTGCCAAGGCTTCACCACCCTTTCCAGGAAGAAATTCTTCCCAAGCTCCATCCTCAACCTCCCCTGGGGCAACTTGAGCCCGTTTCCTCTTGTCCCAGGGCTCTGAGGAGAAGGAATGCCGCAGGACTGCTGGGTTTTTGTGCTTCCCCCCTGTCCGTACCCCACCATATCCCCGGCGTGTGCTCTGTCAGACACTAGAAAAAGCCCAGGCCAGGGCAGGGATGCAGGAAAATCAGTTTAATTTGGACCAAAGCTAAACCTTCGTTCTTCAGACCTGCTTGGTTTATTTTTATTGCCAACTGCAGGTATCTAAGCGCAAGAGGGGTTTGCATTTCTAAGCGTTTCCATTAAGTAGGATTCTTCTCTGTGAACTGAAAGTTCACGGAAAACATCAGTCGGCCTAGGAAAAAAAAAATCTTCGGCTCATCACAAATATTTATCCAAAATTTCATCTTCCCCTTTTAAAACCGCATAGTTCAGCACAGGTGAGTAGAGTTATGCTGGGTCGTTAATTGTAAATTAAATCAGCTTGGGAACCTTCCTGGGCACCCCCACCAGCCCATGCCTGGCTGCTTATGGCTCAGGAGGCAGCTCAGCAGGACTTGACACCTCCAGATCTTCCCTCTCCTCCTTCCCAAAGGAGAAAGTATTGCCCCAGACACCAGCGTTCAATATGAAACGACTCACCGAGGACCAGCCCCAGGAGGAAGGAGGAACCTCAGCCCTGATCAGCTGTAGGAAGAGGTTGGGGGGGAAAGGGGGTGCAGGTCCCCGTCTGTGCCACCAAGGGCTGGGGACATCAGTCCTTCCCCCTTCCCCAATCCCACGAGGAACGGCAGCCCGTGGAAGTTTAAATTGCTGGCTCATTAAAGATTAACCCCAATTAACACTCTCAAGGAGTCAGGATATTTCCTGCTTCTCCATCATTTGCATTTCCAAGTGTTTTCCCTCCATCCCTTCCCGGGGAAGACTCGGGATGGGGATGGGCACATCACCCTGAGCATCTCTCACCTCCGGGGGTGGTTTATCCCTCACAGGGTGAAAATTGCTTCATTTTATGGGCAAAACCTCCCAAAACAGCCCCTGCGTTTGGCTTCTGCTGCTTGATGCCTCCCTGTGGGGTGGGGTCCCTCTCTCTGCCCCGCTCCAACCCGTGGTCAATGATCTACCAGCAGCGAAGCCTCCGAGCAGCTGCTGGCACAAAGCTGCCTCCATGGCCTGGGAAAACAGAGGAGGCTGCAGGGATTTCCACCAGACTGAAGGGCCAGTCCGAACTGGAGTCAACTGGAAAACCAGAAACGCTGCAGTTGCGTCATTTATAATACACTGTTATTGCAAAATAATCTTTGAAGTACATCACGGTGGCAAAAAAAAAAAAAAAAATATGGAAACAATAGCTCTGTCTGCTCAAAGGATGGAAAAAATGAATTAAAAGATGATCTGAAAATATTTTGCCTACAACCAACATGCTGAAGATAATCACAGAATCATGGAATCATAGAATCATGGAATCATAGACTCATGGAATCATGAAATCATAGAATCACAGGATGGTTTGGGTCGGTCAGGACCTTAAAGACCATCTTGTTCCAACCTCCCCTGCAGCAGAAAAAAGGGTGTAAATACTGTACTAAATACATAGGACTGTATGAATTAATGTGGGGGTTTTAATCCCAGGACCAAATCAAAATGATTGAGAGTAATTGTATTATTTTAATTATTTTTTTTAATGAAAAAAAAGAGTATGAATTCTGTATAACTTGGCCTGCAATTAAATGTTCATCATGCAGTGACCTTGAACCCCTCCAGGGATGGGGCAGCCACAGCTTCTCNCACCAAACAAGTTCTTCCCCACATCTCAGCTCCATCTCCCCTCTTTCAGGGTCAAGCCCTTCCCCCTCCTCCTAGGGCTCCCCTCCTTCATCAAGAGTCCCTCCCCAGCTTTCCTGGAGCCCCTTGAGGGACTGGAAGGGGCTCCAAGGTCTCCCCAGAACCTTCTCTTCTCCAGGCTGAACATTCTCCCATCAGATGATGCCTCGTGTCTGGGCACCTGCAGGTGCTGGAGATCTTCCCAACCAAAGTTCATTTTATCAGTGCATGGGTTTTAATTTCCTTCTCATTTCTCTCACTGTGGGTTCTGCAGAGCAGCGCTGGCCCAAAGCCTCTCAGACCGAGGAAGAGCCGTTCTGCTTTCCCAGCTGTTAGAAACGGGGAGGAATCTGGCTTTCACAGATTTCAGAGGGTGTTTTCAAGACAAGGCGAGGTACCCTTTAGCCACTCGCTAAATAAAGAGGAGGCTGAAAATTCAAGTGTCTTCCCAAAAGCACGGGGTAGTCATCGTCAGAGAGCTGCAGGGGTGGAACTGGCTGCTCCATTTCGGGTACAAGGACTCTCTTTAATGCAGTTATCTGTTGTCTGGGAAGGAGGAGAAGAGACAACAGCCTGAGGGAGCCCGGCAGGCTCGGCTGGGGTCTGCTGCGAGGGCTCCTCACTCATGGACGGAGCAGAAACGGGCTCTGCTCTACCCTCCCTGCTGCGGGGAACATCTCCCAGATCAATATTATTTTAGTTCACAGCCCTTTAGTTCGGAGCAGAGGGGTTCAGCTCCCAGGTGGGACTCTGGCCCGGGTTGCCCGGAGAAGCTGTGTGTGCCCCATCCCTGGAGGGGTTCCTTATCTTTTGTGGGACTTCCCACGTCAGGAGATTAATGCACCCTGTTTGTCACCCCTCCAGGACCCTTTCCCCTGGGCCACATCTGCCCCCTCCCCCAGAGCCAGGGGATGCCTCCCCATGGCTTTTGGGGTAAGAATGGGGCTGGAGGGGGAGGCTCTGGGCTCGCAGAAGGATCCTGGGAGGGCAATAGCTCCTCCACAGGGGACCACAACACCCACAGTAGTCATGGAAATTTTCACTGGGAGCCATGCAAAGAATTAGAAATGTTTCTTTTGTCCCTTTTCTTACGCATCGTGCATTTCAAAACGCATCGTTTAGATTCCCCTCACTTCTCACTGGAGGAAGGAATTTGAATTGTGCTGAGCTTTCCAAGGCAGGAGTTGGTTTTCCTCCAGCCCAGGCAACAATTCCTCCTGCGCTCGGTAGCGACGTCCCGTCCTCGCTGCCCGCTCTGCCAGCACCGTGTCCAGGCAGAGAGCGGGAGGCGTACCGCAAACGGAGGATGTGCTGCTGCTGCTCTGCAAACACGGGGATTAAACAGGGGGCTCTGGTTTTTCCTCCCCACCCCAGGACACTTCCCACCACCGGCCAGTTTCCAGCTGCCACCTCCATGGCCACTGATCCCCCTGCATCCAGTGCCGCGGCCACCCCCGAGTGAGCAGCTGGGGGTCACCAGGAGACACCCAGAGCAGCCCCCAGCCCTGTCCCAGACGCATCCCACCCCACGCCAGCTGGGGTACTGGGAGGTTTGGGTGGGCAGAAATCCTCCTTGGGGGGTGCAGCATCCATCCTGGGGGGCTACAACATCCGTCCTTGAGGGGTACAGCATCCATCCTTGGGAGATACAGCATCCATCCTTGGGGGGTGCAGCATCAATCCTTGGGAGATACAGCATTCATCCTTGGGGGACACAGCATCCATCCTTGGGGGGTGCNACAGCTTCTCGGGGCAACCTGGGCCAGGCTCTCACCACCCTCACACCAAACAAGTTCTTCCCCACATCTCAGCTCCATCTCCCCTCTTTCAGGGTCAAGCCCTTCCCCCTCCTCCTAGGGCTCCCCTCCTTCATCAAGAGTCCCTCCCCAGCTTTCCTGGAGCCCCTTGAGGGACTGGAAGGGGCTCCAAGGTCTCCCCGGAGCCTTCTCTTCTCCAGGCTGAACATTCTCCCATCAGATGATGCCTCGTGTCTGGGCACCTGCAGGTGCTGGAGATCTTCCCAACCAAAGTTCATTTTATCAGTGCACGGGTTTTAATTTCCTTCTCATTTCTCTCACTGTGGGTTCTGCAGAGCAGCGCTGGCCCAAAGCCTCTCAGACCGAGGAAGAGCCGTTCTGCTTTCCCAGCTGTTAGAAACGGGGAGGAATCTGGCTTTCACAGATTTCAGAGGGTGTTTTCAAGACAAGGCGAGGTACCCTTTAGCCACTCGCTAAATAAAGAGGAGGCTGAAAATTCAAGTGTCTTCCCAAAAGCACGGGGTAGTCATCGCCAGAGAGCTGCAGGGGTGGAACTGGCTGCTCCATTTCGGGTACAAGGACTCTCTTTAATGCAGTTATCTGTTGTCTGGGAAGGAGGAGAAGAGACAACAGCCTGAGGGAGCCCGGCAGGCTCGGCTGGGGTCTGCTGCGAGGGCTCCTCACTCATGGACGGAGCAGGAACGGGCTCTGCTCTACCCTCCCTGCTGCGGGGAACATCTCCCAGATCAATATTATTTTAGTTCACAGCCCTTTAGTTCGGAGCAGAGGGGTTCAGCTCCCAGGTGGGACCCTGGCCCAGGTTGCCCGGAGAAGCTGTGTGTGCCCCATCCCTGGAGGGGTTCCTTATCTTTTGTGGGACTTCCCACGTCAGGAGATTAATGCACCCTGTTTGTCACCCCTCCAGGACCCTTTCCCCTGGGCCACATCTCCCCCCTCCCCCAGAGCCAGGGGATGCCTCCCCATGGCTTTTGGGGTAAGAATGGGGCTGTAGGGGGAGGCTCTGGGCTCGCAGAAGGATCCTGGGAGGGCAATAGCTCCTCCACAGGGGACCACAACACCCACAGTAGTCATGGAAATTTTCAGTGGGAGCCATGCAAAGAATTAGAAATGTTTCTTTTGTCCCTTTTCTTACGCATCGTGCATTTCAAAACGCATCGTTTAGATTCCCCTCACTTCTCACTGGAGGAAGGAATTTGAATTGTGCTGAGCTTTCCAAGGCAGGAGTTGGTTTTCCTCCAGCCCAGGCAACAATTCCTCCTGCGCTCGGTAGCGACGTCCCGTCCTCGCTGCCCGCTCTGCCAGCACCGTGTCCAGGCAGAGAGCGGGAGGCGTACCGCAAACGGAGGGTGTGCTGCTGCTGCTCTGCAAACACGGGGATTAAACAGGGGGCTCTGGTTTTTCCTCCCCACCCCAGGACACTTCCCACCACCGGCCAGTTTCCAGCTGCCACCTCCATGGCCACTGATCCCCCTGCATCCAGTGCCGCGGCCACCCCCGAGTGAGCGGCTGGGGGTCACCAGGAGACACCCAGAGCAGCCCCCAGCCCTGTCCCAGACACATCCCACCCCACGCCAGCGGGGGTACTGGGAGGTTTGGGTGGGCAGAAATCCTCCTTGGGGGGTGCAGCATCCATCCTGGGGGGCTACAACATCTGTCCTTGAGGGGTACAGCATCCATCCTTGGGAGATACAGCATCCATCCTTGGGGGGTGCAGCATCAATCCTTGGGAGATACTTGGGGGACACAGCATCCATCCTTGGGGGGTGCCAAATCCATCCTTGGGGGACACAGCATCCATCCTTGAGGATGCAGCATCCATCCTTGGGGGGTGCCAAATCCATCCTTGGGGATACAGCATCCATCCTTGGGGGGTGCCAAGTCCATCCTTGGGGGACACAGCTTCCATCCTTGGGGGATACAGCATCCATCCTTGGGGGGTGCCAAGTCCATCCTTGGGGGACACAGCATCCATCCTTGGGGGATGCAGCACCCATCCTTGGGGATGCAGCATCCATCGCTGGGGCACACAGCATCCCTCCTGGGGGGGGGGTGCAGCATCCATCCTTGGGGGGTACAGCATCCATCCTTGGGAGGTGCAGCATCCATCCCTGGGGGATACAGCATCCATCCTGGGGGGATGCTCCGACATCCAGCATCCACGGGGCTGCCAGGCTGAACAGGGTCCCAGGAGCAAGGATGGCACCCCAAGAAATTAGAGGCTGTCCCCTCAGAGGTGGCCCCTGCTCTCCTGGGCAGGTGGGTCACACACAGGGGACTTCTCTGGGGAAGGGGAGTGAGTTGCCCGATGAGCAACGAGCCTGAAAAGCTCCTTGCGGTGCCCCAGCCTGCACAGAGGAGGCCGGAGGTGGACGGCACCCGTTGACAGGGGAGCAGAGAAGCACCAAGTGTTCCAGAGACTGAGCTCTAGAGGTCTCTGCGAGGCAAGAAATGCCACGGTCCTGCAGCCCCGACAGCAGGACGCTGCGGGGCTTGTGCGGGGGTCAGAACCCCAAGGGGTCCAGCCAGGATGCTGTGGTGAGGAGAGGACCAAGGGACACTCCAGTCTGGGGGAAGAGTGGCTGGAGCTGCCCCACGGAAAAGGACCTGGGGGTGTTGGTCAACAGAGGCTGAATACGAGCCAGCAGTGTGCCCAGGTGGCCAAGGAGGCCACCAGCATCCTGGCCTGCATCAGGGACAGTGTGGCCAGCAGGTCTGGGGCAGTGACAGTCCCCCTGGACTGGGCACTGAGGAGACCCCACCTCAAGGGCTGGGTCCAGTTTTGGGCCCCCCCACAACAGGAAAGACCTTGAGGGGCTGGAGCATGTCCAGAGAAGGGCAATGGAGCTGGTGAGGGGTCTGGAGCACAAGGAGAAGGGGCTGGAGAACTTCTGGGGAGCTGAGGGTGTTGAGCCTGGAGAAAAGGAGGCTGAGGGGAGACCTTCTCCCTCTCCACAGCTCCGGGGCTCGGCTCAGCCCAGGCTCCTGGCCCCGCATGGAGCAACCTCAGCTGCTCCTTTCCCAGGCTGAGCTCCCCTGGCACCTCCATGGCTCCGGCAGTCACACCAACACAGCCACTCATGCCATGGTTTCCAAGGTTCTTTTTAATCCTTTTTATTTATTGCACAGGCCCTTTTCCTCCCAGCACCTGCGAGGTGCAAGGAAGGGACTTTCCTCCTCCCACCTCAGTGCACCTGAGCACAGAATACCTGACATCTGGCCTCAATTAGACTTGCCCCCCCCACCACCCCTTCTGTGGCTCAGCCCCATCTAAGGGGAGCTCCTCTGGGCTGATGCTTTTGAAGCTTCTCTTCCCCATCCACATGGAAAGCCAAGCACATCCTTAGGCTCTGGGGAGACCTTCCAGCCCCTAAAGGGGCTCCAGGGAAGCTGGGAAGCTCATCATCCCTCTTGATGAGGGAGGGGAAGGGTTTGACCCTGAAAGAGGGGAGATGGAGCTGAGATGTGGGGAAGAACTTGTTTGGTGTGAGGGTGGGGAGAGCCTGGCCCAGGTTGCCCCGAGAAGCTGTGGCTGCCCCATCCCTGGAGGGGTTCAAGGCCAGGTTGGAGGGGGCTTGGAGCAACCTGCTCTGGTGGGAGGTGTCCCTGGATGGAACGGGGTGGTCTTTAAGGTCCCTTTCCACCCAAACCCTTCTGTGATTCTATGATGATCCTGCATGAACACAACCACCCAGGTCCCAGTGGTGCCACCACGAGAGCAGCATCGAAGATGTCCCTGTTGTGGTCTGGTTCATACCAGCTTCCCATGGGAACCTGCTGTCCTGCCCTACACCGAGAGTGTGGAAATCTCCAAAATGTCCAAATTTTTGTAGGAGGGCCTTCAGGCCCCACCTTCACCCCCATCTCCAAGAGGGACGCTGCGGAGGAACTGTAAAATCCAGGAGGAGATGGGTGTTGGGGCCGAGCAGAGCTCAGAGGGGAAGCAGGGCAGGAGTTCTTTTGTTCCCACAGAAAAGGCATCTGAGCCAATTTCAGGAGGAACCAGCCCCAGCGTCGCCTTTGCAGACCAGCCCCTTGCTGCGGCGCTGGGCTTTGTTCTTCCAACTTCCATCTCATCTCCAAAACCAGAGCACTAAAAATACCCGTGAAGAGCTCAGAGGCACACAGAGCTGAACTCTGCATCAACTGAGCGGGCTTTATTTGGTTTTGCTCTGCTTCTCTTTCAGAGGAACCGTTCACACCAGAAAACGGGCTCAGGGGGAACCCTCCTTCCTCCTGCCCCATGGCCAGGGCCGGGCTCTGCCCTCCCGGGGGGCAAAACCCCAAAATCCTCCCTTGTTCCTTGTCCAAGTGCACGGTGTTTTTCTGTGTTTGCTTTTCCAGCTACAGAACCTTCACCGAGCAGTGGCCAGGCATATCTTTAACCTTTAAGTGTTTTCTCCCTGGGAGAAGAGCGTGGGGAGCGGGGGGAGGCAGAACACGGTGCTCGAGGCTTTTAATAGCTCAGCGGCAAACACGGCGCGTCCCCCAGGTCAAGAGAACGGAGACGTGGAGGAGCAGCAGCACCGATGCTCGCTGTTATTTTTTGCTCCGGATCATTCTTCCCTCCCAGAGAGCTCTCCCTGCGGGAGGTGGGTATCGCACAGCAAAGCCAGGGGAGGTGGGACCGGAGGAGCAGGACCCCCCCAACAAAGGTCCCCACGAGAGGTCTGAGGTGGCCCAGGAGCAGCCAAAGAGACCCCAAGGAGGGCTGGGCTGCAAGACCCCTTCCCTTGGGGAGCGCCAAGACTTGCCTTCAGCTTTGTGAAGCCATCAGGCAATGGGTCCCCGAACAGGGACAGGTCTCAGGGGTCCCGCAGAGCTGCCCAGCTCTGAGCAAGGCACCGCAGCATCCTCAGGCTGGGAGAGCTTCATCCCTGCCCCGCTTCCATCCCACAGCCGGCTCTGCCTGGGAAAAGGGTAAAAAGAGCATATCCTGATCTGTCAAGGGCCAGGGCACAGCTGGGAGCATAGAATCACAGAATGGTTTGGGTGGGAAGGGACCTCAAAGCCCCCCCAGTTTCACCTCCCACCACACCAAGTTGCTCCAAGCCCCCTCCAACCTGCCCTTGAACCCCTCCAGGGATGGGGCAGCCACAGCTTCTCGGAGCAACCTGGGCCAGGGTCTCACCACCCTCACACAGGAGAGACACGGAGCTGTTGGAGCGGGGCCAGAGGAGGCCACGGAGATGCTGGGAGGGCTGGAGGAGCCCCTCTGCTGGGAGGAGGGGCTGAGAGAGTGGGGGGGGTTCAGCCTGGAGAAGAGAAGGCTCCGGGGAGACCTTGGAGCCCCTTCCAGTCCCTAAAGGGGTTGGATATCAGAGGGTGCCCTCAGCTCCCTGAGAAGGGAAAGGATGGGATGGGATGGGATGGGATGGGATGGGATGGG